>LR736866.1:2604833-2792162 GCA_902654985.2 Oryctes borbonicus
ACACGCACCCGTACATACCTACTTACACACTCTCAATAATACATGGGAGAATGTCTACAAACAGAGGAGGAAGATCAAAAATAGCACCGCGCATCGTCTGTGCCCCTTCTCGACATGAAAGCTTCAAATATTAAACTTCTACAATCATTTGATGTAAGTTTAATCGATGACGTACATTCCCATAGCAATATAAATAGTTTACCTGTTCTGGCCGTCAGTCTATTGGGGTTAACGTCGGTGTACACCACCGTGAAAATAACCTGAGATGGGATGCAGCTGATAATAGCTTCACGCCGTTCATCGTTTTCCTTTCATTTGAAATGGAGGAGGAAAATATTTTTCCATTAAGAGGTCAGTGCTTTCAGTTTCAAAATTCGTCGTCGTCCCCGATAGGGTTCGTAAATGAAAGCGCGCTGTTTTTATAAAGTTTACGTTTGATAGATGTCACGATTTAAATAATTTTCGCTGCGCTTTCCTTTATGACCACTTAATTGCTTTTAACACGATGTTGATTAGAAGAAGGATGACGAAACACACTTGACAATCTAATGTATTGAAAACGCTTTTCATTATTTTAATCTTGCCTTTAAAATAGGGTGTCTATTAGGAGATTTATAATAATTACTTTTTTATTTCTTTTAGTTAATCAAAAGTTCTCTTGTAAATCTTTTCGAGGTCTTCTCTTCTTTGTCTTTATTAGGTCCGTTAAATAAATGCATAAAAAGGATTTTATTTCAAAGGCAGGCACTATTTATTACATGCTTTATTAAAGTTATAGGCACTTATTTTAAATGTTATTGTATTGCAATTAATAGCTGATTTACAGAACTTTAATTGCTTGTATTTAAGTAACAAAGCATTAATTTTGATAATAAAAATTAAGCAATTTATCTATCGGTTAAAATTAGCAATTTTATGCTTTGGCTATTCACTATTAACGTGCATAATTTCCCGAAAATTTATAGATAACATTTTACGTGACTTTCAAAATGAAATCAAGGCGTCCTAAAATCACTTGGCTATAGGGTGATGATGTTTCCGTAGTTCTTTACTTTCTTACATCTCCGATTTTAGAACGCACAAATTACGTTCGGCGATTAATTAAATCTAAACGTCCGTTTTATTAGAGATCAAAGAGTTTTAATGACATTTCTTCCAATATCCACCGACTTTACTACATCTATCCACCGCCGTAAAAATGTTCGAAGAACAGAAGCGGAATTAAAAATAAAATTACCACTTACCGGCTTATTGCAAAATTTTAACGTAATTGGCTGTCGTTCAAGGTTCTCTAGTCAATCAAGAAGAGGCTATTTTTTGCACTAAACCATGAATCTTTTTAAGCGAAGCTTGCTACACTTTTCAACGGCGTTACATCTACTCGCAACGAGTTCGGAAATTGATTGCCGCTGTTTAGGTAACTATAAAATTGATCGTTATTCTGCATTTAGAAAATTAATTTTACACGTATTTAAGCAAAAACTAAAGCAAATATTCTGTTTCATTATGCAGTTAATGTATTTTGTTACGTCATTTGACCAATAGGTTATTATCTAATATTCTGCGGATGAAAGTTTGAGTACTATCGAAATGTTTTTGTGGCAAAGAAATTCAAAAACCGTGAGAATTTTTGAGTAGTAACGATTCGCTACATGAAATGCTTGCCCTACAAAATTTGGGCGATACCCAAATAATGGTTTGCGGCAATCCTTTTCGATATGCCCATCTCGGCACAAACCGTAAGGGGCAATTTTACTATGACTCGCACACAGTAAACGTGTGTACCGAATTGGGACGTCCGGGAAGGTGTGTCTGTTTAGCCCTGTGCCGAACTGAGCTATAGACTCGCATTCTGTTAGAGTTAGATATTGCCCTCCTTCTGTTTCAGAAATTTGAATTATTTTATTGTTAACTCGAGTTACATAAATTAATCTTAATGAACAATTGATATGTTTGTTTTAATTTGCACATATCAGGAATGACGCATTTTTGTTTAATTCTTTTTACAATATATTGAACCGCGCTGTTCTGCAGATTATTCATATCTACAGAGATTAAAGCACTGCTGTGCTTTATAAGTAAAGCGCAACAAGTCGATTGCTTAGCAGTAGCGCCACTGGGCCGAGTTAATCAAAATAAACGTGCGCCTTATTTAGAACAAAAAAACAATGCTTTTTTCCCTCAATTGTCCTTTCAAATATAATAATAAAGGGTTACTATTAAACTAATATAAACAAGTGTGGTGTATAAATTGTAGAAAGTGGACTTGTGGAAACTAAATGTTGGAGTTGTATTAACATTCCTTTTTTTTTCTAATGTGCATCAGTCAATTTTTGTATACGTCGTACATAAAACGAGCGGAACTTCCGCAACTACAAATCCGTTATTTTCGAATAGTTCTTTCAACCATAACAAATTTTAGGTATGAAACATCGAACTTCGATTCTTTTTATATTTACTCCTTCTAACCACATTGAATCGATACAAATCCCGTAGCAAGGTATTTTATCACCCTGACACGTCCAGGTATGCGATTCTTCCCCCTACGAAATTTTATTCCCCTCCCGAAGGAATTGTAACACCCTCTTCGTCGCTACATCATATTTTTCCGAAAGGCGATAGACAGGAAGATGTAGGTTCCGTGCATCGTACGGGGTGAACGCACTTCCCGCAACATAGATGCCGTTTTCGAGAATTAGATTATGCCCTGATAAGTGCACGCGCTACGGCAGGGCTTCGTGTGATATAAGTTCGTTAGCGTAAGCCGTCGCTTCGCATAGACGAGCCTAAATTAATTTCGAGCGTCTCTATAGTGTATAAGTCGGGAATAATTATCGCGAACGTAAAGTTTCTAATAAATTAACTCGATGGTGCTTTCGCCTTTGTTACCTTCTTGAATGTGGTTGTTTTTGCGTAGAATTATTATTACCCAAATTTTTGTTGTTAAATTTTTGGAATCCTAATTCATATATTTTTAGTTCGATTTTCAATTAATTTTACTCGGACGATCAAACTTACGGAATTAAAGCTGCATGGTTATAAGAACTAAGAGGAATAGCTTTCAATATAAGTCAATTTTAAATTAATGGTAATAACCTTAATATGTATAATACAAACAATCACGAATTATAATTTATTGCATGCAGGATATCTATTTTAGGTACGTTAATACTACGCATGCAATACGTTATTTCGACCCATAAGTTCGTATCTGGATCGCATTTATCTCTACGGCGACAAACATAAACTCTGCACCTATCCACATCCCCAATAATATCGGTTATTAACATATTTTACTTAGAAAATTAACATCTATTAAGTTGCCGTGAAAATCAACATGGGTCCGTATACAGTGTGTCCCCGGATTGAGGTTTTGACGTTTATCTAAGATAATGACAGTTAATTGTTTGCTTTGCTATTCGTTCGTACAGTACAAAAAAGAAAAAAATGCGGAGTTAATGAAAGTGAGCTGATCTTTATGAAGTTATTTTATATTCTGAACAACTTTTCTTAGTAATACTTTGGCGTGCTGTGAACGGAAAAGGTACTTTACCTGAAACTGTTCAACAGTAAAGGCCTATTTGATTAAAAAAAAATAAAAGCAAACTAAAAATAAGTTCAGACCAAGCAGGGCGGAATCCCAAAATATGCAATTGCAATTCGAAAATTTTTGGTCCATCATACCTATTGTGAACTCAATCCGGGGACACACTGTATATGGATCTAGGGAAAGGTACTTTACCTGAAACTGTTCAACCGTAAAGGACTATTTGATCTTAAAAAATTAAAAGCAAACTAAAAATAAGTTTCAGACCAAGTAGGGCGGAATCCCAAAATATGCGATTGCAATTCGAAAATTTTTGGTCCATCATACCTATTGTGAACTCAATCCGGGGACGCACTGTATATGGATCTGTCGTATTAAATTGTTTTTTTTTTTTTATGTATAATTTTCCGGAGACTACTTAAAACAATAGAAAAGATGCAAAGTCATACGAAATATGATCTTTTCAACGTGAAACCCAGAAATATATTTCCGCTGGAGTCGCTGTATTTCGCCTGCAAGTCCGTTGATTTATTCATAGATTTAATACAATTTGTAAATACATATATATTTAACGGCGCATTGTAACTTTATAAATATAGCCGGTTGCTGTACGTAATGAAACATTACTGAGTTTTTGTTGGCATGTAAAACAATGGTGTATTTTTATTGGTATTTTAGTTGTTTTCTTTTGGGACTGGGTGCAAGGCGAATATAAAATAACGTTTCAATATGTCCTGAGAGAAAATTTACGTTTATTTTCCATTTTAACTGTCAACAAATACGTATTTATTTTTGCTTTATTTTCAAAAGATTTCGAAATAGTATAAATTTGAATTGTCCGGGGCAGACATAAATTATCGTTTTGCTAAAGTAAAGATAAATCCCAACGGAAACATTTTCTTTACGTATATATTTTCATTAATATTTTAGAAATCAGTAATTTTGATATAAAATCTAAAACGCTGCTCAATCTTATCTATTTTCTTGGAAAGTTTTCATAAAACGTGCCGAATTCGCTGAGAAATCGTATTTAACCATTCGGCAGGCTTACTTTAATAAATTATCCAAGTTGCCAAGCAACAAAGTTACCTCAACCTGTATATGCATCTACCAAGTCCCAAACATATGTTCCGCTAATGTAGGTTACATGTATCTGAGGGAATGCAACCAGTTCCTAATTTATAAATAGTAAATATGCTTTTAATATTCTTCATTTTATTCTTGGACGTACGCTGCTCCCAGAGTATGGTCGTACTTCCTGAATCTATTTCTGTTTGATGAAAATATGCCTGTATAATAATTTCTGTGTCCTAATATAATTGTATTTTAACAAAGAATCCTGTTCCATAACGCTGTTGTGAAAGAGCAATTCTTTCCACATGCATGGATACATACGAAGGTAATCTGTGAAAAGTTTCCAGCCTAACACGGAAATGTTTTCCTTAAATTCAGGTTGATTTCTAAACATTGTAAGTTTGTACACTTTTCCCAGCCCAGTAGTTGGCATCTTATTTTGCAAAATGGGGATTTTTGAATCAATCGATGAAAATTTTTATCCTCCCAACGAAACATTGAGCGTAGGAAATAGAAAAATGTTGCTGGGGATCCAGTGAATAGGATGGGTGGTCTATCAACTCCAACTCCAATTCGTAAATTTTTCCCACAGGGACCACTACAATCAAACAAAATTTTCTTTTTCTTTAAACGCGCCCGTTTTTCCGCAATTTCTGCCTTCAGCTTATCAAGTTATAATGCGTAGTATGCCCCAGTTATTGTTTCTCCTTTTTCAAATTCATAGTTGATTAACACATAAGTCCATGGCCAATCGATACCGGCAAAAGTAAGAATTATTAACGAATTATAGCTGGTAGAACTGGTAGAATTTATAAATTCCAATTACCGACGGTACATACTGACAACTTTCCTTTATTTCTTACAGCGTCAACTGTTAAATTCAATTAATTAAAAATTTGTTCATCGAGTCACTTACTGACCAGATACAATTAGTAATATTTTTCCGCCCTCTGTCATTACGATGTATTGGAGAAAAAGCTTTCCATCTCCGAGTGGTAAGTAAGTAGGGATTGGTTGCTAACAAGCATGAGCACTGAAGTATTAATATGCTGGGGGCATTCATTTTTCTTGCCGCATAATTCATTCTTACGGAAAATGGAAGATAAACTTGCCAAGAAAAATGAACTGGCGCGATGAGAGTAGCGGGCAGAATTATAATTTAATGAAACAGCTTTTTTTGCCTAAAATAAAAGCGCACTGTACGTTACGTAGTTGTAGTGAAATCATGTTTACATCATACTTAAATATAGTTTATGCTCGCATAATAAAAATTACGTCTACGGTGTAAAAAATTGGCAGTAAACTCAAATCTAACACCTTCATAATTTTATACACTTATGTTCTTCTGTCCTATCGCCGTATCGGAATTTATATCGTTTGATAGGAGGAAACGAAAGAGTCATGGGATGTACAGGATGTTTAAAAAGAGTGCCACAAACTAAAAAGGAGGATTGTATGGCACCTTTTTTATCATGTACAAGCAAAAAATGTAATTTATGAACAAACAACAAAGGCGAAAACTCCACTTCACAGCAGTCACCAGATCTTCGAAATCTTTCGAAAACACCTCCATTGGCTTGAATTCGGTGACTTGAACTATTTGTTTTGTAGCTCCTCAAAATCATTGACAGGCGTAGCGTATACTAAAGATGTTAAGTATCCCCAAAGAAAGAAATCAAGGTGACTTAAATTCGGCGATTTCGCGCATGTGGGCCAATTCAATGTTGATTAAACAGACGCAGGGAAAATTCGTAAAATTGTACACCAGCTCCGAAGTCTGTAAATGCTTTTCTTCGTATTTTAAGCTATGGTATCCCCTCAGGCTTCTAGCGCTTTTTTAACACCCTGTAGGTATCCCTATTTTCGCGTATCACAACAAACAGCTGTCACACAAGCTTCCACTAATACTTGTATTACTCTACAAGATATCCTATTTTTAGGTTAGTGTGTCGTCAAAACTTTGCCAAGCTTCTAGTATCCCGCTCGATTCCCGCCGAGTTATAAATACTTGCGATTTCACGGGAGACAATTCAAAAAAAAAAAGAAAAGAAAAGTTTTACGAGTTCCTCCCGTGGTGTATACAAACCGGTGCTATCGTTCCGCGTTCTATTTACATGTCATCTGCGCTGCGGTACGAACATGCAAGGTGGTTGTAGGTTATCTCTAAATTGTAATTACTCGTTCCTGGCGTTTTTCTTGCGGCTTTACTTTTACGTTCTTGTAACCTAAGCGTTCTTTTTTTCTCTTTGCCCTCAGGCGACTCCAGCGTGAAGGACTTGCAAGCGTTGCTTTTCCCCATTAGCCCCCGAAAATCCGATAGTTTTTTGAGTAATTTCTTTTTGAAGTCAACTTCCTCGCCACGTCTCGAAATCGAAGAGGAGCAGCTCGAACAGGTGGTGCGATTTAAGGATGCCAAGGAGTACACCGCCAAGGATGCAGATTGTCCATCGCAACCAGCTCGGTGGCCAACAGAATGCCAGGTAAGTCGTTTGGCGTTTGAATACGAACTCCGTAATTTTAGTTTGTTAATCTTGATAATTTTTCTGTTGAAAAATTGAAGTACTGGAAAGGTTATTAGAAGCATCTCTTGTTGGGTGTAAATAATTTCAATTTGTTCAATGTTTATTCGTAATTGGCTTGTAGCAGATTATTAAAGAAGTAATCCATCGTCCAATTCAAAAATTTTTCGAAAAGATTATAATTAAGGCGATGGTGAGAAAAATCTACATTGTCATCGGGATTTAGTTATGCCACAGCATGGCAATTGGACGTGGGTTTTTGTGTTATTTCGTGTGTCTCGCTATGATTCTCATGATTTCACATGGAGAAATTCGGTTAATAGTTAATTTTCTAAGGCCTGCATCTTAGTATGAAAGACTGCAAAATGCTGTACAGTTAGCTAGACTTTCTTTGGTAAAACAATCAAAGCATAAAAATAGCGGACATTACAAAAACTTTATAATCAAGAGAAAATATTTTAAATTTTAAATACTTTACAAATCTCAATTTTAAATCCTTTGCGGTATGCCTGATGTAATGCAATTCTAGGCAGTGTAAAAATGAGCTTCCTTACTGTAGTATACAGCCAACTGTAGAACTTTCATTTGTTAACAAACTATCGTGTAAAGGTAAAAATACTTCTACACATATGACCAACAGACCAACGGGAGTTAGATTTAAAGAAAATAAATTAGATAGCACCACGTAGCGATGATACATTTAGTTTTTACAAAAAAATTATCAGAGAGAATGTGTTCCCCCAACGGACATTTATAATAAAGTTCGCAAAGCTTGAAAATATTCAATCGCATTGCCTCATTCCTCGTTGAACAGTCCGTACACACCAAAACATTTCCATTCTCACGGACAATAAAAGCGATGTTTGTAGTTGCATACATAAAGAATGCCCGAAGCCAAACTTACGTAACCAATTTTACACCGTTGCTGCCTATATTTAGGCGCAGGGAAACTATGCTTTCTCGCTGCAATTTCAAAAGAACTCATTGATGAAATGCGCTTACGTAATTTTTCAAATCGACATCTGTTACAAAGAAAGAACTGTATCTACCTCCACCATCTGCATCGACGGGTGTGACCGCAATATTACCGATTCCGCGGCTCACCCACAAACCATATCTCGATATATCGTACGACGTCGTATTTTCATTTCTTTTCCTTGGAAAGGTGCTGGAGGAGAAAATCGAGCACATCGACTACGTACCTGCCTTTCCCGAGCCCTATTACACGCCCACCGGCAAAGAGGTCCAGCCGAAGCCGGTGGGTGAAGAATGCGGCCTCGTCGTCTACCAGTACTACCCAATAAGCGCTGTGAGTTATGTAAGTCTTTTCGTTCTCGTTGCCCGCGTAAAATCGAAGGACAAATTTTAAGAAACCGTTTAGTTTAGTCGGTCGAGCGTAGGTGGGAGTCGTTACCTTTTACCGACCTGCCCGTGCCCGGAAGAAGATTGTCTCCGGTTCGAATCTCGCTTCGAGTCCGGCAACCTGGCCAAAGCCATCAAAATTACTGCCACGTACTACGAACTGTACCTCAGGACTGATTTATACACCAATAAGCATACACAATGGTTCTATTTTAGGATAACGAACATGAGGAAGAATCTTATGTACAGGTGAGAGGTGATTACCACGATGCTGCACACACATACTCACGATCTCGCGCTAGAATTAACATACTTACCAGTTCCTTTTCTGGTACATTAAGTACATCGCACGGATAACATTTTCCTTTTAATCAAATTCTTTAGCTACAACGACTTTTATGAGACTTTAATTTCCCGTGTTCTTTTGACAGCAGCATACTTTTGATTTTAATATAATTTAATAATTGAAGAAGAATTGTACTACTTCTTTAGCCTTAAATTTTGGAAAAAGTCAACTGTTGTAAATGGAACAATCTCGTTTTTGATGCACCACTGAATATGATTATTGAACGAAGAAAATTGATTGAACAGTCAACAGATTTCCCATCACAGATAATAATTTTTAACATAAGATCTACTATTTATCTCACAGATCACGAAAATAGCTAGCTTTTATTTTTGATAAATTATGCACTAAATTCGCGAGATTGTCCTTAAAACATGAATAAATCAGACCATTTGTTGTTTGCGTTTACAACGTCGTTGCCAAGATAAAAAAAAATCCTATTATTCTGGCACATTGTATTGAAAAAAAAGTCGTTACTTAATTAATAACTTGGTCCTGGACGTTTCACGCTTTTATTACAGCTGCTTGAGGAACGGTCATACAGACGTGGTGTTTTTGTTGATGCAAAATTCAAGCTCACGGTCGCAGCTGTTTTGTTTGGCACAATCTGATTGGCGGTCGCGATATAGACTTTATACGCTTTCCGCTATTTTCAATGCACGCGAATTTCAAAATTTTCCCCGAAACGAATTTTCGACTATGTTAAATGGTGCCGTTCGCAAATTTGGCATTTGAAAATCCATTCTTTTCAACATCCAAATCTTACAAAACAAATATAAATAAAGCTATAGGCGTATGCATGTTTTTAGACGAAAGCCTGGATTTGTGACAAGGGAAAAATAAAATTAATTCAATTGTGGGATTGTGTTTTTGGCAAGTGCATTGCTGTGAAAAGTTCTATATCGCGCTTCTGGCATGGTTCACATGCTGAGTTATCGTAATTAACTGTTTTCCGCTCAGTAAGTTTCGCCTCTGGCGTGGATTACACGTTGAGCTAACTGTGGCCTACTCCCTTTCCTGAAGAAGCCCTATAAGATTGTGAGCGAAACGTCGAGGTTTCAATTAACCGTGACACGGTCCAAACCCGGAACACGTTCAGTTTTAACGGAATTAATCACGCCCATTCCAACAACAAATTCACCAAAATGAATAAAACAATAAAATTAGCGAATTTCGAAAAATATTTGATAACCTGTCATTTTAATACCAAAAATTTATAAAATTTTAAATTTTTCTAGATTTTCTATAGTTAATTTAGCCAAAGAAGAAAGCCTCTACAACGAAGGCATGAAGTTATTAATGTACTCAGCCAAAGACGCCCAAATACATTCGATAGGTTGGCGCAGGTGCGGTGAGAACATAACTTATTTCTACAATGAAAATGTGTACGTAGCTTTCGCTTCGTTTCTATTCGACAATAATCCTTTTACTGTTGCAATCTAGCGGGCCGGATGATCCCGAACAACAACCCCTGTACACACTTACTTTCACAATAGAATTCCCACACGACGATGATACCGTCTATTTCGCACATAGTTACCCTTACACGTACTCAGATCTCCAGAAATATCTGCAAGAGATGACAACGCATCCGGTCAAATCCGCTTTCAGCAATTTGAGATTGCTTTGTCGAACTTTAGCTGGTAATAACGTTTACTACGTTACCATAACTACACCCCAAGTACCAGGTGATAATAGGGTAAGTTTCATATGCTTATTTATCGCTGTCTAAAAATTCAATTGCGCGCTATACGATGGGAATTACATAATAAAATAAACTTAATAATTTCTCTTTTCGTTCCGTTCTACAACTGCGTATTACGAGGACATTGCGGTGCTCGTAAACATGTTTCGTATTGCAGTCGCGCAAAGTTAGTAGGTGTACGGGTTGTAGGAAATAACAGCGGAAACTTCAACGGGAGATTAAATGGAATTGCATGTCAGAAAATCGCTGATTCGTGTTTCCATGTTTGCTGCAACGCGGAAATTAAAAATTGACTGAAAGTTGAACAGTTAAAAGCGCAAAGACGGTAATGAGCCGTTGGCGACATCCTTGTAAGTTTGGTTTATTATCAAGAAAGGACCTACATTTCGGATATTGGATACTGCAACGGGCAAATATTTATAGCTGGTTTCATAGAAATATTTCGCAAACTTGGCAATATGTTCGGGACTTTGGAAGTTAGAAGGTTAAAAAGGGAATAGGTATATAAAGTAAAAGTTTAAATTATTGGTACTGGTTATGCTTTTTGGGGTAGAATAAGTTCGTAATAACGTCGTAATGGACCAGATAAGAGGTTTATTGGGGTTCCTTCTAGAATTATTTATGTTAGCTTTGCCCTTTCAACAGATCTAAGAGTTTTGATCTCTGCATAGGTTACGGCCCTTTCGCGAGCCTTTTCTTCTATCTAGTGCCTATCTCTGGCAAATAAATTTAAGTGAGATTAGAAAAATTAGAAATTGCTGGGCCTGTTTGTAACCTAGAATATTCATCCACCACTCTTACGATTTCTTTTTTTGGCACTGATTAGTGTCTGCTTTAGCTCCATGGTTACAGAGGATTTTGGGGGTAATTTTTATAATTTTTCCCCTCTTAAATAAATCTTTATAAAGAATTAAGGTACACCTATCGTCCCATTTTCGTTTGTGGTGTGAGACATCGCTGGCCTAATAAGCGTGGACGAATAAAATCGGTCCGTTTATGCGACATAACTAACTGATAAAATCCACAATATAAATGCTTCTTCCGTTTCATTCCTCTTTCAGAAAGCATTATTAACGTAAATCGTATAAAATCAAGCCCCTTAATCTCTGTACTTATTAACGACTTGATAATAGACATAGGTTTGTTTGAAATTTGTCGGCGCCCTCGAACATTTTAATGGCGATTACGTGATCTCAATCTACGATTTTCCAAAACGGAAAGTAGCATTTTCGCCGAAGCGAAAACGATCTGTAAAGATCCCACCTCGGTGTAATTAGCGTTGGTGCTACCGGTTGGTAGGCACCGCCTATCACAGTGACATTTGCGATCACGCAACCGAGCTAATTAAGTTCCTTTCATTAATTCATCATCTTGATGTGTTTTTATTACGTTTCGTACCGTTTATAACAGCGGTAATCCACCGTTTACTTCTTTTTATTCTACCTACATGAACTGTTTAAGGTTGTAATTTCTCAATTTTTTTTGTGCATGGTTTACGTTAAAAAATCAGCGATTATGTTCTTTATTGCTAATATTGCTAAAGTGAATCAATCGCGAAATTTAAAAAATATTCGACGGGTCATATGCGAGGAATTAGGAATTTTCAGTTTACGTGGAGCGTACAAGCATCGGTGGTTCAGTGGTAGAATGCTCGCCTGCCACGCGGGCGGCCCGGGTTCGATTCCCGGCCGATGCAATACTTTTTATAATTGCTTCCAATGTATAGCGATGATAAATTCAGTTTGAAAATTGATGACATATTTTTAGAGAAAGCAAGCTATAGTAATAACGTCAAGAGTTCATCCGGGAGAGACGCCGTCTTCGTGGATGATGAAAGGTTTCCTGGATTTTCTCACAGGTGATTCGGGACCGGCGAAAGAATTGCGCGACAAATTCATTTTTAAACTGGTGCCAATGTTGAATCCCGACGGCGTAATCGTGGGCAACAATAGATGCTCTTTGACGGGTAGAGACCTAAATCGCCAATATCGCACCGTTATCAGAGAGACTTACCCTACGATTTGGTACACTAAGCTTATGATAAGAAGGTAAGGTCAACATTTTCTTTTATTCTGGCATGACACTCCATTGCAACCGGGTTGAATAAGGTGTTCCTACAGCTAGCGCCGATTACTGCTTGTTCCCCAAACGTTTGGTTCTCATATGTCACTCCATACAGTATTAGCTGCCACGCTTCCGCAAAGATTACAATATCAAAGTTACAAATTACTAATAATAAATAATTACTAAGTAATCACTGAACGCAAAACAAATTCATTCAATTAACGGTTCCGCTCTAAGAATAAGGAAATTTCTTATTATTAAGATAATAATGGAAATAGACCATGACAGCACATTTGCATAAAGTCACCGTTAAATATTATTATTACGAACGACTTTATCGTTTCCCAATAATTGCCTTAATTAGGGACTGACGCGTTCCACGAAAATTTCAGACTGCTGGAGGAGTGCGGCGTAGCGATGTACTGCGACCTTCACGCCCATTCGAGAAAGCACAACATATTTATTTATGGCTGCGAAAATCGAAGGGGCTACGACAAACGTCTGCACGAACAGGTCTTTCCGCTGATGCTCCACAAAAATTCCGCCGATAAGGTAAGCACCCTACACCCTGTATATTCGCGCGTAAGTAACGAGATATTTCTATGTCCGCGTTATTGTTTATTCGTGTCGTAATCATGTTGGGGGGCATGAGATATGGGTTTTCGATATGCTTCTTTTTTCGCCCTCCTTGAAAAAGTCTCGTATTTCGCGGAATTCGCCATCGTCGAGCAACCCGAGCGAATTGGTACCATTAACTCGCCCGAGTTACGATTATAGAATTTCCTAGAAAACTTTTACTTTTTCATAATCCCTGTAATGGATTCGCTCAATACAGCCAGAGCTAAAAATAACTTGGTCGTTATAATTTTATTGAAATACTTTTAGTAGTTTGCTTTTAATGGGAATAGCCAATCAAATGCCAAAACTCTACAGTAGGAAGTTAAATACTGAATAGGAAACATGCACAAGACAGGAATTGCAGCTTTTGTTGGTCCCCTCTTATCTCTAAATTTCCATAAGACGTAATAGTGTGAAAAAGGGAAAAATACGCTACTTTTAAGCGATTTTCATTTGTACAACTTCAGTCTTCAGCTTTTCCCCCGTTCTGTTATCCAGAATGATATATTGCCAATATTATTTGGTAGAGTGTCCCTTAAGTATCGAGAAATTTTATTGCATATCAATAACAAAAGGCGAATTTTAGCCTATCCGCATTCTCCAATACAAACATTAATAATCTTCCAATTTCCTCGCGTTCGGGCTAAAGAGTTCGGCTGACGGTTGATAAGTTCCCATTTTAGTACTTGATCGATCTAATCGACATGGCCCACTTTTCCGCAAGCTTAATGAAAAATTTGTAGGCCAAGGATGCGTACGTTCGCATTAATCAAGCCTATTAGGCGAGTCGCAGAGTTGACTTCGATTCAATCCCATAATTTAGAAATAACGTGATTTATGTCCTCTTCGTTTCTTGCGTAGTACTCAACGTGGATTCCTATCACGTTTAATGGCATCCGGTCTACGGAATAAAATTAAGAGGATAATTGTTTAAGAAAAATACTTCGTGGAAGCTCATCAATCAATCAGACGAATCCTTAGGATCGCGATAAAATCTTTGGCAAAAACAAACGTTCTCTTTTACTTTCGTGATCAGTATTCATTTGTTTTGTTTTCTTTTATTGAGTACTATAGAACGTGGAGAAAGGTCAAATTCCTTTTGTAATAAGGTACTCGCTATTTAAAAACCTTCTTCCAGTTTGAAAATTGGGTTTTGATTCAAATAATGTACTAACATTTAAATTTTGTTATAAATATTATGCCATTGGTACCATTTTAATTGTCCATTGGAAAATTTTCATATCTCCATTAGCTTTCACAATGCCAAGTTTGCGGTTAGTGTCTTTCAGCGAATGGTTTAACGTTTTCTCTTCCATTAACAGTTCTCCTTCGAGAATTGTAAGTTCAGAGTACAAAAATGCAAAGAGGGCACCGGAAGGGTAGTAATATGGATGATGGGTATCGCGAACAGCTTTACTATGGAAGCGTCCTTCGCCGGCTCCACTCTATCTACGAGGATGGACTCGCACTTCAACACCCAAGACTACGAACAAATGGGCAAGGCGTTCTGCCAAACGCTGCTGGACTTCTACGATGACGATCCGAGAAAGGTATATGCGAAGACAGTTAGACTAATATTGCTTATTGCCGTGCTAATTCTCTACTGCGCAGTGATTTATACGCACAATTGAACAATTAATAAATCGTTTGAAAAACTACAGCGTGATGTTTTATTTTTGCTTTTCTAGGAACGTCTGCGGACAAAGATTATTAGTAGGTTAGTTAAAGAAGGATCTAACGCCGATGAACCGACTAATATAAAATTATCGGATTATTCCAGGTAAGTTCCCTTGATTTATTTGTTGTGAAATGGTCCTAGGAATGCAATCCATCAATTGAAGCTAACAACTAATGTTGATATGCCCAGCACCCAAATAATTAAATTTAATTTGATTAATATAAAAAAATCAACATAAGCAACGCTTAATACCGAATATTAAATTCTTCTCTATAAGTTTTAATGTAAGATCAAGAAAAGATCTAAATAATTCGTCAAATGCCAAAGGACGTGCTTGCATATCAACCTAACATCGTTTTAATTAATCCAATAACATTTTTTTCCGCAACTTACCCTATTTTCTTCATTTTGATTGGTGTGTGTTGCCCAGTGATTCTGGAGATACATCCAGTAGTTCTGAAGAGGGAGGCGGGAGAGATTACGAAATACCGCTAATTGTACCCCCACCATCGCCTGCAATTCCGAAAAAGCTTTCTAAACCGAGAAATTTACCGCCGGCTAAGCCTAAGCAACTGTCTAAAAGCCCTACCGCTCTAAGAAGACCGCTACCGGTAATCTCACCTACCCTAGCTTAAATTGAAAGACTAATCAAGATAACGTGTACTTTAACGAAGACGTTCACTTTTTATTTTGTATTTCTAGATGTTCAAAGCCAACTTAGAAATGTCCTTCAATCAAGAGAAGAGCAGCTGTTACACTTCTGATTCGAATTCGTCCAATAGCGATAGTGACGATGATTGCAAGAGTAAGAAATTCTCCAGACGTCGCAGGAGGAAGAAGAAAATCGTCAAGAAGGTTGTGCAAGAAGAGACCATCGTGCAGACAGAGTATTCGGATACGGAAATTCAACTCAAGAAATCGTCGGAACGGTGTATTTCCGTGTTGGAATTACTACCCGACACCAAAACCAGATCCCAATCGTGGCATAGGAATACGAAGACGCATAAAGTGAGGTAAAACGTATTCGAAAAAGCGATAGACAACTATGACGTATTTCTATATCTTAGAGGGCTATTTGAGGGAAGGAGGTCGACCGCTCAGCAATTAGCGGAAGTGCAAGCGAAACTGATCTCCTTAAGGAATAAGCTTTGGTTTGGTATTGGTGATGGCGAAGGTGGGGAACCTTTATCGTGGGGCGAGAGCACTTTTTGCCTTTGTAGTAATACAACCCCACAGCTGACAAGGTGAGTTTATTTCAATAATAAATATTTAATGATCCAAAACTTACGGCCACGTCCGAGCTTATTGCATTGCATTCTTTCAGAAATACCAACGTGACCACTGTGCAAACTGTACAAAGCAAACCGCAAAAAAAGAAAGCACCTAAGCCAGAGAAAGAAAGCAAGAAAGTAACTACAAAGAAGTCTAAAGAAAATTGTAAAGAAAAGATGGCGAAGAAGGAAAAAGTGAATGTTGGGTATGAAATAATTTAGTAATAAAGTAGAATCTACTGTTTCAAGTATCATACACCAGTGTATATTTATGTAATCGGTTGGAATGGTGGATTCTGCACATTATTTTTACCAACAATTCAACATACAATGTTTGTAGATTTAGGAGGCAAACCACGATAGAATGGGTGAGTTTGAATAATATGTCTGAGAAAATCAAGAAGTTGAAGACCTTATCGGATACCACCGCCAAGTTCCATAAATTGGTGAAAGGTACAACGAAAAAAGATGCTGCAGTCACCGTCAAGTGCGACCCGTTAGAGAAACTGGACGAATCGAAACAGAAGCAAGAGAACAAGAAGCGGAAGAAGAAAAAGAAGAACGGCAAACTAGAAAAGACGGCCAAATCAGTCACCAACGCTAATATATTTATTAGAAGGGAGTGAGATATATTTTGGTAGAAATTTTTCGTGCGCGAATCTCCGGTAACTAACGTAATTCTCGCGTCAATATTGAACCTTTATTAAAACGTATTGAATGCGTGTATTCATGAAGTCAGTATTAAGTTGTTTTTTACCTGCATTAATACATTCGTACATTAACTATATATACCATTATGTTCGTGCTATAGTAACTATACCTACGTGTTAACCGACTTTTTATAATATTTTTTAAATATATAACTGACAAAGTAATTGTTGTTTCCTTTAACATGTGATTTTTTGACTAAAGTAATAGTTCCAATAAAAACAACTTAAATAAAAGGTTTTAGGCTACGCAGTGATGAATGTATAATTATTTTCATTATTTTTTTATTTATGGTATAATAGATACTGTCTTCATTGGAGCATGTTGTATTTTCCATCAATAATTTTTTTGCAATTGGGATGATGTACACCGCCGTTCAGTGAAGTTCGGTCATACAATAAAAATCTATTACATCACACTGTATACAATTATTAATACAAAAAATTAGAAAAATATAAAGCTCACATTCTTTTCTAAGGGATTAAAGCCATAAATTATTATGTAAAGTAGAAATATTGCGACAACCACAATAAAGTCCCTTTTATTATCATTCCAAGAATTTCTCGGGAGTGCCGATCTTTTGAAACGGGTCGTTTGGGGATTATTAACGAACAATACATTTACGAAATATACCGCAGTATCATTCTTGTTTATTTCTCACAGGCGTAAAGATATAAATTTGCTTCGTTTTACTGTTAAACGTGTGTTGGTGTGCATCTGTCGTTTTTGCGCGAAAGTTTTAAGAAAATTTACTTCAAAATGGCACGTGGCAAGCCTACAAGTGTAGAAAAACGTTCACGCATTATTACGCTGTTCGAAGAAGGATATTCGGGGCGACAAAAGTTCAACAGTAAATGACATCGTAAAGCGATATCGGACAACTGGAACTATAGAAAATCGTGCTCGTCCCGGAGCATCTAGGAAAACAACAAAAGTTGAAGATTTGAGAATTGTATTATTAAGCAAACGCAATAGAAAATTAACAGCGCCACAAATAGCAGCCGAAGTCAATCGCGGCCGTGAAGAACAAGTTTCGGCGAGTACGGTAAAACGTCGACTTCAACAAGCGGACCTTCATGGACGCATTGCCATTCGAAAACCCTTATTACATCGGGGCAACAGAGCAAAACGGCTACAGTAGACCCGTTCTCATCTAGATTGGTCGTGAGATGATTGGAAACACATGCTTTGGAGTGGCGGGTCAAAGTTTGAGGTTTCTGGACAAAATCGACGAGTTTATGTCCGAAGATCTAAAACCGAAAAGTGATCCCGAACTGCATTGTGCCAACAGTGAAGCAAGGGCGTAGTTCTGTGTTAGTGTGGGGATGTTTATCCTTTGCTGGGACGGGAGATTTATGCAGAGTGCGCTGTGTAACGAGGAAGGAAAATTATTTTGCAATACTCCAGAATCATGCAGTGCCATCAGGATTGCGTATAATATGCCGTAAATTTACATTCATGCATGACAACGACCCAAAACACACTGCGTTAGTGTGTAAGAACTATCTAAAGGAGCAAGAAGAACAGCACACGCTGAAAGTAATGACATGGCCCCCACAAAGCCCAGATTTGAACCCTATAGAATTGTTGTGGGATGAACTGGACAGGAGGATCCGAAAAATATGCCCAACTTCACAAGAACATTTACGGAATATTCTGCAACATGAATGGATTAATATTCCACAATCCGTTTTAACAAAACTTATCGAAAGGATGCCTAGAATAGTTCGAACGGTGATTAACAGCAAAGGAGGTGTTTCCGATGAAAAAAAAATATAATGTTCAGTATGTTATATTAGGCCAGAATAACTTTTTATTTATTTATTTCTGTCATTTTTACCTGTACATACAATAAAATTGCATTTTGTTTTTAGTTTCGTTTGTTTCTGTAACCTTTTCATGTTTTTTACCAACCGACCGAAGTTCTTTGAACGGCAGTGTACGAGTAGGAATTTTTTTTTATCAGAAGCATTATTCATTGTAATTGAAATCTAGAAATGCTTACGCAAAGCTCCATACTAAACCCACTATTATTCTGAACACTTGTTATTATTTGGCCCTATGAATGTTGGCAATTTACGAAATTTTCAAATATTGATAATTGCAATTCCCGCCAGCACATCCTACGTTATCTGTGCAAGCACCCAAGCGCAATTTAGAAATCATAGCAACTGTTCTTGCGATGTGTACTTTACTAATCTACGTGCATACTTTACATTATTAGTAAACATCCTGTACCAGACAAACACTAGAAATGCTAATGGTTCCGCAAAGAAGACGCCTCCACCTTTAAAATTATTTCCAATATCTTCCGTAAGTGTCGCCCTTGTAATACAAGTGGTAAATAGGGAGCCCGTTGGGAATATACGTACGCATATGTATATTATTTACATACGTATATACCTGCGTCAAATGGAACGCCTACGCCCCCCATGCAGAGCCTACCTTGGGGATTGGCCATCGCCTACGACATCCGACTAGAAAGCGTGGAATCGCCGCCAACGTAGTAGCCTGGGAGCAGAAAAACGTCGTCCGGGCACCTGTAGACTCACGTACCATATCGCGCCCCCGTCTTTTCATAACTTACAGCCCTCGCCAAAGATCTTGTCCTATACTACCGGCCTTCCTGTTACGGTTAATGCGCTTTACTTGTATAAAAAGGTGCAGGTTTGATACTAACAATAATTGATATTGAGTAATTTCCAAAGACGTAAATATTGTATTCCATAAAGCAATATTGATGATTGTTATATCTCTTGAGCTGCCTTCGTCGTTTTCTTGTTTTCTCATTTGTGGTTCTTTTAAAAATTGGAGTATTTTTCCAGGTCGATTTTAACAAAAAAATATTTTACCATATGCTTTATTTATTATACGGCGATTCGCATATATCTTAGGTTTTAGAGGAGGCGACGCAAGTAATCGATTGATGTTAAACGTTTGTTACCAACCCTTTATTAGGAGCAGGTCAAGATAGCACCGTTACTAAAGTACACTTTGTTTCTTTAAGTAACTCTTTTTGGAAAATTTGTATTTGGCACCACTGTGCGGTGCAAATTACATGCTCATATTATTTTTTTTTTCATATTTAGACACAATTTTGCTTCTATTAATAGTATTAAATATAAAACCAATAAAAATACTAAATAATGGATACGTTGATTGCCAGGTGTTTCCTGTAAAACAATTACTTCTTGTACCTTTTTAATGGTTAAGCGAACAAATTATTTGTGCTAAACTATTCCTATGTTTTCATCTGTGTGTGTGCTTCTGTTGGCATATGCTGACCAGGACGTTAAATGTTAATTAAAATTTTTTATTCGCCATCAGGTGTTACGCAGCGTAATTTAATCTAATGTAGTGAACCGTATTTGTTTATAATTGCAATTAATTTGCAGTGTATTTTGAAAGAGACAGAAATAGAATGGCACACGTGTTTCTTCTCTTTGATATAACTGCGGCTACTCATATAGAATGTTTTTTACCACTGCCAAAAAACGATTAAAATTACACCACACTGGCGCCGCCACCAAATTTATTTGAATACCGAAAGCCGTTAGGTTTTCTAATCTTTAGTAGAAAAATGTTACGATTATCTATTCATTACAAAAACGACATAGATACAACAACAATAAATCCTTCGACGGAAACACCTTAAAAGCATATTGATGGCGAACTTCTTATTGCCAGTACTTACGTCGCGCATTGAAATCTGTAAGACTATTTGTTAAATGGACTTAGAACAACGTCACTTCATTACCATCTGCCGTGTTCGCTTATCTAGATCTAGTTATTGCGAGTGATTTGCTCCTACGTACTTGTTGCTTTCGAAACGACAGAAACCCGTTCCGTTTTGCGTTGGATAGTTCGATCGGAGGTGTTTAGAACGAATCGTTTTAAGCCTACGAACATATCTGATGGCGGTCTTCGTTTGAAGCGACAGAAGTTGACGGCGTAGACGCGACGGAATTAAATAAATAAATATACGTATTTAGTTTAATTTTCTAGTTGGGACAGGTAATTCTTTACCTTTGTTAATTAAATAATGTCTAGGAAAGAAGAAAAGCTTTAATGAATTCTCATGCTTTAGAGGATTATTTAAATCGAGGAAACGAGTTTTTTTTTTCTGAGGTGTTCGTAGATATTTTCTCATCTCTCCCACTTCATCTAACCCAGATCTAACCACATCATAATATTTGCCATATAATTTTTATTGAAATAAAAAGGAAAAAAGAATCAAAATTCAAACCTATTTTCTAACTTATGAAATGGATAATTTATGCATTATTTCAATTCTAAGAGCACCCAGGCTGAATGATCGCGGAACTCCCCTCATATATTACTTCAAATAATTCAAATAATCAATTAGTTAAACAATGGAGGGTTCATGGAATGGATATAAAATGTTAAAATTACTTGTTATTAAGATAATCAAACTTCTATCCCGTACTATACCTCGCCAGCTAGATCCAGCTGTAATTTTACAGTAGACTGTATCTTATATGTACTAATTAATTTCTTGCGATCTGTGAAGGCGTCAAAATCTTTTACATACGAACTCGCACTAACAAGTGATAGGCAGGAGATCTTTCGAAATGAGAACTAAGCAGTCGCATTAACGCCCTAGTGAAACGACGTTACACATTATGAAAGGTGTGTGCCCAGTCTACGGAGTATAATTTGCTGAAGTAATGTTGGTCGATTCTTTCTACATATTTTTATATTTTTTAAGTAATAAGGAAAGGGATTAGCAGAGAATATGTTAACCATTAATTTTATGAAGTTATCTTAACTTTTTTGCTGTGCCAAATATAGAAAATTCCTCTTTTTTTGTATTTATTTATAGTGTCCGCCCAGTACGTGAGTAGGTTCTTAAACAATTTGGAGAAAAGCTTTTCAGATCAAAATTATTTGATGATAAGTACTAGGTACAAATTTTGAAACACTTCACTATTACCCCTTACCACAAACACTTCACTAAGACAATATTGCCAAGCAATACTGAACTGTTCAGTATTGATGCTGAAGATGATAGCTTAGCTATCGAAACGTACGTTCAGTGTCAGTGAAGTGTTTGTGGTAGAGGGTAATAGTGAAGTGGTTCAGTGTTCCAGTGCCACAGTATTCGAGTACGCGATTTATTTCGTTCAAATTTTATTCAATTGACTATTTCTACCATCGACTCGCATCCATACCTGTTGGCTTGCTCTGTTAAGGCGTTGCAACTTGGTAAAATAGAACAACTGTCTTCAACAGTAATGTATGTGTTTAAACAAAGATATTAAATATGTTTCACATGTTGTCCGTACTTCCTATTAATTAATTCCTTAATATTATTCGACAATCGACATCACACACAGACCATGATGAAAGAATATCGGATATATTTGCCGAAGACTCGTACGTGAGCAAACTTTGAAGAACCCAAGCAATCAAGACATTTCTTAGAAATTCGTCTAAATGCAAGAATTCTCACACGACGCATCTGCATAAATTGGAGCTGCCAATGGGACTATCATACCGATCGGTGCCTTAAGGAAGAAACTAAATTTGTAACGTGCAAGACTTTTAATTTGCAGAATTTTTCTTTTAAGTTGCTCAGAGCAAATATTATTTTTCATCCACGCTCTAAATTCCCAGGTATGCAGCTTTCATCTTTGAACCAATGAGTTGGTCAAAATTATCAAAACCTTGGATAAGAAGTAAAACTATAAGCTCGGTGCCCATACGATACATAGCCTATAGCCTTCATTAAATGTGTATCTTAATTGATCAAGTTACTACGTTAATAGTATTTATTAGCCGGCTTTTAAAATTGGTTTTGAAGTGAGATGTAAGAGCCCCGAATTATAGAAATGCGCCGAATGCGAAACTATTTTATCAGAGAGTGTTTGCACATTAAGAAAATTAGAAATGTGCTTGAAACTCAGCATTTTAATCAATTTGCTAATTTTAGTAGCAAGTTGTTTGACGTCCGCACGCCCATAACATTAAGAAAATTACATCTGATCGATTTTTTTGTTATAGCTCGTTGTAAAAGTAACATCGGTTAATTATATCAAAAGGAAAATAGGTAGTCAGTCGCATATAAAAGACAATAAATACTGCATCAGTGGAAATTATGTTAATATGTTAATTCCCGGAAAACAACACAATGCTACTTACAACTTTCACCGAATCAATTACCCAATAAGCCCAATAAGTAAAATATGATGATGCCATGATTCATATACGTATACCTACATGTGTAGCATTATTGACGTTATGTTTGCCTGTATTGTCGTCCGTTCGAAATACGCCTCGCAATTGCCAAATACGCCCGTCAATGGGTTAAAAAGTAATTTCCGGTTGCGGAGGACCGACCTAAAATGACATATTATTAAATTAAACGCGCATAAACAACGGTAACTGTAAATTTACATAAATTTCGAAGGCATATTTCCGTGCGTGTACACAATGTAGTGGGTTTGAATTGACGAGTGGAAGTGCGTAATGCCCGATAATGTACGAACAAAACTAGGAATTTTGTCGTACAGATATAATCTCTTTTATTTTAAAAGACTATCGTCGCACATACGAGGTGAGTTAAAAGTATGGAAACACCTTTCGTTGTGGTTATTTTATACATTTTAGGAAAAAAAAAACATAACAAAAGTTGTGCAGGAATATCTTATCGTTATCTACTTTCCGTGATCTTCACGAAATTAGCAGAAACTCGGGGAAACCAGTAGGCAACACGAACTCACGATTAAACACGAGTCTGTCTAGTCTTTGCTAATTTCGTGAAACGCACCGACATAAAAGATTTTATTTTCGTTTCGTACAACCGTTTTTTAGCGGGGTTGAACAAAGTTAAACCTGCAATGGGATTTCTTTGATAAGGCTACAGCCTGCTGAAGACAAATTTGGAAGGGTTTTATCAATTTCTCCAATATACTCTTCCAATGTTTGGTTTTACATTTATAAAAGATGCAACTTAGTATAAATAAATGAATTGTTATTCCTTCGGTCAGAAATATATTAAACAAAGGGGCACTGTTTCTAGGCATTTGTTATTCTATAACAATAGAACACCGTCACAATCCTATCTATAGAGTACTTGCATTTCTTCATTCTGTTTTTTTTTTTATTCGTCGAAACTAGATCTATTTTCACGTAGAAAATGATGTACAATAAATTCAGATAATCCAATGATTCTGAACCATAGAAAAACTTCCTCCAACTCCTGCTATGCTAATGCTAATTCCGAAGATAGATAAAATGTGTCAGATCTCACATGACAGTCCTCCAAAAATTGTTTTTTTTTCAATTGAACAGGGCTAGCAGAGAATAGCCGGTAGTTTCCAAAATAATACATAGCGATTAGCTTGGTCAAATGTGTTCTGAAAGTCAATGTAAACTGTCTCAATTTGGATCTGTCAAGCGCTTCCTATAAAACAATTTATCTTCGTAACAGTAAAAAGCTGAATGGGGTAAAATGAAAATTTTGACGGTATTATAAATACGGTCGCGGATCCGAAGGTTTTTGTAAACTTGTGCAGAGGCCTGTAGTTGCATATGTCATCTGAGCTTCCAGACTTTAGAACGGGACACACTCCAGTGGTTTTCCATATTTTTGGCATCTCTAATGATTTCAATATTAAATTGATTAAATAATAAAGCTGGGAATTCCGTTAACACCAGTTAGGAAGCTGTCTTTCGGTTCTTTCATAGGCGGTACGTTAATGATTAGGAATGAATACCGGGAAAATGTTGTGCCTTACCATCTGCACTGATAAGCTGTATGACGACGAAACGCGCGTCTGTACATGGTGCTTAGAGGTGGTAGTTTTTTAGTTCATCATTATTATTTTCGTTATTATTATTACTCCATCACTTGCAATCATGGATTCCGGAATATTCAAGTTCGAGGTCATTTATAGTAGCAAGTTCAAACACAATACAATACAATTCAAACATTCTCGATATTGTTTAATTTTGTTTTAAAATATCGCATGTTTATTTTTTTATTATTATTTTTTTTTATTATTATTTATTATACAGCAGGTATCTCTTTTTCTCGAAACAACACTTTCGTACATTTTTATTTCGGAAGTGCCGTGTTCTTCGTTCTTGTTTACCACTCCTTTTCTTTAAGAAAAATTATCACCATTAAATTCCTTAGAGGTATTAATCTTATTTTATAGTGCGTTTAAATATCAGATCTGATCAGTTATTTTAATTACCACGATTTTCATAACTAACTCGTTTCGTATGTGGGAGGAGCCGCCTACCCTTCACACATACCATACGTTGATGACCTCACAAAAATACGTAAATCGTCTAATTAACCGACTCGACAGCATTAATAACAACGGAGATAATCAGTTCCATATCGAGCGTAACAGACGTACATACGCACAAATACAAAAATATAATATACATAGGACCGTATGTAGCTGCAATATGTATTGTCGTCATGGTGCGTTCTGTATTTTAATGAATGAATATTGTACACCTCCTCCAATTCCGGGAATTTTACTTTGTACATCGCCCACGCTCCTATAATTTAACCGTATTTTTAACATCCTCCCACGCGATCAAAAAGACACGTTATATCCTTTTGTGTCATCAGACCGTTTCGATAAAGAGACACTTCGAAAATTCCAACGGTGCCTGGAGCCAAACAATGATCCGCATTCGTATGTAATAAACGCTGGGCACTGTGATGATATTTATTATTTAAAGTTTCAACGGCCCATCTGCTAAATTATTGGAGAAAATGTGTTTTAAAGGACTTTAGATTCTTTAAAAATAAACTACTTAATCATCTTGTCTATAAAATTTTGATTTACCGCCATTAAATAAAACAAGAAAAGCAATTGCGCAAAAATTTGTTAACCTATTATGTGATCAGTGTTGAAACTTTTATTCGGTGCAACACAAAATATGCTGTGTAATGTTGGTTGCAAACTTCTAGGAAATATGAGTTCTATTGATAATTGTTTTTTAATTTTTTCTTGGGATTGCTGGAGTACAAAATACAAGAGTACTTCGTCTTCGGGCTATAAAGTATCTACAAATTCCTAGCCATTAGAAACTGGGACAAGGTACATCAATATCATTAATCAGCGTTAAAAAATTTTCCCACTTTTAATTTATGCCGGCTGCAGGCCATATCTATCATACAAATAAAATTTTCTATTCTCTGTTGTAATGAGATAGTGAACAATTTAAATGGAAATCACTATTGGACATCAGCAAGCTGATGAACATCTACCAGAGAAGGTGAAATTTATTACATTATGACAGAAAATCCTTCATCCTTTGATCGTAAAAAAAATATTTCCAACCTGACAATTAAAGAAAAATAAACAATAATAATCTAGCTTTGATCAAATAAAATTTAAAACAGGAATTAAACGGGACCAAATTAAGCACTGCTTCATTTCAAACGATTCTTTTCGGAAAAGACCATTAGGAGAGCGGTAATTTTTTGAGAAGTTCTCAAGGGAAGGAGCTTTTTCTGATATTTTTTGTTTGGTATACTGGGCACCTACTGATCATACGAGATACATGTTAGGAGGTATCTAAAAATATGCTAAAAATAATCGTTTTCCGCTCTTACACATGGTCTTGTACATAATTTGCTTTTAAAGCACCAAATGATAATCTGTAGTTTCGCATACCTTGGTAAAGAGTATGCCCAATAGAAATGAATTGAAACCCAATGGCGTAGAAAACGCAATCCAAACATTAGAACCATTTTAATCATAAATTAATTAATATAGAGAAATTGTAATTTTCCCAAGATTTAATAGAAGTAAGTTTATGTCGTGCTCGTGTGGATTTATTTTTGAAATCGATTATACCTTGTACATACCAGGACAATATGATTCAATACTTAAGCATCCTACTAATAGATGTCGCGCAGTGTTGCTGCGGGCGACTTATACGAGTTGGGTCGCCGACCATTCCCACCGATCAATACCGAATCGCGCCGAAGAAAAGCGCGGCCAAGTTGATTTGATCCTACTCCCAAGGCCAACTATGATGTGTTTACGCTCGTAGAGAGAGAGTTATCAATGACCACTTGTTGGTATTTCATTCTCAAACTTCTCTCAATGATGGATTGCCAAGTGGCCGGCAAAAATCAAGTGTAATGACCGATCATTGTTTCAAGTGATATTACATCGCATCGGTGCGTAATTCTTCTCTATCCCTCCGCGTTTAGCGGACGTTTTGCGTTGAAATTAAAACGTTTTAGCACATGTTTATGTATTAGGCCGGCCACTGTATTATGTATAACGTGATTCGCGTGATATTACGCGACCGTAGCCACCCGATCGGAGTATGTTTTTGTGTGTAAATTCTTCGTAATTTAAAAAAGTTGCGGATCGCCTACGTACACATATTTTCGTTGTTATTCACGTTGTTGTTGATGTTTTTGTTGTTCTGCTGTTATTTTCCTTATTGGAACATGGCTTATGTAAAATATAATAAGAAGTGAACAGGATTTACAGTTGACGTCAAAATTTTTCGTCCATTATCATAGCCTACGCTGAAGCGTTCATTGTTCACGCAGTTCACGCTTTATTGCGAGTAAAAAAGTGAAAACGATTGTTTCACATTGTAGTATTATTCATTTGTTCTATCTCCCATTTGTTTTATTTGTATCATAATCTTCCGTGTCGTTTCCGAGTTATTTTAAATTATATAATTCAAGGTAATCATATTTAAAATTAATAAATCACGTGGCCAAAAATATGAAGGTTGCTTCGTTTCTTTGTCCCCATAGCAACCATGGCATTTTGACGACAAAATTACTTTTATCCAAATCTGTTTTCCTATCATATTTCAACCTCAGCCAAGGTTTAGTTTGCTGTTATGTATTGATAAGACCTTCGGTGCATTCTAAAGTTAGTGAAAGTACTCAATATTAAGATTTTTATCATTTACTTTACGGCAATCATTAATGTACAGCGAGTCAATCTTGTACGTGGAAGTGGGGCTCAACGTAAAATTATATTCAAGTATAGACGACAGTGTATTATTATCTTTTTGGATGCCTTCCTTCAATTCATTTTAATCTTCATTAATATCCTTTGGATGTATCTATCTTAGTTCTGTAGATAATTTACATAATTCCAGATTTTTGAGAAGCGCTGTTATTTCTTTACCGGCCAATATCTTAATTATCTTAGAGCGATGATTCACATTTCATTCGATTGAATGTCTCTTGCTTTTACAGGAAACTAACGTCTATAAGATGGCTGTCGAAACCGTTGCCATGTTTGAAGATAATGATGTTATTTAATTTTTTTTATTGGAACACACTGTACATACCTAAAATGTGTCGTTTTGCTAAAATGTAAAGGGTGTTTTCCTGGTTTCAAGAACAATGTCACTAGTCTGCTTCGGCGTACTTTTCTTGCGAAGAAGAACGACCAATTGCATACCTTAGATTCGCTACGTATTATATTTCTATGTAATTGTAAACGCATCTGATGTAATCGATGAAGTTCCTGGTCAAATATCCTGTATTTATTTAAGTCCGAATATTTTTTAATCAACTGTACTTTTCCGTAGTACATATGTACAAAATATTATCATGCAAATTCGAGGAGAAACTGGTTTCACTTCACTTCCTTATTTCTCTATGGCAGTAGAAACCGTTCCATTTTTTTTTACTTGAAAAGCATGCTTTCCGCAAGCGCGAGTCTCAAAAGGCTAAAAAGAAATTCATTTCTACGAATCCCTGTATGGCGGCAATAACATTTTCCGCGAACCGTAACTGACAGTAATTTGATATCTAAAAATGTTACGCCAAATAAAAAAAAAATGATAAGAAGACTTTGAAGGTATTCAGAGAGTTTATCTGTTACAGAAAACGACCGTGCGAAAGTAATACTTTGGTGGGAGTTCATCAAATAGTAGATTAGTAAGCGGATATACAAAATGTAACAAAGGATATTGGAGCAGACGGGAGCGTACGAAAGAACGAATCAATCATTCCATAATAACAGCAAAATAAATTGTGAAGTACACGCCTCTTCGGTATTCCATTTGCAGGTGATAGATTTAATATTAACTCAAGATTTCTTAACGATAACAATCTTTTGTATTTATTGCATTCGGACACCAAGAGAATAATGGATATAAACTTTTACATCTATAGCTAGAGGTACTTTGATGTAAGGATATTTATTCATCATATATAAGCATGTATTACATAATTTATAAACACATTGATTTTTATGTAACGAAGATAATAGTAACCATATGCGTAGGTATAAAGCGGCCTTCACATTTGTTGATTACAGGAAATTTTCTCAGAAACCTAGTAAGTGCGTATTATTGATAATCTTACGTATTAAAATAAAATATCGGAACAGGATAGTTGCTGAAAATTAATGTTGGTTTACGTTGGCGTTGTTATGAAATTACAGCAAATTTTGTTTACTTCCACAGTTCAAAATAATATTCTTTCGAAACAATTGAATCGATGAGTGTTAAAAGAGTTTAGGTCCAAGAAATTATGTTTTTAAACTGAGATGGCCATTTCGTTCAAAATATGAATTGGGAAGCAACTTTCGAAAATCGGCATGGTGGCCTCCGCCTTGTCAAAAATACATATTTTCGGCATATTCTTTGTCCAATCAATACTGGTTCGAGGGAGTTGTGGCAAAGTAGAGTTAGACCACACCACGTCTACGCTAAGGTGATTCGCGAGAGTTTTCCATGGCCCAATAACGGCAGTTTTGTTTCGTTACTGATTACGACTATTGCCTCTCAATTTTCTCAAAGAAAACCGTGCCATACTATCGGTAATGGAAAAGGGAAAATTCAAAATTTATTGAAAGCTCCTATTCTCGACGAGAAGCCCGATATGGTCATCTTGAAGTGCTTGATCAAGCCCTTCAATGTTTTGGAAATGTCCTGCCAGGACGAAACGAGCATTTGCAACGAGGAAGTTGAAAAAATCAAGAAATACGGATATCTTATCAACTGAGGCTGACGTATCCCGACTTTCATACCTTTCATCATTGGCGGCCTACGAGGTCTGAACGAGAACATACGGAATCACCTAAAAATGCAGGAGTACCAACACTTAATATCGAAACAATACTATATGAAAACAATTAATGAAATGAATTAATGAAAACAATTAGCCACCACCGAGTAGCTGCGAAATCGTACTTGCCCGTCTGCTAAGCGTATGCTGGTGTGACACCAACATTGTACCCATGCTAACATCAGCATTTCATCAAAGATATTTTTTGTAATTTCCCATTTTGAATAAATCTAAAAAATAAAGAAAAGCTTGACATGAATAATAGGATATCTTGGCTTTGGCCCCTATTCCGGTTTACCTAAACAGCTATTCCGGTGCGAAGGACAAACTGATAATTTAATTCCTTTGTTTTTACACGTATTTTTATTCGTTATAGTATTTTTTCTATATTTACATAGCGATGAATTAAATAATAGGTGTGTAGATTCAATATCGAAAACAAGAAATTTCATATTTCACATATTTCGTAACGTTAAAGAAATTATCCATCATTTACATGCCTCTCCGAAGGCGAACGCGGCATTAACAACAGCACACCCCGTAATTAAACATTATTAGCGTTATTTATCTGATAATATAAGTCGTATATATGCATCTAGTTACGACAAAATGGTATATATGTAAGCTTATCGGAATTGCTAATTTCGCCATTCACTTTTATACGGAATTTCATTCATCGGATGCTCCTATACATACATATCTACGCATATGTTTTATTATGTATGTTTATTAGTTTTTGAAAGACACGTCCTACGAAGGTTACGCGTTATGGATTCTTCTTGCTTAAATGAATGAAATGCATATTTATAAGCGTTCACCAGCTCATTCGCTACGAGCGTTCCAGAAAAATTTAGAGTAAACAAGCGACTGATATTTTCCTACTGGACGTGACCATGAATTTATCGTCGTTATGTAGAATTTTTAGTGATAGTAATGCAGTGAATGGCACCAAATAGGAATATTTCCATAGAGCTAAACTATTATAACAGCGTTTTTTTTTTAGCAGACTATAACTCTTCCAAACGATCGCTGAATATTATTAATTTCCAATTTTTATTTAGCATGCGAGAATACATAATCGGAATTAAATATCTCTTCTCGTATTATTAAATGAAATTAATTAAATCACGTACGGACTTCAATTGAATTAATTAAGTTTACAAACTTGTAATTACCAACGTGCTATTTTAAATAAACGAATCTCAACAAACAGAACGCAAACTTTGGACCAGTGTTGGTACCATATCGATTAACACGGAATGTCCTGATTTTCTGGAACTGTAAAATTGTAAATTTTCAGACATCAGATACGTACTTCGTTATTTCAAATGGAACACCTTGTATATTATCACCTATTTCGTTTCTCCGTCTAGAAATAAACCAAGGTAATACGGATTTCGTGTCTATTTCTAACGGATTTCGAGATATTTATAATTTTGTCCTCAATCGCTTATATTTCGATACACCTATTTCCTTCAGAAGATCCCAAATGCAAATATATTCAAGCATAAATTTTTACAGGACTAGATTGCATACTTGCCTCTATCTAGGTATGGTATTCAAATGGCTTCGAAATATACAGGCTGTTCAGTATTGAACACTAAACTTTGACAAATTCAAGCACTAAAAATTTAATTTTTTTAATAGCGAATTTTCAAATTTCAAATTTTCAAATTGGAAGAACAAAGAGGAAGTTATGTTGAAACACAAAAAAAAGAATTAATCAGATAATTTTTAAGTCATTTTTAAGCAGAACAAAATGTCGACAAATTCTCAACATTATACAGAGAATCATTCCACTGCAACAACATCATGAAGATTGAAGAAATCTAAACATATTTTAACTTTTAACTCATTTTAAATAAAATGGCGGACAAAACACATCTCACACCTTGATTCAGCTTAAAATTTAATTTAAGACTACCTATAATTACATAGGTAGAAGAATTTGTAAATAATTTGCTATTTACATCTATTATCATTTAAATAACACAAACGCTACTGCTTAAACTAAATTCTACGTAAAACGCTTAATAAAGATAAATTTGCTTTCATTTTTTTTTTTATTGATACTATAAAATACATAATAAAAATTGATGTTGATATTTGTTTATATTTTTATATTACGTCAATTAGACGAATTCATATTCCAATAAAAACATTAATTTTCTTTTTACTTTCGTTCTTAAAAAGGTTGTAATTAACTTTTTTTTTTTTCGAAAATTCGTCGCCCACGTTCTAAGCAAAGAAGGCGTGACTTTCATAAAAAAGATGAAAAATCCGCAGCATAATGTCTTTTTATGTACATACACGTTCGCGTTTTATTATTGAGATAACGACGACAAACCCACAAACATTATTCTTCTATTTTTAGACGGGGGAATACGCTAAATGACATTTTACGATTGAGAAAGGTCACATGAATTTCAGGCTTACTTCGTACACAGGGTCGTAACACGCAGTAACTATAAATATTGTACAACGTCTGTGCGGGATGCGTATGCAACTGTTTTGAACTTTATTTTACAAAATAATTAAATATTCTTACAAACTAGAAAGCTTTTATAAAAAGCGAGCAATTGCACGATTATCGCAATAAAAAACTTATATTCTTGTTTCAAATTAATACATTTTTTATTGGAAAATAAAACATTCGTTAATTTCTAAGCAAGCTGCGTCGCCCAGTATTCCGAAAACTTATAAGCCTATTAATGACAGATAGCTAATGAGATAACGTTTCTACGTCATTCCATATTAAAAATTTCTGCAGTTTTAATATGTAATAAACGAAATAATCACCTAAAGAGAAGCTATAAACATTAATTGCAATGCGATATGGGATGGTAAAGCTAAATTAAATAAGCAAGCCTATGAGGGAAATCAACTTTTACTTAATTATAAGCATTTTGTTATATTTTCATGGCGATCTCGTTGGATATATGAATTTATTTAAACATTTCACAGACTATCATCTCTTTGGCTGGCGGAATTTTTTTTCAAGTTAGTTAGTTAGTTAATTGGTGGATCTTTGCAATAATTTCATTTTCTTGAAAGAAAAATATTTGCATTGCAACTATTCCGCCACATTACATCGTGGAAAAAATTCAAACTTGAAAAAATTTGTATTTTTTAAGTTTGAACCATCCCGCACACTTTTTGCAATTATACTTTCGCTCGTTTTTGCTGCCTTATCTAGAAGTTCTCATATAACGTTAAATTTGTGGTTATTCTTTTGCTTTTTCAGTTACTCGGCAAGCGTATCTCCAGATCTGTTTCACTTAACAATTTTGGATGTATATCTATAATAATTCTGTTCCGAATCAAATTGCTGGTTTGCGTCTTTAATTCTCACGTTTTACTTACAAAGAAAAGCTCCCCAAGTATCAAATTCAGGTTGGATGAATTTTGGTGGGAATGTAGAGTACGCAAAGGAATTTTCCTTTCGTCGGTGGAAATTCACTTTTCTAAAATTGATAAATTTTTATTTTTTTCGATATAATTCTGTAACAGTAAGAGTTAGTTATTTTCAAGAGTGAATACTTCTATGCACTGTCAACATATAAACTTTGGAAGTAACGGCGTTTGTAAATAATGTAAAAAATAATAATTATTCTTCAATTATCTGAAAGAATCGTGATCTTCACGCTTATTGACGGTACTTCCTCTGCAAATGGCTTATGCTGCCATCAACTAATTGTGTCAACATTTGGACGGTTTCTGTAGTCAATGCCCTACGCTATGCCAAGGTTGATTGACTGTCTAAATGGTGTGAGATCTATTTCAACCTTTTGTTGTACATAAGTTAGCATTTACCTACTGATTTTTGACAAGCCCTAGATACCTACAAAAAAAAAAAAATAGGATACGCAGGTTCTTCCCAAATGATGATAAAAAAAAACGCTAAGCATATACTCTATGATTTATTATCCACGATAATATAATTGAAATATGAAGTATTTAAGTGTGACGAAACCATTTCTTTGTTCTGTATAACTCACAGACGTTTAATTTAAATTTAGCACACAATGGAATAAATTACAGGAATGCATACCTGGAGTAATTAGAAATAAAAATGAGTACGTTTCACACATATAAATGTCTCGATTTCATTGCATAGGTGCGCGTATAAATATATACATGCAATACTTTAACATTACACACGGGAATATTATTTATATACACAACTGGTATTATTCTTATGTATATGTGATGCGGTTCTCGGCGTATATACATGACATTGTAAGTATGTACTTATGTGTATACGTGGTACTATATACAAACCGTATAATATATGCTTACATAAATAAGAAGCATCCCGTGGTGGATACAAACCGAGTTTAATTATTTTTATGAATGAAGAAGAAAACCGGTCTATATACAATAAAGGCGGAACAAAAAAGAGTAATAGAAAACGTAGCCAAAGGAATCTGTGTGTAGTAATAATAAAACAAGTAACCGACGTATTATCAGTGAAGATGTATGAATTTCCGGCGGGGACGATGTCTGGATAGCTAACTTCCGGTGTATTCACGTCAAATTCTCCCTCATCTGGCGTTGTAGTTGAATCATCCTAATAAAGTTCTTCCATGCAAGTATTATTATATCGGCGACCGTAATTATTATCTACGCGATAGGATGGATTTTCTGACTATTATGGACGCTTTTACGATTTATGGCGACGTTATTCGAAGTAATAAACGGGCGTAGTCTCGTGACCTTTACGCTTTATGTATTAGCATGTAGCAAAATGGGAAACTTTTTATGGCACGTCTATATGTGTGCGCCTATAACAGTTTTCCTCCAGAAAATTAATAGAATTTACTCCACATAGCTCAAATCCTATATCTGTTCCTCCACATACACTTTTGCTATATTTGTCTCTTTATGTGTTTCTATTTACGTAGCAAAAATACATACAGCTTTTGCTGTATCTATTACGATGGATAGTTTTCAAGTTTTTACGAAAACAGGGGGAACATTCGACATTAAGACCAATTCTCGAAACATTTTTTCCATTCTGAAGGTGGTGTGGCTTTTGAAGGCTTCAGCAGCTTCTTGAGGTGACAAAAATCGATCTCCATTTGACATTGGGGAACAAAAAAGAATAGGGGCAATGAGACATTAATTCGATGTTTTTCTCCTTTAAATAATCAATTGTTTCACGTGCTCTGTAGAGCTGGTGTCGGCATGATGCGAAGTTGTTCATTGTTTCTTCTTCTGGGAAATTGCATTAATTGTTCTTCGATCCTCCAAAAAACTTCTTTATTTTACAACACTCGACTTGTCCATAAATTGCTACGAATTTGACATTTTCACTTTTCCTATTGATTTTCTAAGGCCTAATTATAATCAGGTAGTTCTGTCCTGAGAAGTCGTTGGATGCTGATTATTGTTGAAATATTAATGCTCGTAGCAGGTTGGCAAAAACCAGGAAATCTAAATGAAAATGTGGTTGAGTTTAATGATTTAACTGAAAACTGGTTTAGTGGATTTCTCTTGTAGAAAACTGCATGTTGTGTCTGGGAGTATTTTCGCGAAACGTTTCTCGTTTTTGTCTTAAGTTCAGAGAGATAAACAGCGATGTTAGGTAGAGACAATGCTGACAACGCCGGGTAAGCAGAAATATGGCCGTTGGTTAGCATTTTGCCTCCTCACATTGCTTTTGTCATGAATGAGTTGCATTGGCAGCATTTTTTGGTTATTGTTTTAGGCATGCTTTGTTGTGTTTTTAACACGTCTTGCTAAGCCTGAAAAATCATTCACATGTGCACTTATCCATTTATTATGTCTTTTCGTATCGTAAATACGCAAGCTAAGCAATATCCAATGTGCCAATATTTTGTATATTAAAAAGTATCGGCGTCAGTTGCCTCCACAAATTAGAAAAGTAAAATGTTATAAAGGCCTAAATGTTACTATTTTCTTAGTTTGAAGTACGAAATCGACGGCGACACTTTTTAATAGTCACGTACTATTCCGTTACTTCTGAAAAAAACTTGATACGTGACATAATTAAGACGAATAGGCGCCGTATATAAATAATAGAGAAATTAATTGAGAATTAGATAACAAATGTTAGACAATCTTACGAACAATCTTATATCATAAGCTTATGTACGCCTCATTGATGGAATATGATTTATCTGAATCCTAAGACTTATAGCCTGAAAACTAACCGGTATTATCTCTTATAAAAACAAAACCCTCCTCCCTACAACCAATTCGATTCATTTACTACAAAACAAGTTATTGAATGAATTCTGCCATTGAGAATGTATTAAATCACTTAGGGATTACTGCTTATATACAATACGTTGCAATTATTGATATGAAAAGTATGCGATACGTTGCGTTATCATTACTGCTGCAACGTTGATGGCAGTACTTAATCAAATAAATTATTAATGATTTATTGCACCACATCCTGCATTAAAGGTATATGACAGGAATGTATGTACGAGTCTATCTATAGCTTCCCTTTGTTTGCGAAGGATGAATAAGCGTCTGAATTGATTTACTGATAAGGTAGGAAACAAAATAAACGGAAATCTATCCTTTACATTCGCATCTTTCTATCCACGCTACTTTGGAAAATCCGTTTATGGTACGGGATCACTTTTTCAATTCTTTTCAAAGTTTATCAATGACAATTTTGCGTACATTTTACTAATTCTTTCATTCCTACTCTGAATTAAAAGTAATCTAAGTTAATCGCTGAACGCTAAACGATTAAAAAGTTATGAGATTAGTAACGGTGCAAAGCCTTAGGATTTAAATAATAATGATAAAATAATGCATCAAGAAGATGAATGAAAAATATCTTAGTGTTATATTGGAAAAGGGTTTCATTGTTTAAGAATAGATTTAAAAGGAGCTCAAAAGGAACTCCTAAATTCAGCAATATAAGTTATTTTTAGCGGACATACCTACCTGCTGCACTAGAAATGCAAAATTTACCCTTACAGTAGCGAATCCGATGAGAAATCTTCGTTTCTCATGCGCGTACTTTACCATACCACGACGACCTATAATCGGAAAAGCAATTAAATTCCGATATTTGCATCCCGACTCGCGATCGTCTTCGCGTGACTACGAACCATTACAGCATCTCCACGTCTATCCACCGCTCGACCTCGGCCAGAGAAAATTCTGATTCGTGATGCAGAGTTCTAATACGTGGATGTACCGTCTGGTTTCTCGGACGCGTACGCTGATGCTTTGCTTGCGGGCGAAAGAGAGAAATAACGAGAGGACGCCCCGTCGGATGAATTCGAAACAGGATACAAAATATCACCATCTATCTTTTCCCTGACGACCGACGGCCTCCGCCCGATCGTACCACAGAGAAAGACGGAAATACATCGGAGATCCATACATACGGATATCGCGACGTCCAGTGGCGGCGATATAGAAGCTTTTAAAAGGCTTGCTAGTGTAGTTGCTTTAAATTTTGGCTTTTTAGTTGATTATGTAGAAATAAAGTCAATATTATTCTCTAGGTGGCTCTTTTTAAACCCGATACGTCGATCTTCATGCTCCCGGATCGATTAATTAAACATGTGTGGTGCGGAGTGTGCCGATTCTTTGGTGTTGTTTGAGTTACCTTACTAGTATGAGAAAATCGAACTGTAAATGACAACACAAAGCAGTGAGGTGCAAAGAAAACATTTTAGAGCCAGCAATAGAAAAGCTAGAGCGCTGTAGTACAATTTCCAACCAATTCTTCAAAATGATGAACAGACCTTAGAAGGCGATTTTCGTAACTATTTTAAATGTAGAATATACTTAACACCTATGCATTAAAAAAAAAAATAGCACAAGGTCGGCAATAGTAACTTTCAGTGGTTACAATTATTTCCACGTTTGGGAAGCAAATAATCGTGCGGTACGCAACTAGAGCTGGTAAGCAAGCTCAATCTCCACAATCTCAAGTGCAGCATTTTATATTTTAATATTAACAAAGCAAATCGTGGATATCTTCATTTGGACATGGAATTTTGTGTAATTTGGAGCAACGCATATACAGAGGTTTCATCTTCTTCGTTATATATTTTGCGATCTCAGTACCCAAATTATTTGATTGGTATTTTTTGCATCATAAGTATAAGAATATGACACAAAACAATCATTTCAAGTCAACTTGTGCGGTAGTATCTAAATAAAAAACGAAGAAAAATCATGGGAATCAAGGGAAACGTTGGCAGTTAAATAAATAATAGATGTTGGAGGTTATATATGTAAAATAATAATATCGAGATTTTAAGTAGCTACAGTAAACGTGTTTCGTGTTTACTAAACGGAAAAAAAATATATAAAGAATATTTGGCGAAGGTAATTTTTGATAACCCAGAGCAAATACCGATAAAATTGTACAGCGTATAAGGAGTAGGGAGGACCACTGGGACCGCCACTGTCAAACATACACACGCACGCAGTCAGTGAGCCGTCGTCCCTCCGTCATTCCGTCATTTCATCGTTCCCACGCCGAACGCCCCTCCAACCGGAAGTACTCGTCCCCGGCTGCTGGAATCCGACCTGGGTTCCCCTTTCGCCTCGATCCGATGATCGCCTCCTTCGCGTCCCCCGGCCTTCCCCTCCGCTATCGTCATCGAGCGCGCGGTCCTCTCCTCTCGCACATCACGCACACATCTACGCCGACGACATTTTTAATGCGTGAAGTCGAAGATCTGTTTTTTGCATTGTTTCCGGTTCTTTTACCAATTAGTTGCTGTGTCTCACTTGAGTTATCTTCGCGCACCACTCCACTTCATCTTTTGCTTTACTGCCGGCGATTTTTGGTTGTTAGAAAGCCGTCGCTTTTTTCGTCGATCTTTAGCGATGTTTGTGGATCTTATAATAACGAATGCATGTATTATAGAACGCTTTTATTAGAGGTAATAATAATAATAATAATCTTGTAGCCCCAACCCGCCTCCTGTTTCAATGAAGAAACACGAAGTGAGTCTCCTTTCTAACAAAAGTTACATTTCTAAATATAATAGAGATAACCTTAACCTAATTGGTTGCACAACAACAATAACGAAATCATTATTGATAAAAGCTCGCCCAAAATAAATTTCATTAATTCTCGCCAAATACATGCTCAATTACTTAATTAAAATAGCAGTGTGGATCGATTCCTAGGGTCTTTTTTTGCAAGTTGGCTCCACCATCCCAGGTCTACACTGCTGTACGAACGATAAAACGAGCATCTCTATTGATTATATACTTAGATATATTACATTATTTGTAACTGCACAATTTGTCGCACATCAGCGATGAGTTCTTTGTTCATTCATGACATGAACATCCGCCTCTTCATACATACATATTACATGCGGTCTCTTGTATTTAAAGACGTATTATCTATTAAATAACATTACCTGATATCGAGGTCTTTATCGTCTAGTATTGTTTCAATGTCAACAATGACGGAAACGCATTAGCTTATCTCCAGCATTTAATTATTATTTATACATACTAAGCGATTAAGAGTAATACCGGCATAACAAAACGTGTTACTCTATAAATAAGTTAGCATAATTTATCAGCTAATTGAGCAATGTGCTGCAATTACATTTGTAGTTCTCATTAAGCAGGTATTTTATTATTCGTGAATATCGCAATACAAGCACCTTGTTACGTCATAAATATCAGTCAAGCGAAATTAATAAAGATAATCAAAGAATACGTCAAAATGACTTTGATTTATTCGCGGCTAGTTGATTGATTGAGTATCTGGGTGGGGTTGATATTTAACCATTATCTTGGTCTGCACGTAGTCCGGATTTTAATCTCATTGAATATCTTCAGCATCAACATGTTTCCGCCTACTCGGCGTCATCAGCGTGATTCCGAGAGTATTTTAATTCCACCCTGTATCACAACATTTCGAAACAAGCCACATTTCTTGGCGCCCTCTAATGCCAAGAAACACATCTACCGTTTAGAAAGCAGCGAGAATATCTAGCTTGCAGCCCTCGTATCCATCCCGAGAACGAAATTAAAAAAAATAACGTTCAAATAATATTCTTATAGATACGTTTTCGCCCAATAGATGAGCAATAGGTTTATTACCCTTTTGATATGCTGAGATCAAGAGTAAGATAAGGTAAGTAACGTATCGTTCTTGTGCCTAGTGGCTATAATATTCAAATTCCTAGCAATTTGCAAAATATACCGTAATAGGTACCTATTTCGGAACGGATCTTGCCGAAACAAGAAAACATTCCTTCTCGTTATTACATTCAACGTCTATTTTTAAACGGCAATCTTCATAATTGAATAGCACGCTATGGGATTTTCTAATCGTAGCGAGCACAATGTCTTTTTGCCAATTAGCAAATCGCAGCAACCTTGACTTTGAAAAAACTCTCCACTCTTCGATCGTTATTAATTAACACTATCGTTGTTAACGGATATACGATTGTTGCTAGTCCCACCTCCGTTGGCGTATACGTAACGTAATAAGTAACGCTAATACGAAGAAGTTAATGGTAGTAAATTGCAATTACCGCCTTGCCACGTCATGTCTAGCAGGCTACTTAATAGTTCGTCTAAGGTCTAATTAGCGATTTCTTCGTGTATCAGCGCGAAATTTATTAATATCGCTTCCGTACGCCTCGGTATTCACAATTTACTCTTCTTTATGCGTCTCTATGTTCTTTTTAATTTAACTATTAACCAAGGAAGCAACGACAGGTTGTAATTAATGCGAGTACATTCGACATTTGAACGCTCTTAAATAAATGGCAAGGAAAGAGAAAAATGTCAAACTTATACAACCTGCGTCGCCATATTTCAAATTCTCAGCAAGATCGTGTACAGTCCCTTTCAAATAAGAGGGAACGTTGTATGCAATTTGACCGGATTTTCAACTTTTTTTTCCATTTACGAGCACATTTAGTAGTTTCCCAATAACGAAGTAGTAGGAAAACTGTGCATTAACATATCAACCTTGTAATGGATGAATAATGATAGTAAGAACTGTGGGGTAGTATGGCAAACAGCACTAAAGTATCGGTACACTCCGCACCACTAAGTTTAATTAATTAATCTAGGACTTGTTTCGAAGATGCGGGGATCCTCATCATCAGCTGTATGACCGAATGATGTGGGAAAAAAATTCAAATTCACACATGCCTGTTGTATTCGTTTTTTTCTAGGAAAAAAAAACAATTGTTACATGTACCTTCAGTGAAGCAGTTGATGTTAATCAAGAGGACGTTGGCCAATAGAAAAAAAAGTCCAATCATGTTACCCATCAGAGGATAAAAATGAACCTTCTTTCTCCTTATGTTGCCATACAAAATTTCCAATCAGAAGAAATCAGAAAAGTGTATAGGTGGTAAACTGCCTAAGGAGAGATTAACCACTATCTTGTTTTGACGTGTATTGATCGGGAAAGACCTTTCCTTTTTGAGTATTTTTTTTAATTGCACGTAAATGTTAAGATCTTTGGCTGAAGCTACACCACGTTTAATGTTATTAATTTAGCCTGCCTTTGCTGAGAAGACACACACTTAACATCCATCAAAATGAAGTATTGCAAAAGGCACCCGAAAAGAATTGGCAGTATTTTGACTTTAAATACTGCAACCTCAAGCATGACTTCGGAAAGATTTTAAAACGTGGTAATTACAACTGTTTGATGAAGATTTAGACCCGGAAGAATGACAATGTAATTTTTTCACCCGAACAAATTTCAACCAAGTTTTTTTACATCATATACATTACCTTCATATCATTCACGGTATAACATTTTTTTATTAAAGTATTTGGAACCGTAACACGTTAAAGAGGGTGCCGTATATACGCGTAGGGAACGTTTAATACAATATCTAAGCAAACAAGGCGAACATGACAGTCTGTCAGTTTCATTCATTATAGACGCAGCGCTTCCGCATCCAAAGGGATCAAGAGGAAGCCGCCTCTAGCCCCCTCTGTACGAACGCCCGGAGTCTTTGTGTGAAACTCTGCTTCTCGAGAGAAGAGAGGTGTTGTCGTTCGGCACACACCTGCGCGTACGTTCGATTTAATTGTTTTGATTTGAATACAATGAGACCAGCGTGCACTTTAAATCCTGCGGCAAAGTTGCGTCACGTCCGATAAATTTTTTCGTGATAGGGGGTCATTAATTTGTGCGTGGAATATAATTTCGTAGGACGTATGTTACAGGAAATACGTTTGGGACGTTCTGTGAATGAACAGGAACGATTTCGGTAACGAAAACGGAACCATAAACTATACACTTATTGTTATTGACCTTATGTAGTCGTCAACATCGTCAACACTAAATATAGGAGTATATGTACACAGCCGTTCAGTGAAGTTCGGTCATACAATAAAAATCTATTATATCACACTGTATACAATTATTAATACATAAAATTAAAAAAATATTAGGTATACACCCTTTTCTAAGGGATTAAAGCCATAAATTATTATGTAAAACCACAATAAAGTCCCTTTTATTATCATTCCAAGAATTTCTCGGAAGTACCGATCTTTTGAAACGGGTCGTTTGGGGATTATTAACGAACAATACATTTAGGAAATATACCGCAGTATCACACTTGTTTATTTATCACAGGCGTAAAGATATAAATTTGCTTCGTTTTACTGTTAAACGTGTGTTGGTGTGCATCTGTCGTTTTTACGCGAAAGTTTTAAGAAAATTTACTTCAAAATGGCACGTGGCAAGCCTACCAGTGTAGAAAAACATTCACGCATTGTTACGCTGTTTGAAGAAGGATATTCGGGGCGACAAATTGCTGAAAAAATAAATATGAGAAGTTCAACAGTAAATGACATCATAAAGCGATATCGGTCAACTGGAACTATAGAAAATCGTGTTCGTCCTGGAGCATCTAGGAAAACAACAAAAGCTGAAGATTTGAGATTTGTATTATTAAGCAAATGCAATAGAAAATTAACAGCGTCACAAATAGCAGCCGAAGTCAATCGCGGCCGTGAAGAACAAGTTTCGGGGAGTACGGCAAAACGTCGACTTCAACAAACGGACGCATTGCCATTCGAAAACCCTTATTACGTCGGGGCAACAGAGCAAAACGGCTACAGTGGGCCCGTTCTCATCTAGATTGGTCGTTAGACGATTGGAAACACGTGCTTTGGAGTGACGAGTCAAAGTTTGAGGTTTTTGGGCAAAATCGACGAGTTTATGTCCGAAGATCTAAAACCGAAAAGTGATCCGGAACTGCATTGTGCCTACAGTGAAGCAAGGGCGTAGTTCTGTGTTAGTGTGGGGATGTTTCTCCTTTGCTGGGACGGGAGATTTATGCAGAGTGCAGGGTGTAATGAGGAAGGAAAATTATTTTGCAATACTCCAGAATCATGCAGTGCCATCAGAATTGCATATAATAGACCGTAACTTTACATTCATCCATGACAACGACTCAAAAAACACTGCGTTAGCGTGTAAGAACTATCTAAAGGATCAAGAAGAACAGCACACCCTAAAAGTAATGACATGGCCCTCACAAAGTCCAGATTTGAACCCGATAGAGTTGTCGTGGGATGAACTGAACAGGAGGATCCGAAAAATATGCCCAACTTCACAAGAACATTTACGGAATATTCTGCAACATGAACGGATTAATATTCCACAATCCGTTTTAACAAAACTTATCGAAAGAATGCCTAGAATAGTTCGAGCGGTGATTAACAGCAAAGGAGGTTTTTTCGATGAAAAAAAAAAATATAATGTTCAGTATGTTTATATTAGGCCGGAATAATTTTTATTTATTTATTTTTGTCTTTTTTACCTGTACATACAATAAAATTGCATTTTGTTTTTAGTTTCGTTTGTTTCTGTAACATTTTCATGTTTTTTACTAACCGACCGAACTTCTCTGAACCGCAGTGTACATACAATATGTTTGTTTGACCACGATTGCTTAATATGATGTCATAATTTCGCCAATTAGGAATGAAATCAATGGTACTTTTAGAAATGGCATATTGATTCCTTTATTTACTAAAATTATATCATCCAATTAGTATAGCACACTGAATAACAATCCATATATAGATGTATGGTACTTGCGGTGTACCCACCTAATATGTGTGCGGTATGTAAGTGGAAGACAATTTCTTTAGCTTTTCCTAGTAACTAATAAATGCAGTGGTTGAAGCACCTTGTGTTGATTTAATGCATTTACTTTGATAAAACAACGTAAATGGAAACATAGAATAACACTAGCTATTCCTCCAACAAAACCAGTTGCGTTAGCAAAAAATGTCCAAATTGAATTTATGTTGCCCCAACGCAATTTAATTTGTTAAACTGACTAATATTGTTGTTCATTCAAAAAAAATCTCAATAAAAGGTTTTGTTGATTGAATAAGCGACCTTGTATGTGTAGCGTTATAAGTTGGCCCCCGCAAAACTGCAAATCTTTCCCCTTTTGACATCGACAAAATTTCATCCTGCACATATTCATTTGTAGATCCAAATTATGTTGACCCATTGATGTCCAAGTTTCTTCTATTGTATTGAAAAAAAGATCTCTCCACAATTAAAGAGGCTCATTTAAGCCCCATTTATTGTATACGCAAGAGAAGCGGATTATTGAGGGCACCATATCTGATTGTGGTAATTGTATGTATGTGGTACCCTAAGGTTCTAAATTAACACCAAAATGGTTTCTTCGTTTAACTAATCTCCTATTAAAATGTCTAACAGGTACCGTTGATATAACGTTATATATACAAATAGGCTGAATTCTTCCACAATTGTCTTAGATTTTTTTCATACAGATGATTGGAGGTAAGTGAACCTAAAACAAAATGTGATTTCACCAACCCTGTAAATTAGGCGTTTTGTTTCTACAATAACTTCATCTTTGAGCCAAACCACTGTGGTCATGGAGATGCTCGTACTGCCATGGTCGAGGTCTTTCGAACGAGCCCATACTTAACCTCCTAGCTTGTTCGGATGCCGAGATACAGAAGAGCCGTAAAAATTTGAACCTAAAATAATGAAATTTTTGGGGCACCTAACAACGAAGGACGGAATTTCGCATTACTTAATTTGTAAGATTTATACGTAGGCAATACCGTACAACAAGTGAGAAATTTGTTTCGTTTTTTAAGGAAAAGCTGGTCTTTTCTTTTTTGCAAACCGAATGTTAAGAAATTGAAACGGTTGGGCAACGAATTTAATAATAATTTTTTAAACTGGCGTTGGAAGTTTTTCTATATATAATCTTGTATATGTGTAATTATGAGATCCAATAGAACGTTCATGTTTTCTGAAATGTTTAATGTTTGCCGACAAGATCTAATATCTGACATGCACCTAATTACTTAATTCCTCTAAGATGACAAGATGCTCTATAGATTACCAACGAGTACTGTAATACAGCGAGAACCAAAAAATCGGTGCAGATGAACTTATCGATTGGCATTTACGCAATCAATCAGAATTTATTAGCGCTCTAATAGGCTAATCCGCACGGTTGCTGAAATTGAAAAGTGCTACCGAGTCCCCGACGTAGTATTAAATACAATTCAGCGAAGTAGCCGACCACAATTGCCCGAGCAACTAACCACAACTCGATCCGAACGATTGGACTACATTGTTAGAATAACTATCATTACTTGTAATTTGCCTATTTTGTATTCCGCGGAATATATTAGCATGGTTAATGTAATACAAGCGTAATAACATGCGTGCAAGTGATCCTGGCAGTTGATTTTTTTTCATTAACAATTTGTAATAACATCGCTTTTGACTTATTTGATTTTAGATGCACAATTTCCGCCACGTAATTGTCGGTAATTTGTCGCAAATGACTTCTGGATTTACGTAAACGTTGATGACAATCGTTAAACTTCAGCGTTTTTCAAGAAAGATAGCTTTTCTCCTATTTTTCATTCATTAGTACCTGCCGCTGTGCTAAGTTCTTTGTATTAAGCTTTTCGTCGTAGAAAATAGTAGGTGTTATAGTGTTTGTCGTGACAAAGAATTCAAATGTTTCTTTTGCTGTAATTAAAGCGATTTCGAAGAGAACTACATCACTGATTTTACTCTTTAAGGACGGTGCAGTTAGAGGAAAGAAAGTTATTACCCATAGTGGCTTCGTTAACTGAAACGGAAAGAAAAAAACAGTTTCTTTTAATTGAGAAGCTTTCCTTATTATTTATTTTAATTTATCAAGATCTCCGCTCCATATTGGTATCCATTTCCGGTTTTTTTTTGTGTGCAGATTTATGGCGCCGTTATATATTTTTTAAAGCAAATCAGCTTCAAACGACGAGATTTTTTCAATTATCAATGCTTTATTTATGATTGTCCTTGATTTAAAAATAATACAGAGATTAATTGATTAGTGTACCTAGCATTCTTCAATGACAAGGCGTATTTTTACAATTAGATGCTCTCGTTTATAAAATCAGTTACATGAGCTGTTGAGGGTCGCATAACTAGTTGTGATTGTGGGCTGCTTTTTCCCATTGTGTTAATTCTTAGGGTAACTGGCGAGCGAGCGAGCGAACGAGTAAGCGTCATACTGAAGCGTTTTAGCTCTTGGTCAGAAATACCAAGAAAATCCCAGACTTCCAAATATATTATGACGTTAATTAAAATTAAAATAAACAAGTATCAAATAAATTACACGCATCGAACCCCGTTTGTATGCAAATTCGTTCGAAACCGTATAAAGTGATATGCTAATGAGTAACTCCCAAATTAATTTTCGTCGAAGAATAAATCCGCGATGAAAACAGGATGAACGCTACATACGAGTCTGCGTAAGTACGTATTATGACTAGCAATGACAAGTTAATTACCGGAAGTCGTATTTAAATTTGACGAAGACACGCTGCAAATTATATTAAGCGTATGGTAAATTGTTAATTTTAATGATGTGTGTGATAAGAGAATGAAATATGCTCAACATAAATTAATTAACCATTTACCTTAGGCCGGTTGGTAAGATTATCCGAGACGATGTAATTTATTTCACTTCAAAATGTTAAGCATCAGTGGCGGTGCGTGACTTTTTAACGGGGCCGGGCCGATTGTAAAAAAATATTTATAGTTTCGTCACGCAATAAACATGAAATTTTAAATTTAATTTTGCATTATATTTGAAGTTCCTTTAAAAACATTAGAATTATTTAAAAGATCTCGGAGAGTCTGATCTAAATTAGCAGAACAATTGATTAATTCCTTAAATATACAGGAAGTTCGGGCTTTTTTCCTATCATCATGATCCAGTTTAAATCATGCACCATTGAGTGCATAAAGAACATATAATGTAGTACACTTTATGGACACAAATATGCCGTTAACAATCGTTCAGTGCACAAAAGATCGATCGCGTTTGAATATGTGGAGCATAAGCAGCAAACACGAATGTTGTAGATGGCAAAAGTATAATAAATTTTAAGGAGTAGCCTAGATTCTATAAAAAAAGAAACAACTTTATCGGTTGAAACCTCACAAAGATGTTTACCAAGAGACAGGAAAGTTTCATTTAGCGTTAAAGGTTTCCATCAGTTCTCTTATTGCAAGGATGATGGAAAAGGTGTGGTGGCTGCAAAAGATTTTATCAATGGAATCGGAAAAATGGATCACACTAAAAAATCAGCCCATTTTCCCAACTTTCTCGTTACAATCAACAATTTGTCGTCGATGAGCAGATTTGAGATCATCAGAATATTTATTTTACCAACTAAAGCAAATGATCTACAAGCGTTAAAATGACAATTTAATTTCGTGGGTAGTGTACCAATTTATTTTCTAGCTATTTATCACAGTTGACCGCCGATTGCCACTGTACTTCTTACAATGTCTTTTTGCTTTTTGCTTTGCTTTTTGCTGATGATGAACTAATTTGCATCGATTATTTTTAATCTACTTGAACATTTATGTTAGAATTAGGGAGTCGCAGATTTCACAAGCAATGATTTGTCCTTTTTTATATTTCTGCTTATAAATTTCATTTACTTAATTAACGTTTATACGAAGTGTTAATTAGGTGTGGAGCTATTCACGATTATTTGATATATGTAAAAACGTAACTATCTATTTCAGCAAAAGATATATGAAGTCGCTGAATGCTAGTTTGTTTGCCCCGTCCAATATACAACACCGTCGGTTATGTTTTCATAAATTTATAGTAAGGTTTTCTCCAAAGAGCACTTCGTAACTCATTTATGACGGAAAAGTAGTCTATTATAGCACTTTTAGAACGGCCCCCGTAAAAAAAATTTCCACTACCGCTTCTATATAAAGCGCCAGTTGATTTTAGAATATTCCACGAGAGACAGCGACTACTTTTTTTCGTACAGCTCGCCTACACGCGATCAATACGCTTCGGAATAATTATTATTTAAATCTTGGAAAAACACGTTCATTGATCAGTTGTGCAATTCATTCATAGCTTTACCTTGCCGGCACATGCGTGTTCATGCTACATGGCAGAAAAGCAAAAAAGAAACGGGACATTCTTGAAACGTTTGCCTTTATCGCAGACTTGCGTTGTTTCTCCGTTGGTGGCGGCTCTATGCTACTCCAATACTGGGGCGAGTGTGCATGCGTATGTAAGTGTGTTGACGACGTCTACTGTACGTCTCTTCGCTTGTGTGAGACAATGTGACCCCGCGATACGCGCAATGACGTAGCACTAATATAATACGTCAATAATTGAGTTTTTGAGCAATTAATTTCTGTAATGTTCAAACATTGTTCGCCTCTCTATTAGTTTTACGTAGTTAGATAGGAATGTCAGAAAATCGAACGTTACGAAGAACACCGAAAGCAGCTTCATTAAAAAGTTGTGCAGCCGCTCTAAAAATCAATTGTTTTCGCGATGTTACTACACTTTTGCTCGATTCTGTATAGCGCACCATCTACGTCATAATGTATTTCGTCTGTGAAAGAGCAGCATGTGGGTCGTCGTCGGTCGTAGATGTCATTACTATTTGGATCACGTTATTTTCATTGAGTAATTTCTTGATTTATGGACGGATTGTGTGTTCGGGTATATGCCGTAGTACTTTATATTCCGTATAGGATAACACGAATTCAATTTTACGTCAGATGATGAGGCGGGCAATAACTAAATCGTATATGGGATTATTGCTGGTCTTCTGTTATGTCGCCTCTTCTTTTCCTTTTTTTTCTCTTCTACTTTCGACACCAGTAAAACGTCTGTCGAATAATTTAAAGGCAACCGTATATCTTGCAGAAAAATGGAAATGTTTAACAAGTAAAACATTCCACGTCGAAAGGTGTTTTTTAGGATCTCGTATGCTTGGTAGATCATAAAACATTCGATGAAAATAATTGAATAGTAAATACGGTGACAAACGAAAACAAAAAAACAAGACTAACGCTTATCTATAAATATCTCTTTTACTTTGAGTATTAGACATATCCGGCTGTTTTACATAATTTCGATAACTTAATCTAAGTGACATTATACAGGCTGTTTCTGTAAAAGTATACCATTAAGAAATTGTGTCGGTGGTATTTTTTTGAATTGTTCCTTTTGGTTTTAACTTCTACATCTCCACGGAAAGGCGTAGCAGGTGTCAAACTGCAATTAGGGCTACGATAGCTCCTTTCTGCGTAGCCGCATGACTGTCCCTCGCTTACTTCTGGCCTAAAAGATATTTATTGCTGGCGACGGTGGTTCCGTCTCAATATATCTCCACGGTTGTGGACAAAATTATGAATATCTCGCAATCTGTTAGAAATACGCATATTGGTTCATTTCTAAATGGAGAAAAATCAATAGTGGAATAAAAACAAGTAGAATCGGAGGAAAGAACCTAACAAAGATGTCTTCAACGCTCATCTCCGCATTCTGCAATTTTAATTTACTTTTACAGAAATATTTCTACATCAGAAACTTCGCACAGATAATCTGGATCTTATACACAATACATATGCTACAAAAGGTGAATGAGAATGGGGAATTCCATGATATACCCGATCTATAATGAGAGATAAATAACATCCGCTTGATAAGCTTAATGAATTAGATATATGTGCTTTTCGGCTCCCATTTCTTACACTAGTTTTAGAATAATCGTTAATATAATCTGTTGTTTCCTGCAGTTACAATAGCAGGAAAAGGTAGTCGCTACTCACACCTGAGAGATTTGTGCGTTTATAGTTTCCGCAAAGCTCCTGAAGTCAATAAAGATCTTATATAAAAAAGCGCATTATTTATGTAGATAATCAGATAAAATCTTAATTATCACGCTACTAATGCCTGTTTCGCTGTCAGTGCATCAATTTCTCAACAACAACGGCGAAAAATAAGGCCTTCTTTCCTGTAAGTATAAGCACTCGATTTATTTGCAGACAGACTGAATATTTTACGACGTTCGTATTTTATTCATTTTAATCGTACGAGGTATAAAAACAATATCGGTGCGTACATAATACACACTCACCTGCATACATATGCGACTATTAAAAAGGTAATAAAAAGGATATTGTTATGAGTTGCCCAGACTGCCGTGCCTTTCTGTAATGCGTACATTCAGAACCAAGTTAATTGATTGAATAATCACGCCAGACAAAACATATTCATTGAATGAATCGAAAATAAAATATGGTAACTTCCATTATTGTTGCGAGAATTAATTATGCGTGTAATCAAATTATGAAAAATCTTGATTCATAAAAACGAGGAACAACGCAGTAGCAAATAATCCATGTATCAGTTAAAATGAACGAAGAATAAAATCGAAACGAAAAGTGCAATTTGCACCTTTATTAATTGAAAATATCCCTAATTGCGCTTTCTGTAAGTCTATCAAAGTAACACGGATGAGATTCTTTTGTCACCCTTACCACTACTTCCCGTCCCCTGGCAGAATGCGGGTTGAACGTAAACGAGAAAAATATATGCGCAAGAGGTCCGTGGAAGATACTGTTTGCGCGCACTCAACTCAAATTCTGATCCACTGTTATTCCCAGAAATTTCGTGACTTAACTGCTCTGTTCCTGCAACCACGACAGTGGTAATCGTTAGCACAAATAAACAAAGGAAGATAACTATCATTAATAAAAAAAATAAATAACAGGGGGCCAACAATGGATCCTTGTAGGACACCCGTGGTTACAGGCAAAACTAGAGATGCCATATTCTCGACTTGACCACCAATTTTAAACGTTATCCTAGGAAACTGTATCCCATTCAAATCAATTTGCCACAATACAATACAATTAAAGTTTACTTTATGAATAACACTGCAAGTGCGTTAACAAAAAGAAATCAATTCGGAATAAAAGCGAGGGAAGAGACCATCTTCAGCGCTGCCTTGCCTCGCGAACTTACAACTAAAATTGTGAAGAACCTCACTTTCAAACGTAAATAAATAAGAATAAATACACCTTTAATATAATTCTCACAAAAATATATTAAAAAGCACGTATCAGATATGAAAAGATAATATTATATAATTGTGAGCCTACCCTCGCTAGAAGTAGTTAATTATATCGTGGGGAATCATTAATTGCAATACGTGCAATTTCTAGGTATCGAGTTAGTCGATACCTACAAGTACGTACGAGTGTGCGTGTTTCCGGTCCGTAAGTTCACGAGTTTACTCAGATTATCGCCTTATCTCGCTAAACACTCATATCCGCGCGATTTAAATCTGTTTTTCTGTACGCTGCGCTCCCACTTTTTGGACGCTGTTTGTCGATCTGTTGTTATCGGACGCGAAGTATAACGTGGATTTAAACTAGTAACGAAATTACATTTAATAGCGTCGAGATAACATTGTTTTGTGACGCCCCATTCATTTTTAATTGAACATAATTTTATATATAATATCTCCCATTCATCAAATTAATCTCCAGAGTAGAGTTTCACAATGAATTTGAAATGATGGTACATTTCAATTAAAAATTTGAATTTTTACAATCTTGATGAGATTCTTTCAACTAGAAGAGTCTCGTCGAATTGGTTTCTGTTTTTGGTAATGAAGCACCACATCAGTCGATAATTTCTCGTTCGCAAATTCCAACGTGGACGCACACTATCCCCGGATAGGATTACCAAAGACGTACGTTGCTGTGTGCCAACTTATCAAAGACGATCAACGTGTGATATTCCGCGAGATTCAGGGGTTTCAGAGATCTGATTCCAAAAAATGCTGACTGATAAATTATGATTTGAGAAAGTTAGTTTGTCATTAGATCCTGCATCTTTTGACTGCGGAACGGCTTGCGTTAGAATGAAAAAGTGTATCAATCTTTGTAGAAAATTAAAAGAAAAGCACTTTAAGTCAAACTAAACAAACTAAAAAGGCACCTTTCGTATTACAGATCCAAATTCAGAACTTTCCAATCTTTCTAACTACAAAGACGTTGAACAATGAGAAGTCAACAAACGTTGACCAAATCATTTGATCTTGTCCGAGATGGACGATGGTTCTTGCCGTTATTAATTGTATATTTAATAATGGGTGTAACCGGTCCAAATAAATCTTTTCATTCCCTTGAGAGGTTTACGTTGTAACTTTTTAATCTATTTAGAGGTTTTATCTAATCTGCACATTAACAGGTCGTTCACAATACACGAAGATCCTTTAAAGAAGATTCGATCACGATAATGTGGGAAATTTTTCAACAGAACTTTAAGTACCTTATATCGAAGTTAGATAACATCTATGAATATGACGCTGTTAATGAGGAGAAACTGCTTAATAGGAAAGCAAAGTTCAGAATAAGCATTCATTTGGAATTGCGAAGATTTCGTTTCTTCTATTTTCTTTAATCGGTTGACGTTTTAGTTTGCTTTAAGGTCGTTTTCTTTTTTGGGATTTCCGGTTCTGGTTTGGACAAGCTCCTCTGAAAAATATAATACAGTTTGCATCTGTTACCGTTTTAATCAAAATAACTTTGGATACAGCGTATTAAACCTTCTATTTACGAATTATATGCAGATGCGTCCGGAATGCGAAAGGTCATAATCTTTCGTCTATAACAATAAGTATTTTACTGTGCTATTCGTATAGTCTTAGAAATTTATCTACATCCAATAGAACCTCGCATGTAAGTTTTAAATAAATAAATCACGCGGACACTGGAACATTACCAGCGCTCATATACATCCATTCGTACGTCCTAAACAGGAAATCTAAATGTTAATTAACGATGCATGTATTATAAATTTTATGAGGCAATAAACACATTCCTCCGTCGTAGGATGTAAATTTTCGTTAAATAATTATTATAAGCAATACAATCGTCACCTTATTCGACTATTTATCTTTACGCCAATTGCCTCTATAAATACCGAGTTTCTTCGTCTATTTTCGATATTAATCGTTAAGGCCCCCGTCCCTCTTAAATCACTGCGACTTCGAAACAATACAAAGAAAGGAAAAGAAAAACGAACGCATAAAAAAAAAACGTACAGGTGGTAGATATGTGACATCTATTAACTCCTGCATTGTGCTGTCAAGGAATTCGAGTTCACGAGTGGACAGGTGTCATAAAAGTTGGAGATAACTTGTCAGGTACTTGCTAAAAACCTGCTATTTTCTTTTAAAATCGACGAGACCAGTCAATCTATACCCGCATTGTTTAATCTCGCAGCGGCTGTCGTAAACAACAACAGGATGGGAATACGCATCGCTTGACTTAAGGGAGATGAAAAGAAACGGGCAAAGAAAGAAAAAAAGGAAGAAAAACGAAAAACTTAACATGCGTGAATAGATAAAAGATGATGCAGAATAAATAAATAATGGAGTGAGCAGGCAACGGTTGGCGTTTCAATCTGTTACGATCGTTGAATTATGTGTGAAGTTTTGTAAAGGTTCTTTAGCGGTAAACGTTCCTTTTACATACGTTCGCCATTCTTATTTGTTTGTTCGTGTACGATAATTCTAGAAACTATTCTACTTATGATGGCGGTAATCTTTTTTCAAAGGCAACAGACCTAAAACTAATAGTGATAAAACAATTTCCTAAGAAAATACGGAAGAGTAGAATATAGCGTAAAGAAAAATATTTTGATAATTATTTACAGTTATACAATTGTACATATGTCGTTATAACATACCGGGTAACCAAAACATTTTAAGGGGATTTTAATAAAGGCTTTCTCATCATGATCGAAGCCCATGTAGTGTAAAATTCCAATCTGCTATTGGCTAATTTACTTGCAGAACGCCAAGCCAGAGCACAGTAAATAAGAATACGCCTCAGATAGCTCTTGTGCAAAATTAACTTGGTTTCGAGGTCCCCTCACAGGGGAGTCGTTAGTTGGTTTCTGACTCGGAGGTATTTTTATGTAACTGAAGATAATACCTCCAAGTAAGTCGCAGAGCAAATATCAAGCTCAGATATTTGTTGCCAATTCTCTCCATCAATGTTGAATAGGAGAACCCTTCCTTAAGGATGCACAAAGGATTTGATGTCGAGAGTAGGGCGACATTATTTTAAACATATTGTTATGGAACTCTTTAAAAATGAAATTAATTATTCAGTCCTCCTGACATAGTCGCACAGTCGAAATAGTGGGGGGCGAATCAACCCCGAAAGAGGCGAAGACCCTGGAAAGTGTGGCAACTTTTGGGAAAATTATGTAGTTATGTTAACTGACTGCATTGAAAAAGGAAAAGCGATAATGGGGGTACACTGTACATCATTACTTAACGAGCTGAAAGAAGAAATGGTGCTACTTTGCAGAACAAGATGTCGAGTACTATTTGGACCAATTAAAGAGTTGGGAGCATTTCACAAAAAAAAAAACATTGTTTGTATGTTAGATGGGAAACTTTTTGGACTATCCTCGTGTAAAAAATATAAAAATAAAACTAGCAACAATAATCCTTTTTATAAAATTGTCAATTACGTATGTATCAGGCACTTTCATCACCATCTTATTGATCAATTTTCAGATGCTACGAAAAGATAAAGAAAATCATTTATTGTACATGCTTTGTTATTGAAAACATCTACGATAATGTTTTTACACATTTTGATTTCCGGTGGATATAAGTAGACTTACAATTCATAACAACGATTTTTACTTTTGCAATTAAACTGTGCCACATGCAAGGATGGAGAATCATTAAGAAGTGTTATAGGAAAATATTTAAGATAATTTTCACACAAGCAGCACATATTTCACGTACAAAAAAGAACTTTTTAAGATATCCGATTTATTAAAAGGACATGTTACCCAACTACAAAAAGCAATTAAGTATGCGCATCACAATACTTGGAACTATTATGTTGGACGCCTATATGCTGCTTCCTTTTCTAAATGCTAATTAAGAAATATCTAAGCACACAATCTCTCTCACACAGAGGTCGTTTCGCACGCCGGCCGAACATGGGTGCATCCCACGTCTTTGTTTCGAGAATTTTGATCGATTATGTATTCGAACCGTTCAGGTTGTAATACTTACTACAGCGCAACACATCTGCCCCGGCCCGGTAGAACTTGCACCGTGTGCAAGTCGAGCATACGGTAAGTTCATTGTATTGTAACCTATAGGTGTGTCGGCTGGAGACTTTTTGGAAGTGGTGGCTGCTGCACAGCTGCAGGTAAGTCTACGACCCTCTCTCCATTGATTGCACGTATTGAATGAAAAGGTCGGCCTAAGGACGCTCGACCGGAGGTAACTTCAGGTGGGTGGATTGGTAGGTTTGTTGCTTGCTCGTTCGCTTGCTTGCTGGTGTTTGTGTGCGAGGCTACGTGTGCGTACAGGGTTTCTCATATAAAGTGCCCTACGTCCTAATCAGAGTGAAGTTGATACTTATTGCATTCAGTAACTTTGCAATTGTGGGTGGCGCGTTCATCTTTAAAAATGGATGATTTTTTTTTCTTAACCAGCATGCGGATGGGAACTAAAATCTATGATGACGGTTGGCTTGCACGAAAGACATTGTTCGGGCACAAATGGCACAACAAAGCTTAAAATGAATTATTTTTTTCTTCTTCTTTCCAAATGATAAAGTATGAAAAGTTCATATAGCATATAGAAAGGAGGCGTTAGTACACATAGAATTGTCTAAACGAAAAATGTCGTGTGAGTCAACCTAGGGTCTCAAGCTCAAGAATGGTTAGAGCTGATCAAGTTATAATGACGCCATTTCAATCAAATTTCATTTGGCTGGCCAGTGATTGCTTTGTGCACAAGTTTATTACAGAAATGCGTTCATTACGGCATGGTTCTTGATATACCAACTTGATATCTCATTCAGTACAAACAACTATAACTATTGTGGCGAAGTATTAGACTTCTGTATCGTAATAGGCCATCTTAGGTGGCTAACCCTGTACAAGAGCGTGTGTATACGTCGGGTGTTGCTGAATTCTGGCTTTAGGAGATTATTCCGAGAAGGGTTCCCCTGCCGGCGTCCGCCCCGCGCGCCTTCGACAAAAGCTATTTCAGGAAAGTCGTGCCAGCGACCACACTGGATCTAGAAATTGCTTCCTACTCATTTAAAGTGTGAGCGTGAGTAAGAATGTGTTCGAATGCATTGCGTTCACCTAGCCCACATATCTCCATCCGTGCAATCTGTCCGTTTCGTGTAGGTATCCGGGAGGAGGACCGTCGGCGTAGTGGAAAAATTCGTACATGCCGATTCTTCGATATGCCGGCTGGCCGATTACGTTCGGCGCTGTGTCCGATTTGTTAAAATATGACGTAAACACAACGCTAATTTGCATTTAAATTTGATCGTGGGTGATAATTTGGAGAATACTGAATGAAAGGAGTTCGATGTTGTTTAACGATTACACGATTCGTAGTCGATTCTCCCGCCCACAATCGAAAGAAACCAACAGCAAAAAAAAAAAAGAACGGGACGGAAAAAAGATCTCGATCGTGGATAATCGCGAAAAATATGAATAGTAATGGTGGTATTAACACGAATCGGTTACATCTGGTCCCACGTAATGTATTGCCGAAGAAAATGTGTAACGAACGTGGAAGAGAACTGGTGATATTTCACATTAAAATAAGCATTTTCGATCGTTATATTTCGCAAATCACGTATCGAATTAATAGAACATTAGACCGTTATAAATATGCAATGCACACGTGTTCTCCGGTTCGTTCTTATTTATTTTATCGATTGACTATATCCAGAGGAAGTATGTGGGTACAAAGTAAAAACTTCCTGCGTGTTTGCTACCACTTCCAATCAGATAAATATCTGCGTGCACATGTTCCAATTAGAAATCGATTTTATTCAATATACATAATAACGTGATATGAAATATGACCAGGATGTTACCGTCCATGATCATTATGTTCGAAATATTGCATTGTGTAATAATTCTGTGACTTGGTTGAGAAGGCCTAACTAAAAAAACAATCAACAACAGATTAATCAATTGTTGTTTGACAAAAAAAAAAAAAGTTTTACCCCCAGAAACGTCTTTTAGTAGAAATGGAAACGGGTATTTTGTACAGTCCTGTAAGGTCTTACAAACCACCCAAGTTTCATTAAATTCTGAGTTTCCTTGTAAGTTCAACGTAAACATAGGCGAAATAATGAGATATACGTTTGTAATTTAACAAACGGAATCATAATAAAAAATAATAAGGTCCCAAAATATTTTAATATCACTATCAAAATATAATACTTTTAAAAGGTGTCGGTATAATTAAACGTTGCGGTGCGTACAGAGTGTAATAGTAATGATACGTGTGGTCGACCTATTAGTTTTTTTTTTGTGTCGGTTGAAAATTCCTTTGAGTCAAAATGAGGATGTAGCCAGATGGAAGTCATCCTGCCTGTATATAACTGGCGTTTCCGGCGTACGTCCTGTGACCCGGGTACTCTTTCGTCCGTCTCTTTTTAACGTATCGTATCGAATTGCTATACCCGTCTTTCCTTTGTAGAAGCATCGTTTCGGTTTTACGCTCTCTATCTTTCTCCAGCGTATGGCACGTTGCGATGCGCGTTTCGTCTCGGACGACGTCTTTACGTCTTAGTGTGCGTACTGTGACGAATCGTTCTTCTCTCTCTTCTGGTTCTCCGCGTCGACGTTTAAATTTAACCCACTTCCGTTCGTTTTGAATTCATCTCGGACACATTTTTTGCCTCATATTTTTATCGGGCTGTCTTTCGAAAGTGTTGCATGCGTTTGAGCGTTGTACGGCAGGATGATGATGATGACGATAAGATAGAAACTTTTATCTTTTAATTATGGAAAGCGATACCTGTACGATAATAGGAATTATTTGAGTATTCTAATATTGTATTACGCTATACGTAAATCTGGATTGGTTTTCTGCGTAAGAAAGCAGATTTTATTATTGGTTAGGTTTATAATTTTAGCAGATCCTTTAGTTCAAGGAAATTGGAAAAAAAAACTTTTAAACATTACAAAATTCTTAAAGCACTTAAAAATATAAGACCACGGACAAACGCACATGACATATTTGGCAGATTGGTAAACGACACTTAAATATCGGCACACTCCGCACCACACATTTTTAATTATACAATTATACCATTCATTATCATCGATAACGAGCCGTTCCAGGTGAATTAAATTTGTGCGGTGCGGATTGTGGCGATACTTTAGTGTTGTTTGCGAAAATCAACGCAATTTCGCGAGTTACCATGATCAACTACCTCCCGCCCAGTTAGTTTCGCCTCTGGCGTAATTTACACGTTGATTTACTGTGCTAACTGTTGCCTACCACTGTTCTCTCTCCTGAGGAAGCCCCGTACGATTCTGGGCGAAACTTCGAGTTTTCGTTTAACCAAGACACGGTCCGATCTCGGAACACGTTTAGTTTTAACTGACTCTGGCCGTGGAAGCCTACGTTATTTCTTCATTTTTAGCAGCTAACAAATGGCGAGATTCCCCATTGGATTAGACAGGATTCAACTTAGAATAGGAACATATTTATTAACATGATATGGATATTTTGGACAACAACTGGACGAAACCCTTCAGCGCAGTAGGCTCTGCAAGGCGCAAGTGATCCACGGAAGAAGATGGATTTATTGATCAGGTTTAATGCCTTAGTAAGTGTTTGAGTAACTGATACCACAACGGAATTAATACAGCCCATTGGACCGAATTTTTCTGAACAACTGTGTCGATGCCGCTATATTAGTACAAATTATTATCTATCTAAGCCTGTTTTTCTATCGTGAATCTAATCTGAAATTGAGAATAATTAAAAACTAAGGCTTCTTAAGTGTTATCGTGTAAATTGAAACTTCAATAGTCTGATCCGAAACGTCTCTGCAAGGCAGAGGACGTCACGTACTTCTAGCTGACTTTCATACCATGAAGCTGATTCGGATGATCCTAAAGAAACTATCGATGCGTTTGCTAAATGTTTGTCCAAAGTGTACATATTCGTCACAACTGTACACGTTCAACCTGTGAAGATGATGTAACGAATATTATGGTCTCATTTCAAATAGTAGCAGCAGATGAAGATCTTACACCAAGCTTCTGTATTGGAGGTGCTCACTTCGTCTCAAGAAATCCACTACAAGCATTATTACCAATAATTCAATATTAGAACCTATGAGTATGATACAAATGAAAATCATTATTTATTTTTTATAAATTTTTGTTGATTCTTCGAATATTTCAGGGTTATTTAAATCTTATTATGAACATCGCTGGACATCTGCAAGCGATCAAGAATCTTGCCAATCTACAAAAATGGCAACCAACCTTAGTCATGAATTATTAACCTATCTCTATTTTAAGTAAATTTAATAGGTGATAGCAAATTTAAGTCCGTTTACGGCTTGTGTTAGTGGGATTATGGTTAATCAAGGACAGATGAACAACAAACTTCTTTGCACAAGCTCGATGCATTTAGCTTTCAGCATATTTAACACAGATTGAATTAAATTCTGTATAATGCGTGTTACACGGGGTTTAAGCTTTGGTCCTCTCCTTTTTAATTTACTTATAATAATTTCTTGCAATCATTTACTGGTTCCGTTTTGTGCATATTGACGGTATTAACTTGTTATACATAGATAAATGTAATATTTAATAACTTGTCGAATTCTTGATCCAAGTAAACTAAGAAGCTTATTGTACGATTCCATACAATCGGGGTCAGTCGTCTCTCTTTTACACATATATTTCAAATATTTCGAAGCAATCTCTTGTTTCATATAGCAGAACGTTGCACGTTTTTTTTTGAATCGCTCAATTCTGCTTACGGAAATCGGGAATACCTTTTGATCTAAACGTAATAAATAAGTAAATAATTGAGTAAAATCATCATTTTTAGTATCAAATTGTTATAACAGCAGCATATTTTTTATCGCTCCAGAAACAATAATAATGTACATATATCCTTTATCGCCGTATATATTTCTAAAAAATAATCATTTTGAAATATTCCTCAAACGAATTAAGATAAGTATCCGTATACATATGTAGTATACGTATTTATTTCTTCCAATTATCTCTGTACGCAGTAATATGTAGGCCATATTTGCATAAGACGTAAACGTTTCTGCTAAATGTTCTGAATAAATGTTAACATTGTAAATTTATTTTGTGACAAACGCTCCTGATGTGTTTTTTCGAGGTATTACTACATAGCTAGAGGTCGTATTCTTATTTTGTTTACATTTTTTTTTTTAACAAGGTATAATAAAGTAAGACAATAGTTTTGACAAAGTGTACATATTGTTGTGTCGTGATGTATAATTTCAAAGATTACTAAAGTAAAATTAGAAGCAAGCGTATGCCTATGGCGTAACTTCCTTATTTGAAATATTGCTTTCTTTCACCATTTTTAACGTTAAATTACTTATTTAAGTTAAATTCTTGCTTTAAATTTTTTTTTTTTAATTTGTGTAGAAGCAAAGCAGAATGTTGGTTCTTGCTTAAAAAAAATTCACACGCTTGAGTGTTACAAAACCCATACATTGCAAGCTTATCACATCAAATGTACAACCAAACATCAGGAATTTTATTTTATTTTAAAAGTACACAGGACGGATATTCTCATATTCTACAATGACCTCTTTTTTCCAATTTCTTTATTTGTCTGTCAAACATTGCACCAAGCTATCTTTTTAGGACTTCCAAATATTGAATTTATTCAATGTACATGGCATCAAAATATCGATTAAATTTTACTTCGACTACCCACCCCCTTCAGCTAAAACTTTCATTCTTGAGAAGATACAAATTACTTGAATATTAAAACGCCCAAAGGTTTTAATACTCTAACTAGATATGTATTTATTTAGGAAAAAAAAAATAGGAAAATTCGATGCCGTTCAGCCAAGCAACCAACGAATATTCCCCCTACCGTTGCACATATATCCGAGCCAGCTAAGAGCGACCGTAGGACCGACTCTCAATCTGTGTGGCACAAGTCAACGGTTGTTCCAAGGATAAAACACCGTGGGTCGTGACACAGTTCAAAACTGTTGTTGACTGACTTTATGACAGAGTCTTAAAAATTCCCTTTACCAACCAGTGACACCAAGATCGCGTGCCACATGGTAATGCTTCCGAATTCCATAATATACCGGAGGTACTCGTTAGTTATTAAAAAAAAAATTTTGCCAAGTTTTTCTGAATATTTAGACAATGTTCCGGTGTTCAAATTATTCTTCCGCTTAGAACGATTTTTTTTATCTCAATCTTAGTCTTGATTATTTAAAAAAGTAGATCGCCTAGTGAATGACTAGTACTTTAATTTTTGTGCATGAAAAATATTTATAGCGCACTTTAAATTCAAATATACTTACCTAGAAGATTAAACTTTAATATTAAGTACGAATTTACTTACCGAGTCTACTAAAAAAAATACCTGCTTTAGTAAGTAAAGTATAAGCTGCAACTCTTGGCTCATTGAAACTAGGATTATACTGGAACGAGTCTGTTCAATATTAACTTTATTACTGCATAAAGTATTAATTTTTTCAAACGTCAATCTTCACGTTTCCATTTATCCATTGATTGGTTATATTTCGACTTCGGCACTTGGGGGATCGTTAAGGGTTAAAGAAATTGAAGAAAATAAACAACAACATAAATTGTTCACGTTTCTTTGTTATTTAATTATAATAATTATATGTACAATATACAGCTCTGACAGCTACAACCATTTCTTGCGCTTTTTTATTTAGTTTCCTCTTTTTGGCACAGCAATTCCGATAGTACTGCCCTTACAGCCCTTACAACTCTGTACAAGACCACCACATATAAACGACATTCACGACCGGCAAATCACCGCCGATGCCTTCTCCAATCCCCCGTGTAAAACCAATTCCGCGATTTCTCAGAAGGAGCATTTGATGCAGTCGTCTGGTAGAAGGCAATACCAGGCAGTGATTTGTCCTTGCAAAGCTGCAACTTCAGATTTGCGTCCAATTTCAAATCGAACCCGTCGAGATCGACGTCCCGAAGCAACGGGGAGATCGATTTCGACAAGGGCATATTCAATATTGAATGAGAAAATTGCAATTCTAAGATTAGACTTTAAGTGACATAATAAGCGTATAGAAGTTTTTAAAATATCTAAGTTATAAATAGAAAAAAATATATTATAAATAAAAATACGTTTATAAGCTAACGTATTTGAGCTTTAGGGAGGAGTACATTATTTATAAAATGGGAAATTATACGGGTAATATTTGAGATTGTTTTGGTAGCACTGTAAACGATGACGTGGACACTTTTTGGAAAATGCTTTCGTTACAGTATCGATAGAATGAAACGTGTAAAACAAATTAAAAAATACAAGAATTTCACATATAAAAAAACCTGGTTATCAAAACGTTTCTTTCTGGCGGAACATATTTAACATATCTACATACATACATAGCTTAATGTTGATTCAGTCATCCATATAAGCGTAACATTCTGGATATAGCGAGAGTGTTTGATAACTAAAATCGTAGGACGAGATAATATTGATATAATACATCATTGTCATCTATTATTAAATTTTTCCAATAAAAAAAAATCGAATTTATTTATTTATGGAACATCGGTTACTCGGTACTGAATTTTCACGGAACCTTTTTTCTTCTTCTTAATTTGATTTTAGGTTCTTAAAAACCAGTTGAAAAATTCTATTTCTACATGAAGTTGTCTCTATACAAGATGAGCACCGGGCCCAGAACAGATCTCTTAACATAACGTTTAACAAAAAAAAAAAGAAAAACAAAAACAAAATTTTTATCGTCAATATGACTTAATAATTAGCTTAAAATATTGCAATTTTCTCATCGTAATTTTCTTGTAAAATGCGGAGATCGGACTAGGAAAGGTAATTTTGAGAAAACAAAGCGTTCGTGTGAGACAAATTTCTTTTGAGGATTACATACGCAAAAGAATAAAAATCATGGTGATTCCCCCCTTCCTCGGCCGATCATCCGGACGATCTGATATTAAGATTAATACATATATAAATAATAGGTGTCGCCATCGTTTTGGTTGCATTACATTACAGTTAAATATTTATATTAATGTATCTCTTTGCAAATAGGTTTTTTGTAAGTTGTATATACGTTGTACAGCCTACTTAAATCTTTGTTACATGTTACACATACATACATACAAATACGATTCACACACATTCGTATAATTTTTTTCATTTCTTTTTTCTTTTTTTTTAATTTATACCGTAGGTACGACCGATACGCAAACGTTTTTATTTCGAGAGATTATTGGTGGATGTCTAACGTACTGTATTTGTAGACAGTCATTTTTGCGATTTAGACACTAGATACTTTGGTTTTGGCTACGTACATTATTAACTCCTTTAATAAGCGAACTGTTAAACATTTCAGTTCAAAACATCAGCGTCTGGAACACTGATATGATCGCCTTTTTCAAGTTTCAAGCAGAAAAGTACTAGAAGCTATGGTTATAGGAGCTAATCAATACTATAATTAAATTTGCAGCCTATTTCAAAAAATATTTTGATGTATTTAAATATTTTAATAAACCCAACAATGTATTCTTCCATATTAATGAAATTTTATTGATTAAAATAAGGTTGCCTTCTGTGTTGAAACCTGTTTTTAAAAGCTCAAACATAAGCGAAGATTAATATTTTAAAGCGTCGAAGCCAAAAAAAAAAATAGTTAATTGAAATCCTTAAAAGGTAGCCAAATAATATTTGTTTCTCTTTTATTAAATAACTACAAAATTTACAACATATAATTTTTTTTGAAATTGGCCGTATTTTATTCTTGTCGTCAAAATAAAAAAGGTAGATGCTAAAATGTACATTTGCACGCCGGTCGTACGGTGGTTGTCTCAGCGCACAGGACTAGATAATACTGGAGAGCCGACCCCTGGCGCCCCTACGATCGGACACCCCTGGCTGCAGGCGTTTCCGGCCCGCTGAGAAGGACCGGTTCCTGGACGAGGTGCCTTCGCTCGCTATTCAGTGGTCAGTAGAACTTGCAGCCGCACTCACTGACGGCAGTCCTCAACATTTTTTTTTTTCCTTTCCGGACAAGAATAATATATTCTCACTAGGTGTTGTATACACTTATACATATACGTATATATATTAGACATGTATAACTTTGAAACTACCGCATGACGTTTGATGTTGAGGGACACTTCAATACATTAGAGGTAGAGGGAAGGGGGGTGTAAGGGGCGGATACACAGGCGAGTCGCGAGCCACGAAGCATCACGGAATATACACAAAATCCACGTTACACTTGGATATTTACAACAAGAAGAGAAAATAAATTAATAAAGTGTCGATTTAGGGGAGAGAGTTGTTGGTGTTTGTGTGCGTAGGAGAGAGAATGGAGTAAATATTTATAATATAGGTACACTTTTTTAAACGGGCTGGCAGATCGTTTCTGTTGCTTCTTTTAACTATTTTTTTATTTTATAATAGTCTATTCTGTTTTGTATTTCTTTAGGTATATTAAATATGTTCATCGTTTAATATAATTTCTAAAAGTCCGGGCTGCCGTCCAAGAGTCTCTTTTCGGGCGTGTTAAGAGGAGGCCTGCAACGGCAGCCCTGCCTCGAATGTCTCGAGTAGCAGGCTTCCACCGACTTCTTGCCGCACTGCAACGGCCAGTAGAGGAGCAGGCAAGGTAGGACGCACGAGAGCACCGTGAGACAACCCCATCTCGCCGCCCGCCTTTCCGGACCGCAACCGCACGGATCGTTCGCACACGATTCACCGCCGTCCGATTCGGAACAATGGTAGAATACGCCCTTGACGCAGCACAGACACGACGCGTAATCAATGATCGTGTCCGCCGAACATAAATAGTTATTCCTACATATCCAGCATTCGGGTAGCGGCCTCGGCTGCTGGCACGAGTCACACCGGCACCTGCCGCACTCTGGACACATGATGGATCGCCGGGCCGTACACTCGGCGGGCTGCTGCTGCTCCTTCCTGAACGAGACAGTGGTTGGTTGCTTGGTGACGGGCGGCGCCGGCGGCGGGATTGCCAGCCGCTGCGGCCTCTGCAGGGTCGTCGTGCTCGGCGGCTGCTGCTGAGTCGTCGTCGGCGGCGTCTCCACCACATGTCCTCGACTAACGAACGGGTTCTCCACGTATTCATTGGTTGCTCTTTCAGACTCGGGCCGCGGTGCTGTAAGCGTGACCGGCGGCGGGGGCCGCAAGGGAGCCAAAGGTGCTGTTAGTGGCGGTGGGACGCTCATAATGGGCGCCCGCGGTCGGTGCGCGCGCGGCGGAGATGTAGGCCCTCCATGGTTTGCCATGTGGCCCGAAAGTCTAGCGGCCGAACCAGGCTCCACCTTGGTCCGTCATCGTCGCCAGCTGCAACAAACATAGATTTTAAGTACCTCTTACAGAAACAACAATACTAAAGCTTAAAATTAAAGCTATTTGCATTTGTCTCGAGCATGCCTGGATTTTCAGCATGGTCGAAAACAAGAAAATGGTGTTAACGTTTGAGGAAACTGACCTCGATTGTAAACACTTGTTTATACAAATAGCAATTTAGGTTTGAAAGTAACGTAAATCTATAACAAAAAATAGATGTATAGAAAAATAAAGACACATCACGGGAAAAATAAAAGGGGAGAACATCCTTTATTAAAATATTCGTCAAGGCTGTTAGCTCATAATTCTTGCTGCTTGAAATCACAAGTAGCAAACAGTACTAGACCTAAGATGAAGTGAAAAAGGGCCAAAATATTCCCTCAAATTTGTTAAAAAAAAAAACTTACAGAAATTGTAGCCAAAACTAGATGTTGTAATAAAATAAAAGCTTAATCGAACTAGCTTATGACATACTAATGTTTAAAAAGGTTAATGTAAACGGTGACTTGTTATTACACGGTAAGCAAATATAATTCATACCGAGGATGAGAACATTATCTATGTAATCAAGAGGTAACTAATCTGATTGCGAGATTGTAAAGATAACGATCTCTGTAGTTTTCAAGTGTTTTATTACGGGAACATGTCAACAAGCAAACATATCAAAGCATAGGAAAGTTTAGCGCCATCGTACATTTTTTAAATAATACGGGGCAGTAACAAGCTTTGTCAAAGAACATGGAAAAATAGGACAACATGAACAGGTATTAAATTATAATTCTTTTATAATCAATGTAAATTTTACGAGGTCAATGGACGAGTACAATATTATCTAGGATGATGGGAGATTACATAGATTTAATGATGTTATTCAAATTGAGATATAAGAATTACATGTTACTATAGAACCGACAATGGAAGATTAAGATTAAGGGTAATAATGGGATCAAAAACACGGTGAAAAGATGTAGCGGTGTGAATCATAAAACTTGTGATAAAAGGCATCACAAGGCTCAGCATATTAGCAAAAAGCACTGTTATTATTATTATTATTTATCGGGTACATCAGTGAAGTTGGTTGGACTGTTAGTACCCATTACTGAGCGCACTACTCTTGATCTATTCTTGGAAGGTGTAATAAATGCATCATTAGTTTCTTGTTTAATTAAATTAAGAATATTTTTATATAATATAGTTACATTAAAAAAATGCTATTTAAGATGGGTGTTAAATAGCCTTACAATCTTAAAAGGTTTACTGCTGTGTAAGTATTGTGTATAGTTGGTTGCCTATAGGCAACATTTAGCGGATCTTTTTCAAGAGATATTTTCTTACATATCTTACTTAAAAAGCTAGTAAAACGCTGTATACAAACTCCTAGCTTATTTTATTCTCAAAAAAAAAAGAAACATGAAAATTTTAAATTAGTCATCGTAAGATGCGATCCTATCTATACGCTTGTTTGATCAATCAATGTGTATCTTATGTAAACGGTAACGTGTACGTTAATAAGAACGCTTCCAAAAAGAAATGTTTCCAATAATTAAACATCGAAAAAGGAAGTTTACATTAGCCGATAAGTTGATAGATATTATTTGAAGTATTCTAAATCTATTCAGTAGTATACCATAATACAATTAAATATTTGTTTTTCCGATAGATTAAACGCTGTTACGAAATAAGATGACGCCACATATTAGATGAGTGCTGTATGTATATAAATTTTGCAATACTGAGGACACTTGTTTCATTCATACAATTCCAACGCCTACACTTTAATATCTATATCAATAAAAAAAATCTTACGTTTAAACTAAAATTGAGTAATTTATTACAATTACGCAAATTGATAAGTACTAACTGAATATCTGATTGTACAATTTCCATGATTCAGAATTATTATTTGATGTTCCTTAGAAAAATACTTAAACTCTAGAAAAATTGTCAAAGAAGTCGTTCCCGAAAGTATTTAAAAATAATAACAAGCAATGAATGAAAGTTTTAACACAGAAAGTTGGCACAGAAATTTAAATATCTCAGTTTATATATAGACAGCTAATATAATTCATTCAGTAGATATATGTACATACGTACATATGCGCTTATTTTTAAATCTACCTCGCAAAGTTAATGTAAAAAGATATCTTTCTAATAAAAATTTATAAGATTAATACAAAAAAAAAAGAATTCTAATCAATTCTCGTACCTGTGGGTATATTTTAGCACGGCGAGATTCGGTGCAAATATGTTTTGTTTTAGATAAAATTATCTAAATGAATAAATCGTCTGGCAAAAGATAATTATATAAATTAGAATAAAATTTATAAGTACATTATTACGTGTAAGTATAAAAGTACCTATTTATAGATTTAATTCATCTAAGGAAACTTGCGAGGTTTTTAATTAATTTTTTTTTTTTTAATTAATTAAGAATACAAAATATTTGGCTTACTTGGCGAAAAAATTCGGAAAACTTTGGGAGAAACATGCGACAGAAATGATTGATACAGCTTAGAAATATCGATCGGTTTCAACGAGAATTTTTTGTTATTGTTAGTGATTTTTGCGGTAGCTTTTTGTTGGCTCCGATTTCAATTGTGGGGGCATATATTGTCACAATAAGCAACCTATCCACTAAAATTTTATAATAGGTATTCACGTACAGCGGTTTATAAGATAACATTGGACGGCTTGTTTTTGGTACTGCCTCCCACCTCTACCACCTAAACTGTGGTAATTAAACAGAAATATTTCGGCTAAAGAAGTACAACTTATTTTTAAGATGTACTTAAAAACTAATTAACCTAAATTCTGCAATGTGTTTATAAGAAGAAAGCATGCGAAAATTGAAGCAAAATAACAATAAAGAAGCAAAAAAAAGGATCAAATCTCCTACTTTGTTTCAAGATGCAACTTAAAGATGACGCGTCTACAAACAAGTGAATAGACAACAGACCATACAAGTTGTAGATACAAAAAAAATAAATGATCTTTCGTAAACAGCAATGCTATAAACGGACGGAGTGATTAAATTCTTGTTTCTAATATTAATGTTTTCTAAAGCAAAAAAAAAAACAATGGCGATTTGGAAGGAAATATCTTGTGATATAGGCAAATACATCGACTCCTTATGCTTAGCCTATATAATTAACTCTGCAGCGTATGTGAAACATACAACAATAAATAGGCATTTTGCACGCTGGGTCTCAAGTGGATCCAAACATGGATTAAGTATCCGAAGGGGCGATAAGTTTGATAATAGGAACTTTGTTTGGTTATCAATCCTTACCCTTAAATTTTTCAGAACTAAACGAAATGGGACGTTGGTACTATTAACAATGAACAAATTTGCTATTGTGATATTAATTCGATTACACCTCTGCTTGTTACCAAGTAAAATGGCCAACGTTTTAGCTTGATTTAAAATCAAAGATACTGTTGTGAAAACTGGGAAACTTCATCAAGAATTTCTTGATAATTTTGGGAATATCTTAAATTTTACCGGCTTTAGAAGTTAAAACAGTTTATGAAGCATCAGTGTGAAGACATTTTACGAAGCTTGGGCTTTCTAGGTCAGAGACGATAAATTACAAGCTAATTATTGTAAATAAATCTAGTCACCATTTTGATTTGTACACTTCACTTCACAAATTATGTATTATTATTAATTATCATCGCAAATTTGAGGAATTATGAAGGCAACATAACTCTACCAAAGATTACACTTTTTTGTTTAAAATGTTATTTAAACCGGATTAGGCGGTTAATTTTTAAATATACATATACAAACCTAATCTTGAGGTGCGCGACTTCCTTTTTCGTGGAAAGGAAATTGGTAAAACCTTTTCAAAATTACTGTTAGTTATCATTAAATTTATACATAAAGCTTCCTCCGGACGCAAAATAAACTTGCCTATCATAACGTGTATTAATTAACAATTTACTTACAACTAATAGCGTATTCCAACGATAAAAACGCGTATTATTGGAGTGTTTAATTGCTATTTTTTGATGGATAATTCCAACGGGCGTTTGTCCTTCTTTTTCTAACAGGAAGCAAGAGACAAAATGGCAATAAAATTACGACTAGTGTTGAGTAAGACAGCCTTCCACGTAATCAGTTATTCCTCCGTCGCCCAATCACATCGCACACAACAGTTGGGACGATGTATATCCCGTATGAAAAAGGAAGCCACACACACAGAGAACGTCCGGTTGTCATAAATCATACTATCACACAGTGCGGCTGTGTAATAGATAATAATTATTATTGTATGTATGTACCACTCTATATGGGAGGATTGGCCATCAGAAACAGTGTACACCGACAAAAGAGTTATCTTATATAAGCATTTCCACCCAGTTATCTGCGAAAAGGCGGGGTGTTACGCCGCACCATTGTTGTAAATGATATTTTTAACACTTGATAGTGGTAAATTTTTCTAATTTTGATGGCACAAACAGACACAACTGTGATTGTAGATAACTAGTTACTATTTACTTGAAAATGTTACAGCCACAAACTGGAAGCTTATCAGAAGCTATTCTAATATATGTATGTACGTTATCAATTATACCGGGAAAAGAAGACTGGATGTGGCAGAATCCAGTCTATCTTCGTTAATTAAAGAAAAATAACGTCAGAATTTCATATCAAACCGATTCAAAGAACGGAATCCACAAAAGTGCAAGGAGATGTTAAATACGAAGTAGCAATTCAATGATTTACAAGCAGTATTTCCGATATTCTGGAAATTTACACACATGTGTCATTAGAATAGGAATTACCGAGAAGAAAAGTCACACAAAGAGAAGTCAGCATTTCGTTGGAATTGCACAAAAAAGCACCGACAGGATGAAGGATAAACATTACATTATTTCAATTTAATTCTAAACCATATGCATGAAGCATCGCGTGGTTTCCTCGGAATACGTGAAGCATCTTTACTGAAGATTTTCTAGGACTGCGTTCGGTTATTTTAAACAAGATATTCGTTCTGATTTCTTTTTTAGTGCGATTACACGACGTTACAGGATATGCGCGTTCGATCTCCAACAACTTACGAATTTTTCAATTTCCAATCGGTTTCAACGTAGGCAGGCGTTAGACCGTGAACATAATATCGAAAACAGAAATTTCTCCCGGGAAAAAATCGATATGGCCACGGTTCTTACAATTCGCCCGTGTTATGCCACCTACTGTTCTGCGGTACGTAGACATACATGTAAAAATGAAAAGAAATACACACGGCGCTGTAGTTAGGGGAGAAGTGGGCGAAATATACCAACCCCCGCATACAATATACGGCCCATATAGATATAAAAACACTATGTTCACTCTATACACTCACACGACTACAGCCACGGAGAGTTCATAAATATGCATATACAATAAATAAGTGTTGGACGGCGAGGTTTGGGCACAAGTGGGTAGCTCGGCCTACGCGGACAGTGGGTGCGGCGCGCGGGTACTCTTCTAAAACCGCGCACCTGGTGCGGAACGGGTTCGCAAGAACTATGATATCCGGTACTTAAAGTTAAGAAAAGGGCGTACGTATATCTATGGTTAATAATACGTAGTAAATCTATAGTAAGGCAAAGGATTGAAAAAATATTTTCTAGCCGATTAATTTATATTTCTACGCGCATTTGTGTGTTGGCTTTTTCTCTGTTTCGGGTATAAGGCGTGAAAGTAAGAAAAAGGAGCGTAGGGATAGGTTTCTTCTAGTGAATGGATGTGAATTTGTGTAGCCACCACCCACGCAATAGCAATGTCACATATGCATAACACGCGGCTTATTAATGGGATCTTTCTCAACATATCCAAGAGGTATTGCAAGCGATTTCTTTCTTTATCGGCGCAGATTGATTAGTAACGGAAATACATACTGTGGATGCGTTCTTTTCGGACTCACTTTGCGGATTTTCGACGATATAATAGCAGCAGATGTAGAACTCGCAGTAGTAGTAGTAGTAGTAAAAAATATCCTCTCTTTATCGTAACAACTAATAGAGTTCCACGATCTCGTCACAACGATACGGTAATCGTTAGACAACAGGAACATCCTGATTATGAATAGACACACATACACACACACACAAGCACAGACACACGCTGATGCTTTAACGTAGTACACCAAATAAACGCACTTATAGAAGAAGCGATGCTTTATATTGCGGGACGACACTTTTTAGAACGATATTGGCGTACGCACTGTATGCCGAAGGTGTATTTTGACGATCGGAATTAATTTTTCGAAAGCGAAATGCGTCCGCAACAATACAGGACGATGCGAAGAAGTGCGAGAGCGTTGTCGTATTGGTCGATTTAAAACCGATGTTTTCGCCAGTATTCGTACAGCAGGAGAAGAGACGCTCCTCCGGCCAGCACATCAACGGAGGCACTTTTAACATGCAACGCGATCGTAGAGAGCGTCGAACGACAGTACAGTACCGTACCACATGGCGAGATGAACTGATGTAGTGCGCGGGTCGAAGAGAGAGGCGATCGTAGCGCGGCCTAACGACGGCCGCCCGAACCGCGCATCGGCTTTTTATGAATGGGAGGCAGCCATTATGAATGAAACGGCGTACATTCAAGGAAACGAGCTGCGAACAATTCGCGAGCCGCAGTATGCTTTATGCTCGTGCCTCCCCATTCATCCTGGTGAAAGTGGCTTATTATACGACTCTAGATACTCTCCCGCCTAACACACACACATCTACAAGATACACGTCATGCACATGTACATTTACACACAAATATATGTAATAGTAATAAATAAAATATGTATTATTCGTTTTTTTTTTCTTCTTTCTAATACATTCGCGTTGTTATAGAATTTATATTCTTTTTCGCTCGGTATACGTAAGTGTGCACTTACGCATACTCGTAAATATGCAATATTAATTACCATTATATTTGATTAAAACACTTTAGATATGTAACCTAGACATTCCGGCACCGTTATTGTGCTATTACCGTACACCACGACGTCCGCGATATTATTTTCCCTACACTTAAAAATAAAAAAATAAAAATCGTAATAAATTTGCATTGTAATGTTACTTTCGGAGATTAAAATGACGATTTTATAGTGGTTATAATGAAAAGCCTGGCAGTTGGTGTGATTTTCAATAGATATATACCTACGCCCCCCTTTTTAATTCTTTTTGTTTTACGAATTGTTTTTCAATGTAATTTCTTATTGAAGCGGGGGGGCTTAAATATTTCAATAACACTACAATGGAAAATTGCACCAACTTGTTCAGGAAATTATGTCTTTAAAATAATTATTTTATTAGTATGAATCACATGAACTGCAGTGCAAGAAAGAAAATTAATTTTCAAAATATGTAAGTACCTATGTAAGAGATCAAAGCTACGCTAATTCGCCTACAAGAAACGCAAATGCGATTAATTGGCAAAAGAGAAGGAAATAGAGGTGACAAACGAAAAACTACTGAAAAAACACATAGAAAGAATCCGTTTCTAATATCTTCTAGGATTTTTGGCGAATTAAACCTAAATATTAGTAGCTTGACAGTCAGAAGACGTCTGTTAAAAATCTCTACGTTAGAAGACCCAAAAAAATGTCACTGTTAAGATTAAGACAAATCCCAGCAAAAACTTATATTTTGTCCAAGAGCACCTAACATTGATGGAGAAATATTCTCGGGAATGAGTCCACACAGAAAAGAATTTCGTATAGAACACGCCACTGGATCTTCGAAGGGTCTCAAAGTCAGAAATTTAATTAGCGTCACTTCACTCCTTTATTCAACCGCGATATCGATTGTTTTTGGTCACAGCAAATTTTGGTAATGCTACCTTTCCAAAATACCTCCATTAATTACGAAACACAAATGAGAATTATTTTTTAGAAATAGCATAATGCAAGCGATGCAAGGATGCAACTGAAGCACTGATTCTATGGTATCCTACACGAGCCTTTCGTTATTTGCAAGTAAACTTATTTCACCTACTGTATTTAATACTGTGGATTTACAAGCTTCTAAGAGGAACATAATTATTGGATTGTGCATTTTCGTATTCGCTCCCTATTCTGGTATAAATGAGCGCTCTCTTAGAACGTGGAACCTAAAGAATTATACGGATCTTGACATTTTCTTCATTAATCATTTTTGTTTACGCCTGATTTTGAAACTGAAAACAGCATAATTGTGCGATATAATGTAAAAATCTTTTACCGGAAATTGGTACCCGTATGTGAGCTCTTATTCTGCCTTCGCAGGAATGTGAGATCAGAATAAAATTGCTATTCGTCTCCTATAAGGCCGAAAACTAGCTGGTTAGTTGGCGGATTTGGCTTTCATTTTTTTACGGCCCGCCTCGAGCAGCGTTCTATGTAATACCCAAGACGGCGATGACGTAGCGCATTCGACTCGTCGATATTTTTGTCGATATCAGGAGCGTTTATAATAGTTATGCATAGAAGGCGGTGTGTGGATTATGCCTTATTGTTGCCTTGCGTCTGCTGTACGTGGCGACAAAAATTATTTTTCACCGCTCGTCGTTTATTAACGCCTTTCCTAGCAGCTTCGCCCATCGTATGTATGTATAACTAGACGTTCGCCAATTCGAAAACGAGCGGAAATAAACTGTAAACGCGTCAGCGTGTTGGCGAAACCGCTTACGGGACACTGTAAATTTCCGATACGGACGGTCGTTAGAATTCAATCGAATCCTTATTGTTTGGAAAATGAGTTCCGTGGATACGTAAAAGGGTAATTGTCCGATTACTGTTACGTAAATATACGATGTGAAAAATCCCCATAATTTGATAAATGTAATACCCAGTTCAGATTGAAATTATATCTTCTGCAGATCAATACTGTCCGTAACACTTATTTTTAACCCATGCCAGTATACTTAAACTACGAGCTACGTTGTATTCATTTTTACTTGTCCTTGTGCCTTGTACCACCTTGTAAGGTGGTAAGCCTGCAGAAACGAGTACATTTTCCGCGCGCTTCGCGAGAGACTAGACAGACTCGTGTTTTGTCGACTCTCGAACACGAACCCATTTTCATAAGACGGATAAACACGAATCTGTCTAGTCTCTGCCAATTCCGTGACGCGCAACTCGTTTCTGCAGACTTACTAATCAGTTGGAGGTATTGAAACTAGCTTTTATATATCAGAATACTGGGAGGTCAAGAAAAGATCAACCCTAATGTCTATTCCAGGAAGTTCATCAAAAGCTACCAACTCTTGTAAACTCAGTTACAATAGATTTGTTTAAGTGGCAAGAACTACGATTGACTACAGCGATCGCTACCGTTGGTCACTTCTATTTTTGGCATATTATTTTCAGTGTACAAATTAAAGTGAGCGCTATAGCATCAGTTACTTTTAAGAGGATAATACTGCGAAATGGGCGATATCTTAGTGCCAATCAACGTTAGTGATAATCAACAAGTAGCTGACAGCTATCAGTCACATTCAAACGTGATATTGAGTATTAATTAATGGAATTGTAAAAAGGTACCTAACATAAATGAAAATTCAGAATGCACGCAATCGGTAGCATTACTGTCCTTAATGATGGTCGGATAGCAAACGTTCCCAGTTGTTTACTGAATGAACGGCGCGCATATCTGTAACTACTGCGAAAACGCATAAGAATTCGAAGTTGAAGTTGGCAACAGCGAGACGTAATTCATATTTAGAAATAGAATTATTAATAAAATTCAACATTTATATATTCGGGCCCGTGTGTGCTAACTGGAGTTACAAGATCAATGAAATTTGGCAAATTATCCAAAAACAATACCGTGACGTTCCCTGGCAACGAGTCAAAATTTGATTTTATAATGCTTGAAGCTGTAAAATTTAACATTGAACGTTTGTAAAGGACTGTGCATGATATGTGTACGCAGGTTGTTGGGATAGTAAGAGATAGATTATTAAGTGGATTATAATGTTCGAATAGTTTTTCGTGCGATCGTGCTCCTTTATGTGGTGCATTTTATTGAAAGATGGGCCTAAACCTAAACCTAAACAGAAAGAGTAGCACGAAATCATGAAATACGTAAGCACAATCACCGATTGGATAAGAAAATCGTTTGGTTTTATCGTGGTGGTAAACACAAGAAAGATTATGTATTTTCCGTTTTTTAAAGCAATGCGGGATTGTAAGTAATCCAAATTATGTAGACCTGCAATAGCCGATAACTATTGCAAATGTGCAATACTCGTAATGGTAAGTATTTGCTACGATATATCCATTCTTCGTGTTGCTGTGCTCTGGTTCAGGCAACAATGGCAAAAACCAGCTTTTGTGCGGCGTATTGTTAGCAACAGAAGTAGATGAAAATCCCTATATTGCTTCGTTGCAATGTAGGAATAATGAATTTCAAACTACGTCCGCTCTGAAGAAGTGTATAAGTATGCATTCTGTATAGTAAGTATATATATGCTTACTATACAGAATGTTAAGTAAAGATTGTTATGACAGAACGTACAAAAATAGTAGATCAATGAATCAATCTTCTACTTGAAGCACAAACACTTGAGATTTGCCTGGAAAATTAAATATTCAGCTAAATATGTCTTCACTTAACAGCGATTTGAATTAAACAGAAAGATTATGGTTGCGCTCTTTTGTCACGCTGGCATTTGTTAAAAAAAAATGTTTCCTTAAAAATATGTTACGGGATTTGTCATGAGACGAATAAACACGAGTCTGTCTAAGAGTCTCTGTGAATTTCGTGAAGCGCACGGAAAGTGGCGAACTTTAATTATGAGTGTTTAGCAAATCCGTTTATGTAAAAGTATTTAAAATTTGCTTAAATTTTTGCGCTTGACGTACACGAATGAGTTCACGTATGTACGTACAGCACTTATATGGAGGAAATTTCCTACAAAGCAATGAAGAAAAAAAAACGTCGACGCTATTTTAAACATCATTCGCTAATCTTTTTCAAATTAGCAGTGCAAATATTTATCGTACATATGTATACAGTACTGTAATTCATGCGCAGTTTATTCCGGCCTTCGCAGCTAAACATTTATTATATTTATATTAAATACTAGGCGAACCAAGCTATTTACGATTTAATTTGCGTCAAGTAAATACATACAACATACATGTGTACATATGTACGGACGGAACACACGATGAATTATCTAAAATCTAGGTAGGCTAAATGGCGACATAATATTGTACAACGCGCAGATGTAGGGTTCCGTGTGTTTATATATGTATACATGTGCTCTAATCTCTAAGAACCGATTCCTACGTAGTCCTTATCATTAAGCAGTTGTTTTTTTTTTTTTTTTTTGATAAAACAATGCGAAATTATGCGTACACCGGCTTGGACCTATCAGTACGAAGATATCTTTGCTATTTGAGTCATGTTTTTAACGAGGACACTGTTCGTAATTTTTAACGTGTCCGAATCTACTCATTGGCATTAATCACTAGCAGTTAGAAAGGAATTGGAATTAGACGAATAGCGGCCACGTGTGGGTAGCAAGTGTGATTGCTACACCAGCACGCAGGATTTGCGATAGGGGGCTAACAAACCCTCGGTTTCTTCTTTTTGGTTCTTTTGGTCAGTGTGTACTGCGTAAGCAAAAATATTTCGCGAAGAATTGAATATCCACGAATCATTTAATGCCCTCAATAGGTTGCTACTACAGCCAAAAAATCTGCCTGGATTGATTGCAAAAAAAAAAAAATCGGGAAGAACAATCTACAATATCTCATCGTTCTTCAATATGGCAATGCCCCAGCCCTTATGGAGCATGTTAAATAATTAATTGCTTGATGGAGAAAAACATCGAATTAATCATCTTCAGAATAGAAAAATCGTTTTAAAAATCATTGCTTTCATAATTTTCTTTAGTAAATAAAAAAAAATTGCTCATATACCCCATTAATAAGAAAACCACTAACCACTTCCCAAAATGAATGCTAGAACAATCAATATCCATACATTCGCGGTTTCCGCGACTTAATTTGCGTAATTTTTCATTTAATTGTGATCCTATCGACCTCCCGGGCTCGGAGTTATAATGAAATATGCGCGTCGGACACGAAAGGAAATAAACTACAAGTTGCCTATCGATTTCCTTTTCAGCGGCGAACTTAATGGTTTCGAATTGTGAATTTAATTGGTTTAGAAAGTTACCTTTGGATTTATTTCACCTTGACTGAGCCCAGTATGCAGTCACACCCTTTGGCGATACGTAATTAAAGACAAACTTGGTTTCATCGCATCGGAGGACGTTGCATTCAACTCGGCGCGCGCCTGGCATTAGCCATCATCAACGAATATTAAAATGTTTGCAATAGGACCGCGCCCTCAACGGATATAAGCGGAAGTGAATCAGAACATCACATTTTCCGCAATCCTTGAAATGCTCATCGCGCTTAATCGCATGGCGGATAGTACAATGCGAATTTAAGGAACGTCGAAATTCCTGTACGTGCGAATAACAAGAACGCCACGCAATCGACAACCAACGTCGTCGCATAACCCCGGCTAAAATGAATGGCATACGTAAGTGAATGAAATGTTTGAATGAATGGATCGAGCGAACGGAAGTTTTACGCACCACATCGACGCTCGCGAACAATTACTAATTGCTCTATGAATGGGTCGAAAGTCGAAATGAATGTGGCGAATTGTAGGACTTGTAGAAAAGTTCAATTGCGGGTTCGCGTTTTTACCAGTTTCTTTATTGTCTAAATATAACGCGACGATATTGTGATTCATTTGCAACCGCAAATTGCACTAATTTAAACGCGAATCGTTTGTACAATGGTGAAATTCCTAAATGGGGCAACGTGAATTTTGCGAATTTACAAAAATCTCGGCTGTATAAGAACTATCATTGTGTTTGAATTAAATTGAAATGTACGTAGATATATAATACGTAGATATCGTGACTATTATACAGAGAGTTCGCGACTTACATACACAAATTTGTCGTGTGACAAATTTGTGTTATACTGGTTGCTTCCATTAGTAGTCTAGCCAATTATTATTTTACGGCGCCGGCGGTGATCGATGCAGGCGTATCGGCTATTTCCCGCAGTTGAAAATTAGCAACTGACTTAGAATTGTACTCTCGTAGGAAAACATAAATCATCCCGTATATGTACCGAAGTTACAGATAAAAAAAAAATATGAAAGTGGACAAAACATAGCCCAATATGGGGCCTCCACGTCACTGTCTAACCGAAGATCACGTCGTATTTGGAGGACACCCTCAATCTCGATCCTGTCAGGCGGCCAAGTCTCCTGCTACCGTTTTTATAATTATTTCACCAACTCACCAAACGTTTCTAACCATTATGCCTTTGCTTTGGGATAATATGTTATCTGCGTATACAGAATGGTGCATGCGGTGAGCTCAGAGGACGGAAATTCTACAATTTTGGCGCCAACAGGGATCCTTGCGGCACCCCGGCTCGGATGGATATATTAGCTGATAAGATCTAAGCGACATGGTCTGAAAAAGTTCCTATTACCCTCAGTTTCCGCAAAAGACCAAATGCCCAAATCGTCTCTCTGTGTTCAAACGTATCTAAGAACCCGCTTAGTTTTAATCGAGGAAATATTATTCCATACTTTGTTTTCACTATTATAGAGTTTGCTAATCTATTAAAGGGGAATCTTAAGCATGTCAGTACATACCTAAACAGAGCTCAGAAGCAATTACATTGAACAACACATGCTGTCACTTTCAAATGTACACAAACACACATATATAGAAACGAGATGGCGAATATTAAACGCAATAGTCTACTAATGTTATTTATTTACGCGTTCTAGACAGCTCCTCTCTGACAAAAACATTATTACAGCTTCAGTCTGCCGAAATTAGTTCGAGTATTAGCGAACATAAAAATACTTATTACATATACGCGCACACCACGAACCGTCATAAATCAAAAACTAATTCAATTTGTCTGCGTTTATACGACCGGATATCCTCGTCGGTTATATTCGTAAATAGCCTTCAAAATTAAAATCCCCGCATAAAAACGGTACAGTTAATTACGCATGTTCGCATATTGGACGCGTTTATAGGCGGATATATTGGATTTGTCGCATTGCTTTTGGGACACGCGAGCGATCAATAAGCTAATTATAACGAATAAATTGAATCTGTCGTATCGAAAAGCACTGCAATATGTTAGCGGAGAACACACTTCAAATAAATTGCTTTTTTCATCTCCAAATTTTATTAATTAGCAAGCACTACTCAATAACAAAACCATAGTACAGATACATAGCTGAAATTTTTTTTTACGAAGAATGGTGCACTGCACGAAGCGATATAAGTGATTAATTTTAAATAATGTCTTTTCATAGCAAGTATAAATATTTGTTCATTATTATACTCGGCTTGGTTAAACATTGTTGTCCAAAGGAGAATTGAACAACAAACACGATCAATATTAAATTATAACATCACAATGTTCGTTTACAATGAAAATGTGTGTAAAATTCTTCTAGCGAAGCAATAGCATAGAGTTCCCCGTTACAGTTAATGTTTGTTCAGTTTTTAATTATTTGTAGTTGTAGATTCGGTCCTAAGCTATAGCCAGCTTCTGGGTTGTTCTATTTCCTTGAGAAACACATGTAACTATTTGAACGCCTTTTATAATTTGACAACACTGGAAAAAATCGAAGTTTATGGGGACTCCGCACCTTCGTTATGAACAGCTGAATTTTTTATAAAGAACGTCTAGGTCGCCCCGGCAGAAATTATTGAATAATCGTACTAGTTAGGTTGAGGGCATTTCAATTGATCGGATGCACAAGATATGAGTAACTTATTTGAATGTAAGAAAGCTTTCCGCAGGATGGGTGCAACAATTGCTCACAATTGACCATAAACACGCACGTACGATTCATTACACCACACCAAACACCAAAAACAACTGTCCAAACAATGGCTAAGCGCCACCAAAGACCCTATGACGGCCAACACGGCCATGACCACAGTGTTTTAGGATGTCTGCGGCGCAATACCTGTTAACCACATTGAAATGAGCAAAACGATTAATGTCGAGAATTTAACAATGTTATGAAAGAAGAACCTCCGCATTTAGCGAAGAAAAGAATTCTGTTTCATTAAGACAATTCACGCGTGCATGGCATGAGTTAAGATATGAATTGGTTCCGCAGCCATCATATTCGCCAGATTTAGCCCCAGCGATTATTTAGTACAATCCGAATATGACAAAATGTCTCCGCAGAGATAGATTTGAGTCAGACAATGCAGCGATTGCAGAAACAAGCGCCCTATTTTGCATTGTTGGAGAAATCGTATTTTTTAGATATGATACAAAATAAGTGTATCGACCTCAAAAAGAGGTTAGAAATAAAATGAATTGAGATATGAAAGTTTTTTTTTTGCCAAGGCCTGGTATTTATCGAACTTCCCTCGTCATCACTTCTAGATAAATTGTAACGTTTAGTTATTCAATGTAACCCAGTATATGTTAATATCAGGAATACGTGCAAACATGCGGACATTACAGAAACAAAATCTAGCAGCCGTTAGTAAAAATTCAGTTAAAACTAACGATTTCTATTCAAAATTCAAATTTTTAATGTTTGATCAATTTTTGCTTAAATTTGTTAAATGATCCCATTAAATTCGATAGAGAAAGGAAAATTTCCGTGACATAAAACCATTAATTTAACGTCAAATTAAGTAGTTAATTAGAGAATTTTGTTCTGTTTGTAAATATCGTTTAATCATCTTATATCTCAATGTGACGTATGCCAAGGTATAATTTGTAACAAACATGTTTTGTTTTTCTTTCCATCCTTTCAGCAAGAATTTTATCGTTATTTTACTTTGAAAGTATATTATTCAAATCGCGCTAGATCGCCATCGAGTAAATATTTTGCTGAATTCTTTTAGCGATAAGGCGTTCTTTTTAAACACTACAATGACCTCGGTCGCTCGCCATCGGAGTAAATTTGTTTTGCTCGATCGACGATGAAGTTTTTACAACGAAAGTCCATTCCATTCATCTAAACGAACTTCATTGATGAGGGAAGCACATCTATCAATTTCATTATGGCGCGAGTTCATAACACGTATTATAAATTTATTCCGAACGTACCGCGGCGAGTATACATTTAGGATAAAAATACATTAAGTGCCGAAATTATCTGCAGAAGCACCAATCCCTGTACGAATTATCAAAACATAGAACATCCTGCTGTCGAATATTGCCCTAATCAATTGATAGATTGTATTATGTATTCGCGATTACGTGTGTTTAGATAGTCGAGTTTTGATTAATGTTAAGTTTAGTGATCGAAGTGCTCGTTAACACGTTTACCTAATAGTTACTAAGTGTTAATTCGCGATTGGTGTACTTCTATGCTTGTACTTGACTCTAGAGGACGATCTGATTCACCAAGTTATATACGTTTAAAAGAAATATTTTAACGTTGATCCAAAAATAGATCATTCACGACCAGGGATGGCAATTTTACAGTAAAATACAGATAATACTATATTATATTGTGTATATTACAACTGTAAAGTAACGCGTCATGGTTTGTGAAGGATTATTGCTTATTACACGACATTGATAATTGATACCGTTTTACTTTTTTAGCAATTATCTTTTGCCTGCAAATGGATCGGCCAGCACATAATGAATCGAAGATTCTACTTCTTGAAAAACCTGCGTTTATATCGCAAACGGCCAAAAACACATGCCAAGTCGTTAGCGAAGATTACAATCCGAACTACATATGTATCTGAAATGCGTAGGAAAAGCTGTTTAGCAATATTGTGGCAGGTTGTTGTAAATTGTAGCTAAGATCTTCAAAAATGTTAATGCGCAAAATAACGTTGGGTGCACCTCTAAGTTGCGGGCGCCTTTAGGTGTGTTGCGGTGTTATTGCAGAATCTTCATTATTATATTTATCTTACTTTATTTTAAACTTATGCCCTGCAAATTATTTAAATATGAATCCTATTATCAACTTTAGTGGTATATATTTTATTTATTTTACATTCACATAAATTCAATGTAAATCCTAATTTTTGCTAATTGCTTATATGTTGCGATAAATTTTACAAATGATAATTTTGTCTTAATATATTGAACGTCACTTCTTACTTATGTCTTTTTTTTTCTTTTTTTTCCTAAACACGTAAAAAAGAATTGCAATGTTATCTAGAGACGTTGTACAGTGTCTTCTAGTGTGACTTTTAAAGGAGTTTCCGCAATTTGAGACATTCACACTGCCGTTCAGTGAAGTTCGGTCATACAATAAAAATCTATTATATCACACTGTATACAATTATTAATACATAAAATTAAAAAAATATTAAGCATACATTCTTTTCTAAGGGATTAAAGCGATAAATTATTATGTAAAGTAGAAATATTGCGACAACCACAATAAAGTCCATTTTATTATCATTCCAAGAATTTCTCGGAAGTAGCGATCTTTGAAACGGGTCGTTCGGGGATTATTAACGAACAATACATTTAGGAAATATACCGCAGTATCACTCTTGTTTATTTATCACAGGCGTAAAGATATAAATTTGCTTCGTTTTACTGTTGAACGTGTGTTGGTGTGCATCTGTCGTTTTTGCGCGAAAGTTTTAAGAAAATTTACTTCAAAATGGCACGTGGCAAGCCTACCAGTGTAGAAAAACGTTCGTGCGTTATTACGCTGTTTGAAGAAGGATATTCGGGACTGCAAATTGCTGAAAAAATAAATATGAGAAGTTCAGCAGTAAATGACATCATAAAGCGATATCAGACAGCTGGAACAATAGAAAATCGTGTTCGTCCTGGAGCATCTAGGAAAACAACAAAAGCTGAAGATTTGAGAATTGTATTATTAAGCAAACGCAATAGAAAATTAACAGCGCCACAAATGGCAGCCGATGTCAATCGCGGCCGTGAAGAACAAGTTTCGGCGAGTACGGTAAAACGTCGACTTCAACGAGCGGACCTTCATGGACGCATTGCCATTCGAAAACCCTTGTTACGTCGGGGCAACAGAGCAAAACGGCTACAGTGGGCCCGTTCTCATCTAGATTGGTCGTTAGATGATTGGAAACACGTGCTTTGGAGTGACGAGTCAAAGTTTGAGGTTTTTGGGCAAAATCGACGAGTTTATGTCCGAAGATCTAAAACCGAAAAGTGATCCCGAACTGCATTGCGTCAACAGTGAAGCAAGGGCGTAGTTCTCTGTTAGTGTGGGAATGTTTTTCCTTTGCTGGGACGAGAGATTTATGCAAAGTGCAGGATGTAACGAGGAAGGAAAATTATTTTGCAATACTCCAGAATCATGCAGTGCCATCAGGATTGCGTCTAATAGGCCGTAGCTTTACATTCATGCGTGATAAGTACCCAAAGCACACTGCGTTAGTGTGTAAGAACTATCTAAAGGAGCAAGAAGAACAGCACACCCTGAAAGTAACGACATGGCCCCCACAAAGCCCAGATTTGAACCCGATAGAGTTGTTGTGAGATGAACTGGACAGGAGGATCCGAAAAATATGCCCAACTTCACAAGAACATTTACGGAATATTCTGCAACATGAAAGGATTAATATTCCACAATCCGTTTTAACAAAACTTATCGAAAGAATGCCTAGAATAGTTCGAGCGGTGATTAACAGCAAAGGAGGTTTTTTCGATAAAAAAAAAATAATGTTCAGTATGTTATATTAGGCCAGAATAACTTTTTATTTATTTATTTTTGTATTTTTTACCTGTACATACAATAAAATTGCATTTTGTTTTTAGTTTCGTTTGTTTCTGTAACCTTTTCATGTTTTTTACCAACCGACCGAACTTCTCTGAGCGGCAGTGTACCTTTTATGGTAATAAATTACACAAGATGTGCAAGAACTTTCGCTTATTGTTTAATTAGACACGATCAGGTAGCCTCTCAGTATTCGGGCTGAAGATTTTCAGTATGTTAATGATTTCAATAGCACCGTCCTTTCGGACTTGGTATGTTTTCTAATGCTTGTAGTAATGATGGTTCGTTGGTTCATTGTTACTTGCCTATTTTAAGACCAACAGAATTTTTTTGGTTCCCAGTCAGTGCATTGAGTGGATTGCTGCGATAAAAGAAAATCCTATAACTGATGAATCAAATGAATCAGTGTAAAACTATTTCAGAAAATGGAACATGTTGAAAGGGAAGCTCCAATAATTTTCTGGGACGTAGATTTTATAAAACATAAATTGATGAATCGATGAAAATAAAAGAAATATTTTAAATGGGAGTGTTTAGATTATTTCATATCACAATCTGCCAATAGGATAATTTTTCGAATGATTACACAATTTATCAAATTACTAAACTTCAGAATTTTTCCTACGAATTGCAGGAAACGTATCAATCGCAAATAAAACCAATTACGCAAGTTGTTAACCTCTTAAATCTTTCAATGTTTTCGAAAAGACGTTTCCCAAAAAGCTATAATTACACGTCATTTCAATTATCCGATAATTTGCCTTTACTAATACCTACAATATCGCTGTTACGTTATATATTACGTGTCGTTCAACCGCAACCAACAATTTCTTAGGAAACCGGAAATTGGGGATTTATTTTTCGGGGACGCGCGTGCATACGACGCCAAACATTTGTCTCTCCGCATAATGCGGAAGTTGTAAAAGCTCACAATGGATGGATAAACACGTTCTAGAGTTCTTAATCCGTACGGACGAGGTTCTGCGACGTCGATGACAATGCAGCTGTAAAAACTTTACCCGGGTGAAATGTGGATGAAAAAATAGACCGTCTCGATAGGTCGTGCCGATGCCGTAGAGACGTTTGAGTGCAGGTGCATTTACCTTCTTTGCTTTAGTAAAAAGGACGTAATGCCAAAAGTAAATTATGTTAAGAAGTCAGGTTGTTTAGTTTACGGCTGAAGGATTCTTTTTCTTTAACGTTTCCCGAATCCAATTTTGAGAAGACGTGATGAATTCTTATTTGGTACAATCTGATTAACAGAATAAGGAACTTTGATTGAGGGCGAATGTGTTACAACGCCGAAGAGCAACAATGTAATAAATTTAAATGTCTAATTAACTGTAATCAGCCTAAGGAAATCGAATGAGTACTTTTGCATCACTTTATACATATGAGAGAGCAGCGACCCTTTACATTGAAAACAGTTTTAAGCCAAAAAATACCTTTGTAAAGCCGAATAAAGTTACTGGCGTAAATAATCTACCATACTAACAATTAATAATATTTACAGGATTCTGGATGATTCCCTAGCGCGGCTGCTATGAATTTATCCCGAAAAATAAATAGCTTAGATAAAACCACTTTATTAGAATAAAATTAAAAAAGAATTAATTTATCTTTTTTCTACTTACATTTTGTTTGTCACAGTTGAATAACAAACTATCGAAATTAACAACGAGATCCTTTTAATTTTACTCTTGATAACTATGAAGATATGTACTTGAATAAGTAGTGTTGATGTGAAAGAATGAATTAAAGTGTAGGGAGAAGGGAATCCAACCGAAGAAAGGAAACGATTGCGAATGGAAATTTAAAAGTTCCGAGAAATTAAATATTGATATAAACGTAGGCAGCGCACTATAATTGTATTGATGACGATGCGAACAGATTTTTGTGTAACATCCGGCCCCGAAACAGGAAACAGTGTTTTGAATATCGCGTTATCGCGATAGTTACCAACGTATGCGTATAATAGCGCGTGTGTGGATAAAACAACCACATCTACATATGTACGTACATATCTCGAAGCCAATTAAACATATCACGTTGCAGGTCTGTAATGAATTACTAAACAGAGAAATTATGTTCTCGAACTGGATTGGATATAGTGAGACATTTGTGGTAGTTCATTCATTGACACGCTTCGATATTTCTTTTTCTGTAAAGGTTTTTATTCATTTTATTATCTGCGTGACATATATTATGTATCTAGTTGTCTGGCGAATAACAGGATATCTAGTGCCGAAGGATTTTAAACCCATAAATAAGAAGCCTTCTTCATCGCAACCTCACATATTTACTATGTCGAAACAACCAACCGGATATGATCTCAAAACTTATTAATTAATAATGTGACAAACGTAGTAAGAAACGAGGGGAAATAAGCGACCGCTTATCAATAATTTATTTTTTCATGGCTTGGTGGTTGCTATCATTTATTGGCCATAAAGTGGTCGCTGTCGGAAATGCGGAGGTTTTCGAAATGGTATTAATAACGAGGAAATAATTGCCGATAAAGGGAATTTGATGTTAAACATCGAATATTAATTAATACTCTATTTCAACACAATGGCTTTTCTTCATCATAATCTGGGTAATTCCTAGAAATAAAACGCGGCATGTTATTTATGAATGGGCGTAAGTTTTTTAAGTAATAAATTGAGCAATTTATTTATAAATTCATTTTGTACAGCGAAATCACGTAATTTTAATGTTTTAATCGATGTTTTTCTTATATTTGCGGAGGCATTCCTTTTATCTTGATAAAAATTCAATAAATGTAAATAATGTGAAATGTATTTTTTCTGATCATCACTGATTGTCCCACTCACAAACAATTGTAACAGAATGCAATGGTAGAATGACAAGAAAATTACAATTTTCCATCTGCAATTGGTACTGTAGGCTGTACCAATGAATACGAGAAGAATAATGTGTGAATATGCGTAATAACTTCCCTTAAGTTAAAGTACTCCCTTATTCTGACGAGTAGCTACAGCCATAATGAACACAGATTTGGTAAATAATTTTTATTCTGCGTAAGTATGATTTGCAACTTTCTGTATGTTACAGGTCGGAGGACGAATTAGTCGTCTTTAGCTTCGATGCGCGCCGAGAATTCCTTCTCCTTCGGATGAACGTGACTACGAGTTTTTGTAGAACAATGATTCTATGAACCTCAACTGATGTGCTCCAAAAGAGTGTCCCATACCAGAGAATAGAGTCAAAGTTAGTGAAATATGCGATTTTCGCTTCATGCGTTGCAATGCTCTTTAACCTCCTTATTGCATAGTGTTGACGACAGCCTTTTTGCAAGTGCTTCTGTGTGTTGATCCCACTTCAGGTTCGTGTTCTTCTACAATATTAATTTATCGCCGACTTTATGCAATTGTTTGTAGTACAGGGTACTAGATTTTCCGTCTTATCACTGTTGATCTTTAATTTATTTCAAAAAACCGATTTTCGGCATCAACGATTGCTGGATCTTTTGCACAAGGAAACTGCATTTGGTGGAGAAAGGTGGTCTTCCAACTTTGTTAATTGAACCCTACTCGCGAGGCAAGATTGTGGTATTTTTAAAGGCGTTCTTTTTATTCCGTACTAGCACATCTTTTTGGCAATTAAGGTTTCTGGTTAGCACCTTGATTAAGAAAACACCGTTTAAAACTCCTACAACAGATCAGGAAGGTGCATGTATAGATGTGACTCATTTGAAATGGAAGCAATCCATATTTTACACTGACTCGCATAAAATTTCAGAAATTAATTTAAATTTTCAAGGCATACTATGATTATTTTTTGAGTCTAGAAATATTTTCTTGCTGTTTTTTCTTGTCTGCTAAAAATCTGATTACATCATTGATTGCAGAGGGTTCTAAAATGGTTATAAACAAAATTTAATTCAGATATGTGCCAATGAAATAATAGGATATTTTTAAATAATATTATAAATAAATAGCTATCGGTTTCGAGCATACGCAGCTCAGCCTCACTCCAGCTGAAGGCCATCCATAAAATTACAATTGCAATAAGACTGAAACTAAACGTGTTCCGGGTTTGAACCGTGTCATGTCGTTGGTTAAAATAAAACTCGACGTTTCGCCCACAATCGTATGGGGCTTCTTCAGGAGAGTGGTGGCAACAGTTACGTAGCACGGTAACTCAACGTGTGAACCACGCCAGAGGCGAAACTAACTGAACGGGAAGTAGTTGATCACGGTAACTCAGTATGTGAACCATGCCCGATGCGAAAACCAATTGCTCTCCTGAAGAAGCCCCATACGAAATTGTGGACGAAACGTCGAGTTTTATTTGAACCAACGACATGACACGGTTCAAACCCGGAACACGTTTAGTTTCAACTGACTCTGGCCGTGGAAGCCTACGTTTTTATTGCAATAAGACTGTTAAATCAAGTGTTAATGTAGGACTAAGTTACGGCTGTTGTTTTGTATATATAATTAAGTAATAAGATGGTAAATGTAAATATGTAAATATGGAATAAGAATTACTTGCAAAATAAATAATTACATATAATTATGGAAATTTATAGAATGAAACAGTCCAGAATAGCAACATATAGGTTTTACAGGAGCTCTTCCATTCCTAATTTCATTTCCTATATTACAAGATAAACTTCCGACGGAGAAAGAACCATCCATAATCTGCAAGATGATTTCACGTTGAAGTTTATATTTATAACATGATTTGATTTAAACTTTAATAATACCGATAATGTTATAATAAAGAGAGTTTCGGTTGAATCGAGCGACGAATTTTTGCAACACCTGTAGAATTATCGAAATGTTTTTGCTTTACCACGGCCGGCTACGTGAGCAGAACAATGCTTTCCAGATTAATAGAGGGTAAAAACCAGTATTGGTTCACAACGAAGCAACAATTACAAATTGAAGAGAGGATACGGATTGTTATTGATATTTTGATGGGAATAATTCCGAAACGTGACAAAACAACTACTCGATCCTAATAAAATATAAATATTTACAATTTAAAGTTTATACTATGCTATATGTTCGGAGTATATTGTGAGAATGTTCTCAATTTTATTCCTATCACTTTTTGTCTTTAAAGGAACCATGGCTAAAACGACTGGTCACAATACAGTTGACAAAGAGTATCCAGGGATTCTCAAACCAATCGTTTCGAATTTTATCAATTAATTTATGCGGTGCGGAGTGTCCCGATACTTTAGCGTTCGCGATTACAAACGTAACAAAATAATGTTATTAATCCCCACTATTCTGTTAGAGTTGGCTATATAAATACACATTAAACTGTTTGCGTCAATACGCCAATAATATTTTAATATATTAAATAATTGCATAACGATCTAACATTTAGCTTCCACGCCAGAAGATAGGCGTTAATATTTCTTTTAATTAAAGTCAATTTCGTACTGCCCACACGAATACCACGAATATATATCGGAGACGATTTATTCTAATGATGGACGGACTTTATCACTTTATTATGTTACTGGTGATGATTAAATAAAACAATAATTAATTTAACATGTTCGTGTACGCATTCTACGTAACTACTGACCTGTAAACAACTTGATTGCCCAATTTCAGATAAAGATTCTTCCATCGATAGCGTGAATGAAGCCTAGACGTCTCTACAAATGTGTTGATTTTGTCTTCGCTACGTCAATAATATAATTCTGTGTATTAACAATAAAAATAAGAATTATCTTATATAATACAGACATATACTCTGATGTCGTAGAAAGCGTAGTGTTAATTTTGAAATGATCAAATCATTAAGGCTGATCTAAAAAGAAATACAGAATTGTCGCTAATTGTTAAGAGAAACGAATAAAATTTGTTAAAAAAATAATTTAAATGTGGCAAATTAAATGTTACGATATACAGAGTGAGCCAGGTTTACTGAAGTAAATTTATTGTGGGGTACGAAAGATAGAGCCGAACGATTTGGGCTGAGTGTATCGACCTCAAAGGAGAAAAATTTTAAAAACATAAAAATGTTCTCTTGCCAATGCCAGGTATTTATCGCACTTCCCTCGTATATATGTATGCATGACCTAAAAGTATTTATAACTTGACGAAATCTCTTGGTACATTGTGATTCTTGAATCACTGGCGTTTTTGAGGGAAATGGTTGAATCGATTGAGGCAAGTTTTTCAGATCATGTAATTCATGAGCTATGGCATTGTTTATGCGTTTTAGCGTGTTACTTTGAGATCTTTCTTTTGCAGCTTTGCCCACAGTTTCATTTCCCGTTGTACCAATGTGATCTTTTACGCATTATTTCGACATTATGCCGGCTTTCTAGCTTGCACACAGTGGGTTACCGCTAATATGTTATAAAATAATTCTATTGTATTCAAGTATTTAAATTTGTAATGGTTGCCTTAATATTATGGTTAAGGTTATGTGCAAATGGTTAATGGACATTTTATATTTTTTATATTTATAAAGTTGCATATAGGCTGCTCCATTTAAAATAAACTGTTATCGTTCGAAATTTGTCCATTTCAGCGATTTATTTACAACATCCTGTAAAATGGTAGGCTTCAGTTTGATAGTTAGGTGTCAAAAGGGCCACAGTAACTGCCTACTGCTTGGTTCAGTTTTATCAGCGTTATCGTGAACTACAAGAAACTGTAAACAACAGCAAATTACAATTGCGTATATCTCAAAAACTGTTAGACTAAGATATAGCGTGTCTGTAATTAAAGGACATTCACCAAACACCCTTTGTCGAAGGGAAAACCGTTAGCTACGTCAATGGAGTTAAATACTTGGGAGTCCCGTTCGACAAAAAGCTAACATGAAACCCTCTCATGTCCCGCACACAGAAAAAAGCCATTACGGCGTCAGTAGTACGCTTGATAAGAGTTGGGCTCTCAAGTATCGAATGACTTTCTGGATCCCAACAGAAAATATTTGAAGCACAATACAATTTTGATTAGCCTTATAAAGTGATCCTTGAAGAGCGTACTAAGTGGGCGGTGACGGTGACCTTCAAAGCAAAAGAAGTACCCTGATATGGTACACGGGTGGCCCGAGAATGTGTTCAAACAGCAGAGATTTCTGCTTTAAATCTGTGTGCCATAAAAAATGTCGAAAGAGGGACCAGACGCAACAATCAGGCAGTTCTGAAGGCTATCAAGGCTTACACATACGATTCTGGTCTTTTATAAGAACGTGTCCAGAATCTAAGGCAATAGCCATGTTACTCACAAGGTGGCCAAAGAAGCAGTGAACATGCCTTTCAGCGGCCCTAACGTAACTAAAAAGTTAAATACGACGATATCATATAATATAAAACATTTGAAATAACGATTAAATTGAAAATAAATGCTTTTACATAAAAATCAATCGGATTTTCTCGAAATAAAATCGTGTTGCCTAACAGAAGCTACAGTTTTTTTTTTTATCTACGTTTGCATGCTAACTAGTTGTGAAAGATCTATTATAATATTATTGAAAATTTCAACTTAACCTATTAATTACAATGATGTTTAATATAATGCGAATGTTATAGTAACGTATTTGTGCACCTGGTAGGTATATAACTTAAGTAAATATTTAATTTGACAACTGTACATTACATGCAGTATGTATTTTTTCAATTACGTTTAACACCTACTTCTATATGGCCGCCCTAACAGTATTAATTTGTTTTAAATACAGCTCGCTACGCTTCCATGAAATGTTTCCTTAACGCTCCTATTAATAATCGAGCTTTAGTAAAATAGAATCCGCCATTAGATTAGAAAGAAAAAAAAAAAAACTTTACATACGCATACTTTGTTAATTGGAGCTGCTTCATCGGTTAACTGAAACGGAAAACGCACTATAATAATCAATGATTGCTTTCTTAGCTCGACGTTCAAGTGGTTTAGACACCATAAGTTATAATAATAAAATCCATTTATAATCGGTTGTAAACGTTTTAATGGCGTCTGGTGTTCATGTCCTTGATTTTTAATTCATTAATACGATTGCCGAGTGGAATTTACAATCCATTATGATACCTTTTTTTTTGAATTCCTTTCGTTTACAGCTTATCATTCATCCACATTCATCTAATTGTTCAAAAACCTAACAACTCGTATTCCTACTCCGTTCATATTGCAATGTTTTAAACACAGCAACCCGAAAATTCCGATTCCGATGGGGCTACAGTCTAAAAAGCGTCATACTACAAGAGCCACAGATACCATAATCAATATATTAGCTAAAATATTTAACTAGGGCGAGTCAGTTTGTAGAAAATATGCATTAATGTAGTATCCAAAGAGACAATCTATTATCTTAAAAAATCTAAAACTCGGGTCAAATTTTTAACGCACCGAAACGCTTAAAACAGAAAGTTTCTTCTTGAACCGAGTCGTTTATTTTTTTTTTCTTTCTCAACCTGTACATCCTAAAATAATATTCATTCACATGTGTATGAATGGGCTGCTTTATGGCACCGGAAATACGTACGGCGGAAGGGAAGGCGTGACAGGAAGAGTAAGAAATTAAAGGATGTGAGAACTCAGGTTTCCAAGAGGAACTAATCTAATCCCAGCGATGGGGACTTGCCGATACGCCGGGCGGGCACGTTACATGATTTATGTCACGGTAGAAACGTGGCGTTACAGTTTTCGAAAGCAAATATTTTTCGGTTGGCCAGAATAGCGGAGATAATAGATTATGCTCTATGCGCATTGTGCGTTTATTTGAACGGATCGAAAGGTGTATAATTTGATTTGCCGAATTGTAATTAAGGAAAAAACGTAGTTAGCATTTAATTATGGAATGTCGTTGTTGAATTTTATTTGCCGCGATAATTACATGTAATTTTAGACTTTTTACGTGACTAAATACGCAAACGTACCTCTTTGTCTAATTTATGAATGAAACGGTTTCTATTTAAGCTTGGCGTTAGCGTGATTAGCACAAAAGCGCAATAATTTTCAATGGTTTGATTTTTCAATTTTCTCTAAATTCGATTAGGTAAGCAAAAAATAGAGAATTTCCACGAATGTTACGTAGTAATATTGTGTTTATCTTGAGGTCACAGATTTTGTAACTAGCACTAATTTCTTATAAAGAAAGATAGAATATTATTCTTCAGGGCACGCTTTATGAGAAAGTTTGAAGGAGTAGAACTTAATTTTTTTTATTTGAAAAAACAAAAGCTTAAAACAAGTCAACACACTAAAAGGAAACAAAAGAAGAATTGCCTAGCATAAGAAAATGAAATAAGAAGAAAAACAAAGAGAAATTAGGTTACCCCCTCTATAAATTTTAGTTCTCCTACTTCACTAATTTTTACATTTCCATCGCATACAATTACAATTGCAATATTGGTGGCTCCCCCCTCCAGGTACCTCTAGCTTTTTGGATATTGTCGATCTTATATATTACTACGAGAGCTGCCTTTTTAGTCTTGAATATAGCCGAATAAAAGGTGCTACCGATGAAACGTCGCTTACGAAAATTAGTTCCAGACTTTTAAAATTTATTGAAATTAAATCCAAGGTTTCATGAACCTGCAGCAAGCAATTTAGGTGAAACAAAATTTTAAAACTGATGGAATAGGGATCAAACTATTGCCACACAATAGTTTTTTACAAATTTCGGAGATATTATCTGAATAACGTGGATATACCAATCTGAGCGACGATCCCAAGACAAGATCACCAAAAATAGCAAACACCCAAACACTCTGTATGGATTTAAACCAAATTAAAAGAAAAAAATATTTCGTAAATCTTTAAACAAAGATATTGCTGCCGGTCTCTCGAACTCCACATCATCAGGCAAAGAAAATTAGTACAAAATTGTCATAAAATTTAAATAGATTAATTACGTATAAATACTTAGACCGGTTTTCTCTTTTCATTTAGTTGAAAGGATGTGCTTAGGTTTTCGTGGTATATTCCAAGTAAACCATGGAAAGCATGCATTTTTATTAATACACTAATCATTAATTACAATTATTTTATTAATTAATTTAATTTAATTAATTTACACTGACCATAATCGGGATCAATGGCACTAATAAAACATTCATCACAACAATTTCATTAAATTATAGCATTAGGCTTTAAATATATAAAATTCTATTATTAGGTTGGAAACAATAAATCACACTTGATTAACAATAAATCTCAGTCGTCAAATGGAAAAATAAAAGATATAATTTTGTCCTACAGACGAATTAATCTCTAGCACTATGGTTAAAAATAAGGTATTATTGATTGGTACATGCGTTTAATAGAATAACAGCCGCGGTATATTTCCCGCAATTGAACTAATATTGTGTGCATTATTAAAAATATAAGTCTTGATAAATTTAATGAATTTAAATGTTGTGGAAGAGATTGGTTTCAAGAAGATAGGCAACATAGTAGAACAAGTTCTGGACGACTTAGAAGAACCGCCGAACAGGAAGATAGGAGACTATAATTGCTTGTCCTTCAGGATCGAAAAAGTCCTTCAAGATTTTGGAATAACAACACATTCCATACATTGTCGCATTCGTTCATTTGGGTTGATTTCTTATCGTCCAAGACTAAAATTGTCTCTCACTAATCGGCATCGTGTCCTTAGATTAGAATGGTGAAATTTACGGACAGATAGGGATGAAAACTTGAATAATATCGGTATTTTAGAAGGATCTCGCTTTTATTTGTGCGCTCATATCCGATGTCGAAAAGGAGAAAGGCAGTTTGCCCGTCCTCATTTTGTAGCGCTTACATTTCGATTCCTGCAGGGGGGGTAACGTCAATATTCTCAATTGGCTTGCGTGATCACTAGACTTATCGGCCATAGAACGTGTTTAGGATATGACAGGTTGAAGGGTTGATATGCTTTCTAACCCTCCAATGAACTTACAACAGCTGCATGATGCTTTACAAGTTACTTGAAATGAGCAAGAACCGTGGGGAAGCATGGTCAGGCGAATAGCACAATGTATTTGTTTACGTGGAACCACAACGCACGCTCCTTTAATAAAAAATAGTTACGTAAGTCTAATTTCGACAATTACGGAGGATGTTACGTTACTTTCAACGATCCCTCAGTAAATATATTAAGATAATTGGAAGGCACAAAATGGTGGATATCTCACCTTACAATGCTCATTGCATTTTCTGTATTGAATTGGGAACAATGAAGATCTGAAGTACTATCACGGAGTGCCTGTTGGTCTTCTTCATCGTTTAATTGGGGTACATGAAAGTCCATTCCGTCATTATATTTTAGAATGTACATACGTACTAATGCAATAACAAAGCAAGCAGGGAATTTAACTTAAATCATCGGCTGACCGCATTAATTACACGATCACTGAAAATCAACGCCACGAATGTGTCGCGCAATTGACGAGAGATTGTGAAACAACGACGACGTAACAATTCCTCGGACATTTTTTCCCTCGCTGCTAGCGAGCCGCCGTTTGAACATCGTCCGCGAGAAAGGAGCCGACGACGTTTCATCTTTCGTCTTAAAGTACGCTTGTAATGCATTTATGCATGTATTCGTATGTAACCTTATCTAAATTATGCGATTACAAAGTAATCGCTGTTCTGTAATTCACCGGAAATCGACATTTGTGCGTAAACAATATACATACATAGATCCATACATACGCATACATCATGCATGTACTACATACAGACTTAGATACATTGATGTATGTACATACGATACGAAATTTAAAAGTACAAATGCCAATACTCTTGTCCAAGGATTTTCTAGAGAGCTTCTGCATATGGAAGAGCGTAGCTTTCGTGTTAGAAAATCGAATATTCGCGATTATCGCGTTGGATATTTGTTGCCATCGATTATCGTAAGCATTCTTTTTGCGCAGATGTGTAATACTTAACTAACGTTGCAGAAAAAAATACGTACGCGTCTATTTTTTTTGTATCTATACGTCATTTTAATTATGTATTGTTGACATTTAATATCCCATTAACGTAATATATTTTTTTTCCTTTCGTCATAATAATATGAAGCATTGTAAGAATTACGATTACATTATTAAATAATTGCAAAACAGACGACTTTCCAATACGAGCGATTGTCTTTGAAGCACATTACATTAGCAAGATCTTAACTGATATACACCATTTTCTTAAAAAAAAAACTAGTAATTTAAATCTAGTAATATAAGGTTCGAAAATAATGGGGAACGATTGACGAAGTGCATGACGTTTTTTTTTAAATTTAAGTGGGATACCCTACGTTCTTGCAAAATGGTTGTTCGTTGAACGTAAAAACGTGATTTCCGATCACCCCAAAGGAAAAAAATCTAATTGGCTAAGATTTGGAGAACGTGCAGTCAATAAATCCTCTACATCCAATGCAACGATTTAGAAAAATGGCATTCAAGAAATTCCCAACTCGTCTATCATAGTCGGCAGGCGCTCCATCCTATTGAAACCAAAAATTCTGAGCCAAATGCCTAACGTATCGAAATGCGCGAATAGTTTGCTTATTCAATAGATTCAAATACTTTTCTCCGTTCAAGCTTCCGTTCATTACAAGCCTATTTTCTACAATTCTCATCCAAACATTCAACTTTTGTGGATGTCCAATACCTTGTTCCATTTAAACAGAATGTTGCCTCGTCAGAAAACACGACATTAGCTGCATTACAAATTTCCATCATTCTTCCATAAAACTCCAGCCGTCGGTCAAAATCATCATGAAATGTGCTTTACACGGATGATCCTTTCCTCTTTTCAATATTTTACCTACAGAACCACGACTTACACTATGGTTTAATGCCAAAATTGCGGTAGAAGTTTGAAGTGATCCTGCTAATGTTTCCTTTAATACCTTCTTTGTGGTCTGCGGTTCTTCTAGATGTTTTTTGTATATTTTGTGATTATTATTTGGACTAAATACGTACATAGACTAATAAAATTACGGACGCGCCTAAACGAAATTTTAATTTATTTTTATTTTATTTTTATATTTATATTAATTTAATTTAAATATAACTCGAAAACTGCAATCGTACATTGGTGCTAATCCTTAAAATTCAAACAACGAAGCTCCATATCAATAGTATTGAAATGAAACTTCCATTTTTTCACGTACTATTTATTATGATTATTACGATTTCTATGAATTAGAATTTCTTCGCATAGATTATGAAGTATTCCGTGAACAAGATCATTTAGAACCGGATTTGATGTAATGACTTTTAGTTGGAAATCTTGGAGGTTGTTTCGATTCATCCTTCTTCAATAACAACAGGTTTGCTTTTCTTCTGCATTTGAACCGATTCTGAACCGTTCAAAATGGTTGAACAACGCAAATCATGGTCATCGATGTAAGTCTGTAGTACTTAGAAGAGCGATTGGTTTGGACGATTCTCAATCGATTAAAATGTAGAAGAAAAACAAATCGTAAGTTGTCGTAATTAAAAATTTTACAGGTGTTAGCAGTCCCTTTTCGCGTCAATAACAACAAATAACAAACAAATTTCAATATAAAAATATTTTAACTTTCACTCGGCGTGCGGATGAAGTAATAAAGTCAGGTTACTCCAATAGCAAGTTATATAACCGCCATGGTTACGTAATACTACGGATTTTATCAATTTAGCTTCTTGACAATCGAACATATTACCACTTATTAGAATAGCAACATAAAAAACGCTAATTTAATACAATCTTCGAATTAACGCTGTACAATACATACAATATTACGTTTTCTCTCTCGTTTCCACGTATGTACGTATGCGCGAGCAACTCGAATTCTCACTATCGCGTCATCTTACCTTGCCAATTAACGTGATATACATTTTAGGTAACCTGCAAGAAGTGGGGAAAATGCTTCATCTTTTTCGGTTCCCTTGAATGTTGAATGTTTCGGATAAAAGGTGTTTTTTTTTTTTGCGCGATGATGGAAATCACGCGTGAATGGGTCCAGTTGGTCGTGATGGCAGGAAGCACGCTCGACTAACACACACTAAATTTTGGACGCAACGCACAAGCAAGGAGATTAACGCCTCGGTATAACAACGAATACAATACGAACGGCAACAACAACAACAAACTCTTTTCGCATGAGTTGTTTACTCTCGAGCCAGAGCTCTATGGGCCTCGTCGTGTTGTTGTTATTGGCTGTTTTGCTTGGTGAAAATTATGAATGAAACCGTATGTTCGGGAACTTCGTTCGGTTTCGTGACTAAACGTCGTCGTGGTCGGCCAAACGATAATTAGCAATCTGAAGTATGTATTCGTCGTCGTGCTCGGCGATCATTCGGGGTCAAATAGGACGACTGACACTATTTCTAAATCAGCCAGAATGGGTGACGATAAGTTAGTCCGGCGACTAATGTTAAATTACGAACGTACAGCTGCGGATAGTGAAATAGAAATATACGCACTTGAGGAGAAGATTAGTTTATCGTTAAGAAAGTGAAGAATGTCATATGTATACATGGACTAGCTCGCCATATTATGCTTAAAGTGCGTAGAAAATTACTTTTGATGGCACTATACATGTTCCGACAGCATCAAGCAATGGTGAAGTTTTTTACGAATGTTTAAAGATCACACAGATCAAAATCAAATTCAAAGTTATCATTTGTTTAACAGTTGACTTGCATGTAACAAAGTTATACGGAAGTACTATAAAACCTACAACTATCTCTCCTTCAATTTTTCCAAGACACCAAAGGCCGAAGAGGGACTTTCTCGAGTTATTGAGATTCTGAATGGACGTTCCTGGCTAAAGAAGCACATCTTCAGAGTGGAAGTAACCGAAGATTCGTCACGAAGAGGCTCTCAAATTGAAGACAATAGAGAGGGCTTATTGTCCATGCTGTCCTTCCATTCTACTCGCAGCGTGGTTAGTAAATCGCTGTTGGTGTGATTAGGGTCTAGAGCGATTCCTGTGGTGCCTTGTAGCAAGTTTCTAAGCTGTTCCAGGGATCAATGCTTGACTTGGGAAAATCATGTGTCGCAGCTCTACGCTAAGTTGTGTTCTTTGGTATAGGCGTTCAGTAGATTGATGTATTGCGTTAACTATGGGAGCTTACAAATACGCACATGTTGCGTCTAGGGTGAGATAAGTTTTTAGGGCCAATTCTCTCACTTTCTGCGTTGTTTTGTGCTGCAAAAGAGATTTTCAGTGCAATGTTCTTGCTACATAGAATGGATTCATGTCGTTCAATGTTTAGAGGTTGTGCCATCCTCACGTTGCCGAAAAAATCCATATTCCATTTTGCCTGGTAACTCAATGGAAGAAATCTGATCGAAATCGCCTAATTCCAACACGTCTTTCGCTCTAAGACGCGTGTACTGGGAAAAAGCTCAATTCGATTTCCTAGTTGTCGAAAATCGCTGCCAAAAACCGTAATAAAAGGTCTATTTATAAACCCCGCCGTTTAATTATTGTTAAGTCTACGGCGTGCTTTTACGATTCCTCGTCGAAAATTTCGACTTCTAACAGAAAGAAGAAAAAGAAGGAAAATCGAAACAGCGCGACGATCGAAAACGGAACGCCATGCCTCGGCAGCATCTCACACACACACAGACTACTACTAAGAACACTATTAACTTAAAGCGAGAAAATAACTCTTTAACGCTAGGTTTTATTGCGGCAGAGAGGGAATCAAGTGTGCCAATTTAAAACTTCACTATGTTTATTGGTCGTTTAATTGGATCATAAAAATTTCATGGTCGACTGTGTTTACGAGAAGCGAGCGCAAATTTCAATGGAAACAATAAAACGGGCTCAGTTTAGATGGGAGAATAGAGACAAGAACAAAAAAGAAAAACGGAACAATACATCGACTCTGATCCGATGCATTTTCTACGATGAAATCATTCGTTTGATCGACGCGGCGCGTAAATTAAATTCGAAAATTGTGGGGAAATCATTCCTCACATTCCGATAAAGTAAATTACGATGGCGCTAAAGCTCGATTAGGAAAGGTAAGCTGGACGGCTTAGACGGTAACTTTAGCAACTAACAATTAATAAAGAGCTTAAGTTTCTCTTATATGAGAAGGCTTTATAACGATATTATTAAAATCAACTTCAACTCCATAAATAGTTTCTTTTTAACCTCCTCGGCGCTGAGATGATTACATAATTACAGTATTTAATAGAATATTTATGTTGTAAAGTATCGAGAGTGAAATTCTTTTCCATATAAAAGCAAATTAGATCATGTATCGTATATGCTGCATAAAGCCTCGAGAATGTAATCACTACATCGGATTATTTATTTATGAATTAAACATAAAGACGCCTGCTTGTTTGAAATACATTCCAAACATTAATACACTACAGGATCTCCACAAAAGGATTTGCATAAAGAGCGATCAGTTGGTTTACTTTTTTCATGTTTGTATTCCACAGTACAACATACAAAAAGATGGTTTGAGTTATTCCCATTGCAACTAGGGCCGTGTCGTCTATGTGTTCAGGGTAACGTGGGAACCATTTGTGAGGGCCGGCAAAATTCCTTCCATACAAACTCGATTTTAGAGACACAGAATTATTAATACGCTCAAAAAAAAAAGGACCCGGTATAGTAGCATTGAGCGAGTATTTGCTTGCCCAGCACGGATCTGCTGTAACATACGATGTTGTAAAAGATACGGATTCTGTTGAACTTTTGGATACAAAGCATATAAAATGTATGTGAAGAGTTCCCTTGGCAGTAGCGGCTTTAGTGATTAAGACTATCAGTGATATCTCTCGCAAGCTTAACACTCATTGCTATGAATGTCCGACACTTTCTACCTTCGGCTGTTTCTATAATCCATACTCTGCATCTTCTTGGTTACGTATTGTGTCATATACGTACTAAGTACGAGGGGAGTTCGATAATTACCTGGACTCAGAAGAAGATGGCGCTACTACAGTTGAAATAACCGCTCTTCGTAAAAGTACCCTTTGGCACGAGTTCTATTAAGTTTTTAAACGGATTCGTCAGTTAGTTTGTGACATGACATCCAAATGAGGTCGCCACATCATAAATGATTGGAGATTGAAACTTCCTGAGATTGTTGAAGATGTAGGCATCTCATTTGACCGTGTGCACAACATTGTAATAACTCATTTGAATTTACGAAAGAGGGGTGCCACGGATCCTCACAATTGACCATAAACGTGCACGAGCTTCAATTTCAAAGGAATCTTTAGTAATGTTGAACGGCAATCGGAATGATTTACATGTGTTCGTAACTGTTGACAAAACACGGATTGATCACAGCACAGTTGAGACCAAAGAACAGTCCAAACAGTGGGTTTTTCATGGACAACCGGCGTCAAAGAAGGCCAAAGCCACTTTATCGGCTAACAAGACCATGGTCACAGTGTTTTGGGATGTACGCGGCATAATCTACGTTGATTACCTTGAAAAGGGCGAAACGATTAAAGGCGAGTATTACGCCAATTTATTGGGTCGCTTGAACAATGCTGTAAAGGAGAAACGTCAACATTTGGTGAAGAAAAGAATCCTGCTTAATCAAGACAATGCACGCGTGCACAATTGTTGTCGCCATGGCAAAATTAGCTAGATTTAGCCCTCAACGATTATTTTCTATTTTCAAATATGAAAAGTGGCTTGGCGGAAAATGACTTGGCTGAAAAGATGAAGCGATTGCAGAAACGAGCGGCTATTTTGCAACGTTGGAGAAATCGTATTTTTTAGATAAAGATAGAAGAACATCAAACTAAGTGTATCGATTTCAAAGGAGATTATGTTGAAAAATAATAGCTCTTTTTTAGCAACTCAGCAACCGGTATTCCTGCAACTTCTATAAGTTGCGATATTTGCAGAATTTCCGGTATAGTTCTAGACTTTTCTATACATAGGCCGGATTGGAAATTCTACAAAAAAAAAACAAATTTGTTTATAAGCGACAGCAGTTTCTCGAAAGTTTCCGATTATATCATGGATAATTCGAAAAATAAAAATCCCGATTCGCTTTAATGATTCATAATTTTGGTATTTCTTACGAAAACAAAAAAAAAAATAGACAAAACAGATTCGTCTTACACAAACAATTAATAAACGTAAAATATCGTAGTTCAAGTTTAAATCGCCACTTACGCGCCAAAAAAAAAGATCAAGGAAATCCCAATGGCAAGTTCACACCTACAACATTTGAAGGAAACCGTTAATAAAATTGTCAATTCAAATTAAAATTGATGTGAACGCGATTACCATATTCGGACAAACAAGAATTGACCTTTGGAATCTAGCGCCAGGAACAACTTTATAAATCCAATTAACGGAATAAAACGGTGTTCTGCGAATATATGAAAGATTTTATGGGCGAGAATCGTGTAATTGTCTTTTTTTCTGGTCGTGTTTTTTTTTTGCCCCTTGTATGTTCGCAAAAAGTAATAGATTATCGGTCACCCATTGACTTCGGATTAAATTTCAAGCGCAAATAATAGCCCGGCTTTTTGCCCTTTCACGAAGAATAGAGAAATGTTTCACATAAATTTGACACACTACAATGCTCTCCTATTTCGGCCGCAGTTATTGTTCCCTATTTCTAGGAAACATGGCGCTCTTGTCAAGTGATTCCTATACCTCATTGTTGGGTGAAACTAAATATCACTGAGCGATATTGTAAAGGCCTTGTTTTACATATACGGAATTTCATCTCTACAATACAAGATATATTATTGTTAGTAGAACGGAGCATTGCTGTATATAATATGCTTTCACCGGAATGTTTTAAAAAATGTTAAAAAATTTTACACAAATTGTGGAAATATAGTTTATACGTGTAATGTCGTTTATTCGATGAAGCAATAAAGATATTTGAAATTTAAAAAAAAAAATTCCTCGGTATGAATCGTAGATATGAAAAGAATCCAGAAACACGTTACGTTTATCATTCGCTCCATTCGTTCGCCCGTTAAAAGACAACTGAAAATGCGCCCGTCGGCGTAACGGACGCCTCGCCATCGCCATCACGATGACGGAGGAGAAAATAAATCGTCCAGTTTGGTTAATTCATTTTACATAAGCATGTCAACGACTTTTAGATTGCACTCTCTGCGCTCTCGGGGATTAAAGTAAATCCGTTTGGAATCGCGCGAGGCGCGCACGTTGCCCGGGTGATATTTTACAATTGTGTGCGCCTCTACGCAACAACAATACCTCTCTCTTCTAGAAAGCGCACGTAACCGCGTTTACAGCGGTGGCCGTACGTTTCTGATCGATCGATTTTTGCTTTAGCATTAGCGACTGTATCGCTGCGCACGCTACAATCTATAAATTTGAGTAAAATGCTTATTGAGGAATAACTCGAATATCTCGCTTTATTATAATAGTAAAAATTACAAAAATTACGGTAACGTGCCGGGTTCTTATGCCGGAAGTGAACGTTATCTTAAAACAAGAGCAATTAAAGAGGAAACTGCTAAGCTATTGTGATTTTGCTGACATAGAAAACCCGCATACAGAGGAGGACATAGAAGCTGCAGAAAGTTTACTGCAGTTGCTCCAAGATCAGGAAGATTACAGTTGTTCCAAAATTAAATAGCTTTAATGGAACTAGCAACTATAAATTCGTTAGTTGTAGTTGTTAATATGCAAAAATTTAGATCCTAGATCATTCTTTTTCCTGTTTTTCCATTCTCATTGTCCCCGGTGTCAAAATTGTGCCCTTTTTTACAGGAACAATCTCCAAATATTTCATTTGCATTCCCTCTAATTTTCGCAGGAACCTCTATTACTGCTATTTAACTTGTTTCTTCGGCTTTTGTTTATTATCCATGTTTCGTTAAGCATCGTTACCGTTCATTTTTCAATTTTCTTTGACATGTTTTTATCATAGTGGAGATTTTTTTTTTACTCGGGAAAGTTGACGAGATACTATTTAAAAGTTTGCCTTGTTTTCACTATTCTTTCATTTATTTCATCTTTTTAACTTGCTTTGTTGTTGAACATCACTGTATAACTGTTTACTTGTTCTAAATATTTATTTTCATGCTTAATATATATTTTTTTGCCTGCGGCACTGAAAAAATGAATTCAATAAATCGCGTAGGTTGATTTCACTTTGTTAAAGCAGCAAAAAAAAAAATATCAACTAATACTTTTTTTTCCGAATCAAGTTGAAATCTGTTTAACCCGTTTATTGCTGTTAGATGTGATATAGAGAGTTTCATTAATAATTAATAAATATATTCTTATTTCATCAATAACACTTAAACATTTCAAACTGGACGTAAAATTTAAAAGATATCAATGCTAGAGTACGCTGTAACCCGTTCACTAACGTAAACTGCTCTTATTATATTCATCTCGTGAAATCGCTAATCTACATTGCATTCGATCCTATTTAAATGTTCAGCTTCGCCGTTTAAAGACAAGTTTTATTTATTATCCCTTCCTTTGTTAAATTTATACAATTCTATGCCTCACAATATTTATCACGAACTTTGTTATAGATCGTTTCCCAGATTCCTAAGTTAAGTTAATGAACGTAAATGTAGAATTCTGATGTTGCTGAATCTTCCACGGTTCCATGATCCTATGATCCTATGATTGCCACTGTAAGCGTACACTTACAAATACAACACGAACACATAAAATTACAGGCATTTCGACAAAAGTTCAGTGGGAGTCATGTAAAAGCCGGTGTGTGGGTAGTACGTTTTTTAGACGGTCTGTACAGGCGGCCTCTGGAAGGTCGACCACGAAGTTATGTGTTATCCGAGGGGATCTGCGCGGCAAAGGAGAGGGCTAGAGCCCGAGTCGTGCTGCACATACACTCTTATACACACACTCACACATATACGCACGCACCTCATAAACGCGGTGCCGTGAAGGAGGAAGAAGGATGGCCGCAGTGGGAAGGTTTCAATTGTAAAGTGACTTAACTTTGCTCAGCTGCCTTTGATGGCCTGCATATATGTACAGTAGCGGTCAGCGGAAATGAAAAACACATTTGTCCACTTGCTGGTCTCGCTGGTGCTGCCGTTGCCGTTTCGTTGCTGAGTTGGGCCGAGGCGCGCACATGTAATAATGTTGACCGTTTTTACGCGTTAGCTTGTATAACTGTGCCTGATGGTCGGCGATGGGTGCGAGTATATGCGGATTTGCCAAAAATAACGACAAGATCGAGCTATAAATGTTATAGATGGGTGTATCTTTTAAATTAGTTTAATAAGATTTATGTTTGCGTTGAAAACCAGACACGTACAAAATAGGAGTAATTAGATAAAATATATATACCGGCGCAAGCTTTTGTTTTACAATTTTTCGCAATATGAATCATGTCTATTGGGTACATATAGCATTAATAACGAATAAAAGATTGGTAAAATATGACGCTTTAATGGTGCATCTACCGTCATCTTCAGGGAAGCCTTTAGAATCGCCGTTTCTTATCAAATTTACACGCAAAAGGGATATCCTGTCGTAGCACACAGACTTCTCGGTTCCGTTTCTAGAACCGTGACAGGCATAGTAGTCCTAACCACGTCTGAATTTACATTGAATTCTGCAAATTTCAAGCAGAGATGCTTTAAAGTAACGCTTTAAACCTGGGAGCCATAAGGAACCTCGAGAAAGCGATACCTGGTGCAACCATTAATATATTCGTTGAGTCACGCCTATATATGTATGATTCTGTCCCGATACACACCTTCACATCTAGGGCAACTGGGACACAACAACCACGCTACTTGGTAGTGTGCCCCAAGTCACCAATGGATGAGAGGAAATAAGAACTCACTTAAACTAGCCAAAGAAAGCCAAAAGCCAAAGAAGTAGTGCCCTTCAAAAGGGCCGCATAAAAGAAGTAAATCAAAAAGCTTGGCACCAGGACAAAGCATGCCATGAGAAAAATATGCGAAAGCATTCTTATCAATTCGTCAAAGAGAGCAAAAATAGTGCTATAGTTCAGAAAAAGGGGACCTTAGAGTACTGGCAAAATTTTTGACAGGTTATGTAGCCAAGATCTGGAGACATCAGAACACATTCTATGTATGTAATTGTGTTGCCATCAGTCGTACACGACGCCAACATTTCACTAGGCTGCATCTACTGAACTGAAGGAACGCCATCTTATGGTTCATTAAAGGCATCTAGCTGTTCTAGGACACAGAGGAGCATTTCGTTACAATAGGTCTATCAAAGTTGCAGTCACTACAAGCATCTGCGCCATGGTCCAACTACCATAATAATAATTAATTTTAAATAATTTTTCCAAAATCATGATTTTCCAAGAACTTGTAGAGGGCGCTGTATATTCATAGGTTTATAATCAGTACGATCACAATGCTTGTGCTAGTAGTAACAGTAGTTATTATAACATTCGCATATGCGTGGCCGGTTCAAAGTAAATAACGCATACATATATACAAAGTTCACTAAACGAGCACATTGAAACGGACGACGCAACGTTTTCAAAGAGGAAGTCTCGTATTTCGACACGTATTTCCGTTTCCTGATGACGCGTAAATTTTATTTATTCTATCTGTGCGCTGATAACTATCGCCGTCACTTGTTTACTTTGTAACGTTGGTATTTCTAATAAGATGTAATTTCGGCCTGAGCTCACGGTTGATGGTCGCTTATAGTCCGTGGAAGGTCACGGATGTAGATAATAGAAAATTGATCCTTCCGATGAATTACATAAATCAGGGTGTGGGCTCTGGAAATTCGGACGATTTGACGATTTCAAAAATGTTTTAAAATATTTATTTTGCCCTGCTGATTACAGGGATTACGACCATTTTGCGGTATCTCCACTGGTTTTTGAGAAATTTGAGTTTGAATGTCATTATTTTGGTAATTTTTTTTTTTTTATTTAAAATGATTACAAAATCATTTAGAACCCCTTCGAACCCTATGTTGCACCCCACACAATCCCAAATTAAACTCAAAAAAGAAACCACACAAAAGAATTGTATAACGTTAGTGGCACCGTTTAGCGTTGTACAAAACGCGAGTAGTACCTACCAATCACAAGTAGAAAATCTTATTCTTATCTACCTATATGATAAGTTGTCTATATTTGTATTGCGCCTGTAATGCCGTTACTATTAAATCCCGAGACAGGTATGCTTTCCAGAAGTTCTACTTTAAAACGTAGTAAAACCGAGGCGTATTTTATCATATCTGTTCTAAAAGTCAGATAAAATGTACCTTTTTTTGGAAGACGATGGTACTGGCACTATCCAATCAGTTTTGAATCCGAGTATTAATCTCCCATTTATTATTATTATTTTAACACATTCATAGGGACAGTTAAATCGATAAGAGCGACGATTTATTAGCAGTATATCGGTAGTATTGCTTTAGGGTGCGTCTTATACAAATAGATGGTTCCAAGTCTTGATCGTTAGGAAGAGTATTACACTAAAAACACTGAGCAACAATGAAATTGCTTCTAAACTGAAAATACCCAATTCTGAATGAATTTAACGTACCCAACACGAATATCGCTTTGAAAAAGTACCTATATGAAAAATACCCCCAGCTCGGCGTTTTTGTGGGGGGCCCGATTAAACAACTCTTCAGAGATCCTGACTTTGAAAACCTTCTTTAAAGTAAAAACATGCAAATATGGAATGCATTCTGTTAAGTCGCAGAAAATTTTTTTGGGAATGAGAAGGCCGAAAACTAGGAATTGATCGAGGACATGCCGGCTTTCTTTCATGGATTTGGTTGTAATATGTCGTTAAAGTCAACGATGAGCACGGCGACGTACTCATCAGTAGTGGTGTTCGAAGAATTTTCTTTAATAACTAGTTTGCACTGCGTGCTTTCAAGATAAAGAAGATTTTCTCAAGACTTATGGCTGACCGCAGGAATTAGCTCACTATTTCAGGTAATTATTCATCTAAAGACGACGACACTCTAGCACTGATGGCAACGAAGCAGGTCTTGCTAAAACGGACTCCGCTGGGTCCTGAACATTTAGTTAGCGAATTGAATAAGAAAAACCCAGGTCCACCTCATGCGAAGGCATTTATATTGTCCAGCTAAGACAGAGCCAAGGAGCTTAGAAGTTGACAAAAACTCCGTCAGGCAATCCTCACCGACCCTGCTCAATTAAAGAAACACCTACAGCAGAATAGTGGCCCTTTAGCAGGAATGGTTTTTTTGAGTTTTCGCCAATTAGAGCAGTATTGGCCAGCTGTGAGTTATTGCTTACGCCTGCGCGATTTACGTGCCCGAAGTTCGAAACTCATACCCCGAAATTGATAGCCCAACGCCCTAGGCACTGTGTCACCGGTCAGAATATTTATTAACTTTCCATTTTTCTCATCATATTCCATACACTGGTTCATAGATAAAACCCAACAGATAGCAAACTGTTTGTCCTGATGGGCAGTTATCTGCACATTGAATTTCAATCAATCATACTTCATCCATTAATCCAGGATATTGGGGTGAAGAGCGTGAATATTATTAGTTTCCATGGAATTTTAAATTAATACCAGAACTAACTTATATGGAATAATCCAGATCAGAAGTTATTTTCAAAAATTTATAAATTTTGACAAAAATACACAAAAAATCAAGCGAAACACTATCTTTATTGGAATCGTGACATCAAAATCTATCCTTTGTATCAATTTAGTAAAAAGGAAATGACTTTAAAGATATTAGAGGTGTCTTACATCTTAGTCTTAATAGATAAGTAACTCTCTCTGATAGCACTCCAATCTCAAATAGATCTGAAACACAGCTAAGATCTCCATTATTTCTACATTTAGAGCACTTTTCTGATACATTCACGACATATCTCACTGAAAAATCGTCTTTGTTCTTAAAATGTGACGATGCGTTCAGAGAATGCACGTATCAAAGTGAAAAGTTCAACAATATGTCATTTATATATAATTAGATGCGATTAAAAACTAATAAATAATATATCTTTCATCAGTTATGAAATGTGCATGCACTTATCTTAAAGAGTTCTTTTCCTGTTATTGTATTATTGTTGCCATCAATAAAGCATCTGCGAGATGTCGTAAAATAATTTATCTCAATTGACGTTTTTCCTGCGCCACCGATGATTTATATAAGATATTAAACCGATGCCCAGCGAGACGCCAATGTCTTATAATGCTATATATTATTTTTAAATGAGAATCGTAACGGAGAAATTTTCCACGATCATGTTTCATAAGGCGAGTGCACGTGACTTACTTTTTCTTCAAGAATAACGGACCTCTAAACGCTTTTAACGGATTTCCCTTTAGAATTACGATACAAAAGACGGATACCGTATGCATTTGATGGTGAATCGTAGAAATTAAGTAGGATGATAAATGGTGTATACGTATAAAGACTTTGCAATTTACATGCAAGAAGTTGTATTTGCAACTATAAAGGAATTCTATTTTATGATACGAAAGATTGCTTAAACAGTTGGCGATAGATAAATATGGATAAAGAATTATTCCTATTTATTTGATATTTTTTTGATTATTTTTATATTTCGAAGCTTATGGAATTTACGCTGAAAACCGTCAACATTTTTTAGCAGCCACAGCGTATCTACTAAAGACTCGAATGAAATTTTCTCTAAATGTTTGGGTTGTTTTATTCAATCATTAATAATGTTATTTCTCAAGAATAGTTTATTTACACTTGTACTTAACTTGACAATCTCAATTTTGTGGAAAGCTGTGAGCTGGCTTGAGGATAAGCTGCGCGTAGCTAGAAACCATCCTGAGGAATAGTGTTGCCCATTTGTGTATTTATTCAATTAAAAATATGTTCATTCAACGCTTTAGCGAGTATGTCCAACTTACCTTAAACCCATAAATGCCATAAATACCAAAGATGAGCATGACAGCACTGTACAAATGTAAATAGTGCATCACACACAATTACTGAAAGTAGGTATAAGAATCCAGTCACTTTAGTTACTTTTTTTTTTTAACAGGAATTGGTCTTTTAGTTAAGCGTGAACTTTATTACGTTTATTTATAACGTATAGTTTAAGTAGTAAATAGCTTTGTGAACTCTAAGAGGTAATAACATAATTCATAATAACTCACCTTCATTTCATTTCAGAGTTGGAAACATCAATGTAGTCTGTAACAAAAGAAGAGAATAATTAACAAATGAGTTTGCGAATATCTAAAAAAAAAAAAGCAAATAATTATCATACTTAGAAGAAGTTTTTAAAGATTAACCATATTAACAATAAACATCTTGAGAGTATTTTTTATCCATTTATTTAACTTTGCTTAACTTACCTTGATAAAGATGGAAGTGGATCAATTGAAACGTCGAAACTAAATTTAAATCTTATATCTTGTCAAAAAAAAGTTAAACAAATGAATAACTACTCTCAAGATTTTTATTGTCGAATTATTATTGGACAAGAAGAGGAACCAGGAGAATATTGCGTCCAAGCTTCCTTTGCTATGAACTGCTCAAAACGCTACGTAAATATATGAAAGAGATAATATGGATGAGAGCACACTCCGCTTGTAGTCTTCCTCTTCAATTTTTCTACTCCAATTGTCGACTCAATCTTTTCATACTTCCCGAAAACAGGTACCTTATTCGATGACAATATTTCAACTTTCCAAGATTGCTTAAAATTTTTCAAGCGATTAATTGTACATTTTTTTCTAATTTCCAATTTTACAGCTTAAGACGCTAAAACTACAATTACTCGTTTATAATAAGCAATTGATTAAATAATCTAAGAACATCGTGTTTATTATTTAAAATCGGTTTGTTCATTGGTTAATATTGACGTACACGTACAGTAATTACGAAACGCAGTTCGCAGTAGCATATGGATACGTTGCGTTACCTTAGCGAAGAGCTGCGAACATTATAAAAAGCTGCTTCATCAATAACTCGCTTCCGTCTAACGGCAGCTAGGAGGAATAATTTTCATACTGATTATTCACAACTCATATTAAGGTACCGAGAAAAAATACTAACGTGCATTTCCGGTAGTTTTACTGTTAGTTGAATATTATTTGTACGATCGCAAAAGGAAAGTATAAGGCCTGTAGAAAGCGATATCCTCAATAGCGGGTAATTACGTGTAATAATCTAAGGTTGTTGGTAATTATTTTATGAAGAATCTAGCGTATTGAGAAAAACATTTTTGCATGAAAAATTGGTTTTATTTTTCAACCTAGTCTCCTTTGAGGTTGATACACTTACAATTAGTTCAACATTTTCTATCTTTTGTGTTCCATCTAAAAAATTTCTCCAATTCTACAAAATAAGCATTTGTTCCTATCGTTTGGGCTAAATCTAATCACCATGGGTACGGAGGTAATTCGCATTCTAACTCATGGAATTTGCCGTGGAGGCGACACAAGTGTGTAAACGTGCATTGTCTTGATGAAACAGAATTTTCCTTTCACAGCGTTGTTGAAAAGATCCATAATACTCGTTGTCAATCGTGTTGTCCTTTTCAAGGTAATGGCCTATGGCAGGTTGATCCCGAAAAAGACACTGTTTGGGCTCCACTTTTGATCTCTGATGTGCTGTGATTAATTCATGTTTCGTCAACAGTTGTGAATCGACATAAAAAATTATTCGGATTACCCTTCAATATCGCAAAATATTCGTTTCAATCGCGTGAGCAATCGCGGCTCCCATCTTGCGGAAAGTTTCCTTACATTCAAATGATTTTTTAAAATGTTATGCAACCGGTCAATTGAGATGCCCACAATTTCATGAATCTTACGTAGTTTACGTACACATCGTGAATTTTTTCAAACATTTCTAATGTGAAAACCTCACTTGGACGATCTGGACGTTTTTCATCAAAAGTGCTTGTAAAGCCTCGTCTTCAGGTGTCCAATTTTTTTATGGTTAATGACTTAGGCCTTATAATAAATAATAATAAATAATAGGCATAATAAATTATAAGCCGTAATTGTAACAACATTGTTTCAAAACCATAATCGCCTTAATTTAATTAAATATGCTTTGCATTTAGCGAATATGCAAATGAGCCACGTTAAAGGAAAAAATATGACTTAATAGAGATTATCGTTAGTCATTACCGTTAATAATTGCAATTTGTTACACGAATATGAATATTTAACAGGACAGAAAAAATACATACATAACTACTTTGCCATACTCCAACAGTCTATCTACACGCAGATTTTATTGCACCTTTTTGATGAAAAATAATGATTACTTTGCTCAATAGACGATACGTCCAAATAAAATGCAAACTAAACTTATGTAAAGTACAAGGATGTCGTATAATGTTAAAAATGGAAATACAATTGAAAAGGTTAGCCAAAAATACATAAAGTAAAGTACAACAAGTACGAAAATCTATATAAACGTGCGTTCACGCTGGAGCAACCTACCCCAACAGCAACTCATTTCAAGCCTTTGTATCAATCTCTTTTGTTGTATTGAAAGTGTGAAAAGAGGAAAATTCATGTCTAGTGATGGCGTTTAAGTGGAGTCTGTTAATTTAAAAAGTTGAATATTCGATTTCTTACAACGTGGGTGACAAGTTGCTGAATATTGATCCGGTGTGAATCGCTGCTTCAATTACAGTATTTAGTCTTTCGCGCATAGTGGCCAAAGATTTAAAACGCAATTCTTAAGATGCTATTTTCCCCTCCTCGAAGATCCTTTTAGCACGAACGAAATAGGATTTTTAGAATCAATGTGTACCAACTTCCGAAGTCGACATGCAACTCCCCACCAGCGCTCAACGCGGAATGCTTCTCTTGATCTACAGCGTACAAATTCTGCTCCAAGCTTCACAAAAAGCTGCGTAAATTCTTAGAACCATATTACTCTGTACATACGTAATTATAACGAAATTGAGAATATAATTTTATTCGAGGTAGAGCATGTATTATGGTGCAATAAAGGACTTAATCACCTATTCTACTAATTGACCTCCGCTACGTACAAGAACACACTTCGTAGATATCATATCACTTCTGCGAAGCTTAAATCAGTCCTTATTTATAAAATATTACATGCATTTTAGCAATCCGAACAAAGAAATTCAACGTTAAGGTTAACAAGTATGTACTCGTGCATACCTCTTGTTCTTCGTTTCGCGGCATAGAAACCTACGTTAATATTCCGCATCAGTCAAGGATGATATTTATAATGTTGCGCGTGATATTTCTCCTCTGACATTAGATGTTCGCAACTGGATGGGTACATTCACAAGTACCTGCACTACCGGTCACGGGAGTTTGGCCGAAGAAACAATACAATATTTCCGTCAGAAAAAGCCATTAAAGTTTCATTTTCCTTTCGTATAGCGCATTTATGCGAGGAAAGATTTTCAACATACACTTCTTGCGAACTATGTCATGTTAAGAAATAGGCAAATTGGACAGAACCATCACAATTACAACTCCGCTCGATGATCAAAATTCAAAGTTTGTCAGCACATTAAAACGCTGCCTGGAAGAAGGTAATTTACATGGCCGCAAATCGAGCTGTAGAGGGCACAAGAACATCAAATTTAGACCACAGAGCAACGAAAGAATGTTCTGTTGACTGACGAATCCAGTGAATCAAAATTTATCATTAGTGTGCAATAGAAACAGTTTTTTTCCATTTTTTTTTTCGAGTTCTCCATTCAGCCAAACTTCCATGACCAATAGTGCAGCCACTAAGCATAGTATACACGGAGAAATATTTAAATGAACGATCATTACATAAAACCAGAGTTATGCGCCGTAGAGAAACCAGGAAACACATCTCTTTCACCTTCTCGATTTTATAATATTTTCACATAATAGCCGTATTTAATCCGAGATTACTCATCAGGACATCGTTTCCTGGACTTAACAATTACATACCTTATACGAACTCATTAGTCCGCCTATAATAACGTATTTGTACTTACTTCGCGCTGCGTGTTGCATTCATACGAAGTTATGCCGTCGAGTTATTATATTTGTACGTCTATTTCAATTCAAGTCGCTATTCATACGGTTCTAATATTTTTCTTGGAACAGACCATATTAATTACTGTCACTTATTATATCACACTTGTCACTCCGATGCCTTAAATTAACGCAATAGTTAACTCAATTGGAGAAAGAAGAGTTAAGTTCGGATTAATTGGACACTCGTCACTTTCTTAATTAAATACATATATTAGGTCATGTATTCCTCATATTTGCGGAGGTAGCAATATGAGAATGTTAGTCATCGCAAATGGCTTAAACGAGGCAATTATAAATTAGCATTACCTTCATTCTGATGGAATTATTAGCTTTTAAATTCGGTTTTAATTGTAATAAACTTCAAGGCGTATCTGCGTAGCTGCAAAATTCCCTTTTAAAAGTACCATCTAGATAGATACCCTTTCGGCAGATTTTAATACCACAATACTTAAAATTTCTTTGAAAATGAACTACTTAAGCGAAATGCATTTTGCTTCAAAGGCGACTCGAACTAAACGAAACGTGAATTATCTTGGCGTCTGTTTGCTTTTTGTCACCGATAGCTTTTATTAAATATTAACCATCATCAACTACGTTACACATTTCATATAGGCACTGCTTTATGTCACAATTTCATTTATAATCAACTAAACTTCCTTTCCTTAACGATATCATATGACGTGAACAATTCTCGCCGGGCTTGATGACTCATTACAGGAAGTAAAATTTATTGTAGAAATGTCTTTCGGGTGATGTCGTGTAGTTAATATTTTATTTGACGTTTCGCTGGCCATGCTGTCAGCTTCTTCAGAAAATTTCTAAAGACTTCTTCTTCTTCTTCTAAAGACAGTTTTTAGAAATCTTCTGAAAAAGCTGACAGCATGGTCAGCGAAACGTCAAATAAAATATTAACTACACGACATCACCCGAAAGACATTTCTACAATGGATTACGGTCGTGAAAGCCTACACTCAACTATTAAGTAATATTTAATTTGCGAAATTACGATAAAGACAAGAAAATAGAATTTGTTTTCTACATTTTTGTAGGAAGAGATTACATTAAAAACAAATATTGAGGACGGGTAATATTGCCGTTTCCCTTCTATATCTAATATATCCTCGGGAATAAATACAGGGAAGTCGAAAGCTGTATAAGCCACTGCAAAAACCGATAAACTGGTGTAAAGAAAAAAATTAACTCAGACAGATGTTGCCGGAGCGCAATCATTCCTCATTGCGCTAATAAAAATAAGTTTAAACGTCATTATTAAGAGATTCAAAGAAAAACGGATTAGTCCTTTCACTACATCTTTTTTACAACATAGTTTACATTTTGTAAGAGAAATGCTCAATCACTAACCGCAATAAAGACGTGGGTTTGCCATCATCGTATATTCTATTCATTTTTGAATGAATCTGGAAATTCCCATTCATGGCGAGAGGCTATGAATTCGTATTAAGTACCGCAATTTATTTATACATTCATAAATCCATATGTATGCGTACACTCTGGTTCTGCTTATTTCATTAAGTACGCATTTAGATCGAAGCAACATCTCATATTTCCGTATGTAAACGGTTTCCTTATTGATTACGAAAGCGTTATACCGAGTTAATTAGCGACATTTGTGCGAACATGCACGACAGTAATCCCATTATTGCGGGAGATCATGAATAGGGATAGGAGGCCCGGAGTAGAGAATGTAACGAGAAAAATATAGCAGCGCATTTGAGCAAATCCGTCGTCAATACGTAATCGTCTAATCATAGACGGTTGTTTATTTTATTCGTTATACTCCTGCTACTTACTGCAGCATAAATGAATACTAATCTTTCGACAAATATGCATGTATGTGTGTCAAATACATATGTGCTTGTAGGTATTATAATCGTGGACAATGTCATGCAAACGTTTGAGATTCTTCGATTGAAAGTGCAACAGATCATTGCATTTATATGTGAAGATGCTGATTTAACTTGATCGGTGAAGAACGCCTTTCTTTCTCACTCACTATTACTTGATTCAGATTCGCCTTTAGTATTGCATAAGAATAATTGACAAACACAATAGAAAATAAACTACGCACATAATACGGAGTTCAACAAATATCAATCGAGGTTAATAGAATTGAAAATTTTTTAAGGATTCTAGGATGTTTTTTCTTTCTTTATGAAAACGCCACAATGGAACAGATGAATTTTGAGTACATCAAAACTGTGAGAAAATTATCTTTTTTTCCATATAGTCGGATCTGAAGAATGTTAATGACCTGTAATAATTACATAAATGGTATTGCTACATGGTTTGCTAAACAATTCCGGCATTAGAAAGAAAAAACTCTTAGATGTCAAGGGCCTGGCAGGAGGAGCTTCAAGTCTCATTTCAAAACGAAATTACTGAGGGCAATTATTTTTCTGGTGCTTACGAGGAAAAGCTCTGGAAAGATTCTAGCCTAACACAGAAACAAGTATTATTTTACCAAATACAGTTTAAACTCAACGTAAGTTACTTTTCCTAGCGATGCTCCCATCTCTTTAACCCGTCTAAATAGTGGCTGGCATCTTATTCTGCAAAATAGGAATGGCCTCTTCATTCTATCCTGCGAGCGAAACTGAGTCTAGGAAATAGAAAAAAGTTGTTGGCGGGCAAGATCTGGTGAATAGGGCGGATGGTCTATCTATTCGACCCCGATTTATGAATGTTTTTCATGGCGACTACTCCAGTGTGAAACGGTACACTGTCTTGGTAGAGCAGAACTCTATTTTTGTTCAAAAGCGTAAGCTTTTACGCAGTTTCTGCCGTTCTTTTTTCCTTTTTTAAGACAGTGAATTAACGCTATCCCAAAAGAGAAAACAACCACCATCACTTATGGAACAGGCTTTTTCGAAGGCGATTCACGCTTCGCAGTCCAGTATTTCGACTGTGTATTCAGTTCAGAGCTAACCAAGTTTCATCTACAGTTGTTAATTGACGCCAGAATTCCATCTTATTTGGATTAAATTGCGCGGTTAGTTTCTTCAGGCCCAAACCACCCATCATTATATACGTTCTTTGGGGATGCCTACAGCTTTCACTATCTTCCTAAATACCATTTAGTGAACTTTGAAATTAAATAATGAAAATGCGTCGAGAAAGATCGTTTAAATTTGCCGAAATCTGAGAATAATTAGTTCGCATTAGATCGTCCTTAATGGTACCTCACCTCTAAACGATCAGTGCGAAGATACACGCATAAAACTTAGATATTACATATTTATGGTACAAGGCTGTGCGGAAACGCGCATCAATATATGGCACGCGCACGCATCGTCGCTCGCTCCGCACACAAACGAAATAACACACGGCACGAAATAAGGAGGCCTCTTTTCCAGAAATAAATACTTCGAGTGAAAGAAATAGTAGCCAGTCATGTAACGCTTAATATGGAAAATCGACATCGGTCTGGAGAATTTCATTCATAAAAACGGTCATTAAGTGTGAGGAGTGCGCGCTACATTTATTCCTTTACCTTGGGCGCGATGCAAACCGAGGGTCTACGAAACTATAACGCACGGTCGCGAACAATGGATTCTTGAATTAGATCCAAGGAAATCGTTCCAATTATATACGAGGAAGTACATAAATATCGGCGTACTTTATTTACATTCGGTGTTGGAAAAGAATGGATTGCCGTGCGTGCATGCGACACAGACACAAAAGAAGGATGACGACCCACTAACACTGATATAAAGATAGTCGAGATAGGTCTATATTTATACCGCAACCATGAAGCAAGGAGTGACGTTAAGTTTACTACAAAAAAATATACCGAAACGCTAGCTTTGTAACTGTCAAAACCATTAACCAATTGAGGATTTTCCTATTTAGAAGACAGAAATTGCTTTCTAAGCTATCTGGACTACTTTGTTAATACAAGGGGACATAATGTTATAATCAACAATATCGAGTTCAGTTGTCATTAATGTCGCGCATAGTAAGTTCAGTATGTTAACTTGTTCAACATCAAATTTCCCTCTTCCGGCTATGGGCTTTCTTTTTCCTTTTATCTCCAACTATCTATGCAGCAACATTCACCATTAACACTTATACACTTTTGCATCCATTCAAACCAATTCTCAAATCATTTTTTTCTACTTTGAAAGTGGTATTTCCACCATTGAAAGTTTCAACAGCTTCTTAGGGTGATAAAAATAAACGCGGAATATTTTCATCTGATCGTGTTGCTCGCGGTCTTCCACTATGCTTTGCGTTAGCTGTTGTCTCACGAAGGCGAAATTGTTCGGCTAAACGACGTATAATCTTTGCAATTGGAGCCGAGTGGCCTGGATAATTTCGACGAAAATTTCGCTGCGTCGCTCGTCATTCTTAATGAAGGAAATTACGCGCTGCTGTGGTTATCATCGATACATAATGCAACTTGAACGACTGTCAAAATTAAACCGACGTAGTACGACGTCAAAATGGCGGCCACCTCAAATCGGGTACTTCATTATGGTCTTCCCTGTATAATAGTTGTTATCTTTATAGTATAAAAAAGGGGCCCAAATATGATTGGGCGTAGGCTTTAGCGTTTGCTTTCATTTGAACTAGTAACTTTCCGGCTTTGCCGTGTTTGTTACACTGATGTACTTGAAGTTTCGGTCACTTTCTACAGGGGTTTCCTCAAGACTTAGTGTCATTTTCTCCTGCTCCTCGTTGAACCAATTCAGATGGTTATTAGCTGTTCTTATATTTTTAAAAGCATACTTGGAGCCTTTGCCATACCTAACCTACATAACTCGTTTGTCCTTGAGGGACCTTGATAGGGAAGCTTCGAGGGCAACTTTATATACCCTTTTCTTATAAACATATGTGTTCAGATAATATATAAATAGAAACACTCCAACATTAACAGGCACGATATTCAACGTTTTACGCTGAAAAGGTAACGGCCAGACCACTAATAATCACGTTCTAATCCACAGGATAAACAATAACAAATAAACTTTAATTATGGACCTAGTGTTGGAGCTGCTTCGAGCGTTTAGTGCGTGTCTTTTCAAAACGTACGCATTCTAATCTCATCATCTGTCTTTAAGAGGGTTTAAAGTAAAAAAATCAACAATATTACCTACTTCGAATTGGTCATAATTTGTTTTCACTCTTCTCTCGGTCGAACAGACAGACTGGAGGAGCCACAACCGAAAGAAGATGAAGAAAAAAAAACGAGGAAGAAAAAACAAAAAGAACGAAGAAAAGGGTCCGCGTCTAAAACGGTAGCCACATCGAAGTGACTCACACAGGTCAGTAACAGTATTTGCTTTAGGACTTAGAAACCTGCTTACTCGGATGCATCTTGCGTGTGTGTTTTACTACGAAACGTTTTAAGATACTATAAAGCTTTTAAAGATTGGGACGATGATTCGGTTCTATACGATAAGCGTAATGATCCTAACGAATACTGATAACTCAACAGCTAGAGGCCAAAAACAAAGAAAATAACGAGAATTTATTTTATTCCACTTAAATCAGATAATAATTATCCATGCCTTCACATCTCCTAACAGCTTTCGCCAATTACAGGGGGTATCGGCCGGCCAAGAGTTATTATTACGCTTGCGCCCGTAGAACGTCTTAAGAGCCAGCCCAGCCATAGCAAAGAAGTAGCTAATAAAACGTGGCAGTGGGCTAGCATCTCGAACAACCTTTTGCTGGCCCGAGTGGTTCGGGAGCCACAGGACTGTCCGCCTACCAGAGGCCGTATTGTCCAAATCAGTGATAAAGTCAAACTTGGGAAGCATATTGGATTTCTCTTTTGGAGTAAAGATACTATGTTCGTGGTTGAGGAGAAGGGCCACAAAGAAGCTACGGCCTTGTTCGAGTAAAAGGGATCAGGCTATTGTGCTTACGTGAAAAATTTAATTAACATCTAAACAGATTATCAAAGATAATCGAATGTTGCACAACAAAATTCTCCAAGCAGATTACCTACACCTAAAGCATTTTGTACCGAATGGAAAAGAAAAAAAAAGATCTGTATAGCAATCCCATTCCATGAATGCATCACCGCTGCACAGTTATTTTTAGGAATGAAATACTCAACAGCTTTTTTATGGATGCAGCCTGTCAAGTCAGAAATAGTTCCATATGCATTAAGGCAATGCGTTAGTACATGCACACGTCTTCTCCTTCGTTTCGTTCCTCTTCCCATTTTTTTCGTTTATAATTTCTGGAAAGTTTGTTCATCGGAACCATCCCATTTTGCCATCGCCTCTAATAATAATATACAGAGTCGACTTTAATCCAAACATTTACGTCACTTCGAATGTTTTAATTACTTTTCGACATACATTCATGTCTTCCGAAAAAAAAGACGCACATCAACAAACTGCGACTGTCGAAATAGAAATACGCAACACCGTGCACTCCGCGAAAAAAATCCATCACGAAATTATCGGAAATTATAATTTAATTCTTCCGCGTCAAACAAAAAATAAAGGTGTAGGAGCTTATAGAAACATGTACTTGTGTGAATTATTAGTCACGCACATCTCAATATCAATATTTGCGTATAACGAAATAAATTTAACCGACCGGTAGGATTTTGCCGTATAATTTGGAGTTCCCGTGGACTGAGCGAGATGCTTTTTTTTTCGTGGAGATAAGATTTTATCAACAATTATTTAATTCTGGCCCAATTTTGACAATTCCATCACTTGAAATCATGTTTGTACTACAGATTATTTAATAAAATGAGATAATAGGAATGATTGATGTTTAAAAAAAATGCAACATTACACGTTTTTCTTGGAAAAATAGATGCATTTCCAGTTATTGTAATTACATTGATTATATTAAATTTTATCAGATTCGGGGGTTCAATTAATGCGAAAATTTTATTTGGGTTAAAGAACTAGCTATTTATGATTGGTTTCAGTCCGGAGATGGAACTCTTTAACTTGTTCTAGTTTATATAGCCAACGTGGCGCCAGAATCGAATGATTTTGAAATGTGAAGCTGCGCTGCTAAGTACTGCTATGACATATTTCGCCATCACCCTTACCACAGCACTTTACTAGCACTGGATGCACGTTTTGGTAGGTAAGTTAGTTCCTCAGTTAAACAGTTGGTAAAACCAGGGCAGTATTATTAACTGCTGAAGATGATAGCTTAACTACTTAATCGTGTGCTTAGTACTACTGAAGGATACTGATAGATGTTCACGTCCTTATAAGCTGCCAAAGCTAAGGGTAACATTTAAATTGACGAGCAAGAAGCATTTCTTTCATGGTTTTCCTCTGCAAAAAAATCAGCAAGGAATTAGCAGCTTATAATGGATCTAATCCATCCAAGATGAGAAGGGGAACTGCACGCCAGTCATCAAAAAAAATGAGATATTTTAAAATTTCATCCCGACCAAATGGCACAGATACTTCTCATTCATTTCCTTCCTAGAATGAGGACAATACGCAATCATTTCTGTACATAAGATCGTTATATATAGAATAAATAAATAAATCCGTCTACATTATGTGAAACTCGTTACTCACTTGACGCAACTTTTACATTACGTAAAGAGTGAAGTACCAAACTTACATAACGTACCGAAACATTTATATTCTCTCCTTTGGGTGTATTTATGGATGTAGGTATACGCGCTTGTATAGAATACAGCCCATAGAAAACTGACGCAATCGTAGATACTAATGCTTAAAAGGGACATTGTATTGTATACTAATCTTAATTTATTATCGGTAATAGGGTACGCGTTTATTCGCTTTCTCTAGCGTTTAATTTACACATACATGGGCGTTAATTTTTGTAAATATCAGTAGTAAATAGAGTTGTGGTTTACTTTAATCTCAGCTAAATTATCCAGATATTAATTGAAATTAATTTGATTCCATTTTCTCTAAATAACAGCGATAATAAAGATGAATTTAATGCAAAATTAATACTTTCAACACCATTCCTACTACCGATATGCATTATCTGCTTTAGCTTTATTTTCTAGAGACTCCATGTATTATTTGCCTTATCAGAGGAAATCTTTGTTGACAATCAAATTCAACAATTTTAACGTAAACTCCTTCGATCGATGACAATTAGATAGACACTTTATATCGAGCAAATTACTTATCTTTATGAAAAACCATCGGAATTACGCTGAACGGAATCTACGAATTAGGCATCCGAATATACTTAGAGGTTTGAAGAAACATATAATAAGAGTATATTCAAGCAGTCTACGCAAAATATTCGTTTCTTATTTAATTCCATTCGATCGTTGGATTGTTATTTTGGTTGTGTACAGGGTGAGCGAAAAGTAGGGATAAGTTTGGTAAAGATTGCAAAAGGAATAATTCAATAATATACAGAGTGAGGATGAAAAAAGAACAATGCTTCGCACTGTGGGATAGAAGAGCCCGAAATAAGAAAAAAGTCTTTATGGACATTGATCCGAAGGTTCAAACAGCTTCTGAGTTCGTGGTGAGTTGGTGTGAAATGCATTGAGGAGATGCAGTTATTAATCTGATTCCGTTATTTTCTCGAAAAGCTTTATTGTTTACAGTTTTTGTTTGTGGTACAGAGACATGATCATGTGTTATGAAGAGAGTCGTCCAAATTCCAGTGAAGCTCAGGGACTTTATCGAGAAACATATCCTACTTCGTAAATTTCAAATAAAAGAACATTTATTGACAATTACCATTCATTTAGGAGAAGATGGCTGCTGTAAGAAAGAAAATTGACAATAAGATTCAAGATCCAATAACAATCTAAGAACTAGCATTAAGAAAATAAGACCAACTGTACCATAAGTCTGCGAGGCAAGTTTTGAAAGAGCAGATTCTTTACTCTGTTACCAGAAAGTAACATTTACTATAAAAAGTATAAAAAGATCATGTACTAGGTGCCCAATACTGCGAGCGGCTGCAAAATTAGGTTTTAGGTATCCTAAAATATGTGCAACATCGATTAAAGTGCTGGATAAAACCATAATAAGAAACTACCCATGTGTTCATCAATCAAAATCAAGCCTGGACGAACAGATATTTATTCACAAACTGGTTTTATGAAGAATGTGCCCCGACAATAACAAGATTGTAAAGGAAAAATGATCCTTCTATCGAGGCAATCTTGCTGGTTCGCAATATTCCATTACACCCTGGGGACCAATTATGCAAAGGTAGCATTTTGTCACCAAATGTAGCTGATGTGCTGCAGTGCTGATCATGATAGTGATTATGATCAAACTGCACAAAATTAATGAGGGAGAGCAGTCATAAAACAAGTAACAAGCGAGGTATATTCGACCTGTTACAGCAACTTAAAGGTTTAGAAAATATCAGGGAAAATGATGTTAGACATTGTGTTACGTCTGAAGGGATTTTCGTTCATTACTCAAATATGTATGAAGCCGTGGACGCCATGGCTCAGCTCAAATCTGACTATGAATACAACAATGCGTTGCCCAATAAACACGTAGAACTACGAAGTATCTTTCTATTCTTTTCAACAAGCTTCCTCTTTACAAGAGAGACGAACCATCATACCACCATAAGGCTACTTCCATTTTCTACTGATTCTGAGAAGATCTGGCTCTGCAGATTTTAGAAAGTAATTGCTACTTTGTGCACCCGTCATGCAAGCATTTTTGGACCAGCGTTTATGGTCCAATATAATAATCTCTTGTTGGTATTGGTTTTTCTGGTGTTCTATTTGACACCGTTTAATCCCTAATATTCTGCGTTTGGGTGTAATTTTGGGAATACCTATCTGCTTAATTGAAGTAATTGCGTTTGTCGCTTGGACGCGCTTAAATGTAATCAACTGAGGTTGACAACAAAAATTAATTACCAATCACCTTTAAATTGACTCAATCGTTGTGCATATTCGACACCTGAAGTAAATTAATTGTAAACGCCAAAAATCTAGCAATATAGATTCTATATTAAGGATCAAACGTTTTCGAAACGTATTTGCGTTACAAGGCGCCCACATATTCAAATCTATTCGAGGAAAAGCGCTGTACACACATGAATATTATTATTTAATTAGTTTTCATAACAAGGATAATTTGAAATCGTCGCTTTCTAAAACGGCGAATCCAATATTAATTTTTTTCTTTTATTTTGGATCGGTCCACATCCGTTCCCGTAATATATACAAAACTGGCTAAACGAATGCCGCCTAAAACCTACATAACTATGCATTGAAATATTTCAATGAAATTGAAAATTTTAAAACACCTACGATCGTTTCCAACCCACAAGTACGTCGCACACACGGGGGATATTACATACCTACCATACATATACATGCACACACCACAAGGTATTCACCTCTAACATCCTTGATATAGCACCTACATTCGACACCAAAATACGGCCTGCATAGCAGTCGTCTATATATATAATGTACTTATATGTACAAGCGTATATACATACCACATACACATATATAACCGCATACATGTGGATGTAAATACTGCATATGTATGTACACTTCATGTAGAAGTGTGTATAATATGTGGTGTGGTGGACCCATCGCGGGCTGCCGTTGTTGTTGAACAGAGAGAAAAATCCCGATCGAACGAAGACAACAGACCATATGGTGAGATGAACGTCGAGATCAGGACCGGCCAATTCCGTATTTTCTACTATTTAGGGAATATTCTTAATTATGATTTAATCTAGTTCGTTTTAAACCTGTATCCCGTCGTCACGTGATAATGGTCAAATATTGTTGGAGATGAAATCCTCGAAACGCAGCAAACACGATCTCGAGATAAATTCACGAGAGAGTCAATATCATTCAAAGGAGTCATATCCCGTAATGGAAATTTTTAGAATTTTAAGAGATGGGATGATGCTTTGCGCATTACGCTAGAGGTATTCCTCTAATAGCAAGAAAAAAAAATACCCGCGAAATAAATGTCATTATTACAGTTCTGCACATAAGAAGAACAACACTCAAGAAGGACAAATCAAAATCTCCTATGATAAGTAAATAACCCTAACCAATAAAATTTTGTTTACCGCGACGTCATACTTAAAACAAGAATTTTTCCGTTATGTATGTCCCACCTTATTGGTATATAATAAACATCACAAATATCATAACAGTAGCGTGAGAACACCATTAAATATAAGTCCATTTGTTCCTGCTTAAACTAAAAACATGTTTACCTTGTTTTAATACAAGAGGTGTTATTTGTTTCTTTATGGAATTGATAGCGGCGAGTAGGAAATTTTAATGATACCTCTCAAAATTTGGTAAATACTTAAAGAATATATATTGGCTTGCATCGGCGATCGAAGCCTAAATATTCATTAATAGCACATAAGTTATCGAGATGTTGCAAGCACCCATCATCTAGGTTTTAAAAGAATTCGTTCCTAGAGACTCTGTGTACTTGGTAATGGCGTGTCCAGCAACCGCGAGTCGTTAGTTCGAATCCTACCGGCATCTTGAGATTTTTATTTCATGCTTAAGAAAGTCGGGTTGGTCGTAAAAAACGCATATTTTTTTTAAATAATACTGAATATGGAAAATATAATTAATTGAACAGATGTGTTTAATTCTGCCAATTGAAGTACTAAAGATATTGTCGCCATTTTCATCTTTCTTGGATTTTAGGCAATGTCGTCAATCAAATATAAACATTGAAAGCAAACGGGGAAAGTGTCAAATCTTCATCTTCATTTATAAATAAAGAGCCTTAATTCATGATTATCCTCAAAGTACAGATGCAATGTTAGTCTTTCCAAATGTAAATCAGCAATTAGCTGCCTTAATTCTTCAGCTTTTCGAAAATCATGCAGGAGAACCATTATTTCTGGTATAAACAAAAACAATCAGAAATTATACTTTGTTGGATTATAAGTTTTAGTAGAAGCAGTTATAATGAAGGAGTCGATGGTTTAGAGGAATGTTTAGAGATATTACGTTAAAAGAACTTCTTGATATTTTAAAATATTTTATTTTTATAAATAATTTATTTCTACGACTTATCCACTCGGATTTAGGCACGGACCTTTACCCAAACATTTAAGCACATTTCATCTGATGGATTGTTCTATATCTACAGCATGCGAATATAGACAGGCTGCTAATATTCTAGTAAAGAGAGAAAGTTTCAATATTCAATATTCCCAAATTTCATAATTTTAAAATGTTAAAATACGGCTGCAAAACACCTCTTTTATCAGAATATGCAGACTATGAACAGATGTGAACCGCCGCAGTAAATATTGTTAATCCAACATGTGGGGTAGGTTATAATTCATTGTAACTGCTGTTGGGATTCCTTTCTTCAACTTCTTTTTTTTTCACAGAAATCGTCAATTTCAAAAGTATTTTGTATTATACTATTTAAATTGTCCTAAATGTTTTTCTGTTGTACTCTTGACTTTATTGACCCTCTGTATAATAAAAACAAAATTAATGTTAACTGTTCTAATTTTTGTTTTAACATTTTCAACGTTTCGTCCAGAGTTGTACAATGTTTTGGACCGGCCTCTAGAGAAATATTTCCATTCTAAAAAACTTGGTGTATATGGCAGTGAAGCCAACACAAAGTCGATTTTGTACACGAGTGTGACCTCATCCTTACAAAATAGCAACGTATAGTTTCTGCTATAAACTTAAGGGCTCAGCTAGTAACTACCACGTGAAGATTAATACGATAAGTTATAATAATAATCGATAGTTCTTTGTTTAAATTAAAATATGAAGACGACGATTAATGTTACTTAAATTGAAGTTACCGTATACAAAAATGCTGGAATAATACTAAAAAACAAGCAGATTTTATTTGAATTTCTTTAAATGAATAAAGCGATTTTCGTCGCGCAACTCGCTTCTAGAAACTTATCCTAAAACCACTCGTTCGAATACGATTTCTCTTTTAAAACGTCGACCTATCTACAAATATATGCATATAAAAATATGTTTGTAAGTTACGGTAAAATTAGTCTGTGTTATGTATAGCGGCGGAATGTCTAGCGCCGGTCCTGACGCAGACAATGACGGACGGAGGACCGTCACAGTGAGTGCGAATGCGACGGAAAAAGCCCGCGATTCAGAAGAGAAGATAAAGTGCGCGGCCGTATGTACGGCTGTGTGCGCCCGGTTCGGATCGCAGCCCGTTCGTTAGAGCGAAACGTCCGATCGTCCGCGCGAGAGAGAAGGAAAGAAAACATTGACCTGTTGCCTACCGGTCCGGCTACCGAGCTACGCAGCGGCGGACGTGTATATGGGCGAGGGCGCGAGAGGCAAGGGGTGAACGGGGACAGTGCCGCGGGTAAAATAAGAGAAATAAAGGTGCGGGTACGCGGACGCGGGCGAGGAGCATTTTTTTTGTTTCTTCTCTTTCGCCTCTTCTCCTTCGTCTTTTCTTTTCTTTTCTCTTTTCTTTCTTAATTTATTACAATCAGAATTACAGTCTTTTACTATATTCACATGGAACCTAAATATTACAACGAAATTTATTCACATCTAATAGGATCCGTAATATTGGTGAAAATCAATTAAGTGATAAATTGGCGCAAGAATTATAAAATACAATGTCTGTACCAGCCCAAGAAAATAAAAGACAACCAGCATATTGTAATTGTATTAAGAAAGTTATTTTTAATAATGCGTCTACGTTTGACGCGGGTGTAGGGAATAATCGAAAACGGACGATTTGAAATAGAAGGGAGGCTTTCATAAAAGGACTGCTAAATTTCCAAAATGAGGAAAAGCCATATCTGCCAGCAATTTGAGCCAATTAAAAATGATTGAAGGTAATGTGAGTGTGGCAAATTATCAAGAAATTTGCAGGACAATTTGTTGTCCAGTACTTAAAGTAAGTGACGGAAGAGACGTCGATTTTATTTCTCATGATAGGGTAATCCTTTGATACGACGAATCATAATGGAGCCTCTTCCCTGGAAGCTGCTTCTTTCCACAACATTGCATTGAGCAAATTATTCTCCCTGTCTTCTTTCCCGGCTATCTGGTGACCTTAGGCAAAATCTGGAATCATCCAAGAATAATCGGCCAAATCGACTCCAATCAACGTGATTCTAGTTTTCTGCTTCGTCCAGTCGATTTGCCACCCCAACCGCAATGCCTATCTCACAAAACTGAAGAAACCACCTCGATCAGATCGTGGTTTCCTAGTATAGCTGCCAGTTTCATTAACGCAGAATGGCCCTTTGGGCTGCTCTTTTCGATCATCGACCATAAATTTGTTAACAAAAACTTCATTCCACGTTTGTGAGCAAAATGCAAAACGAAAAGTCAGCAGACCGATATTTTTTAATAATACCAGTGTTGATTTAAATTTATGTACATCATATGATATCAATTAGAAGAACAAACAAAGATGAAACAAGTAATGGATCGAATTTCTTGCATCTGAGTGTAGTTGTTGGGGTTAGTAATTATGCTCGGATCTGTAGTTTTCTGTAATAGTCTAATACTCACATGCAAAAGTTACAAATTATTAAAATTTTATTGACTTTAATGCTGCAGGAAGAATTCTTAGCGATTGCGGTGTCCTCGAGTAAGATTTTTGAAAATTTAAAATGACGAAATGTAGAAACACACCTTTTGAAAATAATTACAGCTCTATTAACGTGTTCCATAATTCAATTTTTAGTTTAAGAAACTGAATAGAGTCAGAATACATTCATTTAAAATTAACATTCAAAGGAAGGAAAACGATAAAAAGCAACGTAAGCATATCAGAACAACGCGATTGATTAATGATATCAAAGAAACGCCGTCGCAAGCATACAAGAAAGCAATATGCCGATACAATTGCTGTCTACTATTGCATACGCTTCGATATCCATACAGAAACGTACATATGTGTGCGTTTATAAAAGGTAGTAGTAGTAAGCTGGAATTGCGTAACGATTTCATATATTTGTTGTAAATAACAATTAGTGTCAGCTGTTCGAGAGACTTTGTTCCTCGAGGTCTTTTTCCGCAACGAAGACAATGAAATCGATCCTGAATAAATTGTACGGCCACATTTCGATTATAATTTCTAATAAAACGCATTAGTGTGTCGCGAGATATCGCTGTATAAGCGGCCATTACAATTAGAATTGCACAATAAGCAGATACGTAATGAATGGAGACTTTTAAAAATGGCGTTTTGCATCAACAAAGCTATCGAATTAAAAATAGATTTTTTTTTTATCCGTGTATAGTGCGTTAATTCCCGTTAGATGTTATTCGATGGACGAATAATTTTGTAACTTTTTATAAATGGAAGATATAGTGTAAAACGAATTGTTTTCCTTTGGAGGATTACTGGAAATAGTAAACTGTGGATGTACATAACAGTGAGTAATCTTCACTGTTTGTATAAAAATTTAAACTGTGCAAATAAAAATAAACTAAAATAATTTACAATCGTAGGTCTGCATAGTTTAAGCTAGAATAACGCCAGGAAAAGGCAATGAGTACTAAATCGCTTCAAGCGAAAGTGAAACACGTGATTTGGACCACACATGAAAAACACATGTCTTTTTCGCGTTGTGGTATTACGGCTTTCCCTAAATTTATTGAGTTGTTGTTGGAAGCGTTAGTTGCGTCATACTTTCCGCTAATAGTAATTTTTTGATTGTTTGTTATGACAATAAAAGCTCAACATTTTCTAATTATCGCATTAGATGATGGAGTTTCTATGTAAACCAGTCGAGGAATGAAACAACTGATGATAGAAATGCTGCTGTATTTAAAACAATACAATTTCCTTATTTTTGATGCTACACATACATTATGGTATTGCAATCATCAGATGTAAGCATTATGGTTCTAGAAAGGGTAAACCAAGGTGTTGATTTTCGCTTTCTCTTTCCAATTCCAATATTCAAGATTTTCCGATCTCGCATCCTGTCAGACTATCCCGTTCTCCTCCTTTTGTGAATATTTCAATTTAAAATCATTTTGGACACCTCACTTCTTACCATAAGTAGCATGGACGGTGCTTCATTAACGGATCGCTTGACTCGACGTTGGCAGCGATGTTGGCATTACGTGAAAGTGTGAACATTCTATATTCCTGGCTGAACGTTGGCTCGCATACTTACCTGATCTTTCTACTTTTGTCGTAAACCGATCTTTAGCGAACGTTTGCTGAAAATTGTGTATTTTTTACTCCGCTTTGCACTGCTGTTTGTCTCACAGATAATACCACAATATTTGAAACGACGAGCCAGACATCTAATGGCGCCCTCTGGCGTCAAGAAACTCATCCCTGCCGTTTAGAAAGCAGCAACATAAACTGGCTATTGTTCCCAAGCTATCCCCTGAGCAGTTGTTGGTTGTTAAGTTAAGTTAAATCGACCAGAAAAATACAAAAAAATATTCCACTCACCCTAATTCGCAACTCGTAGCTGAAAAATTGTTAATATAAATTCTACGAACTTAATTTGAGAGCGGAAACAACTAGATAAAGATAGATCACGAAAATGACTTTAATCGTTTTAGGCACGTGCTTCAATGACTGGCAGTATACTTCACAATCACGAAACTCTTTCTTTTTTTTGTCTTACAGCTACGAAATGTCGTTCGCGTGACAAACGATGACCCCGCACGCGTAATTGGTACGAAGTATAATTGTGATACGATTGTGAAATGTAAAGTAGGAAAGTTCGACGCGACAAAAAGAAGACAAAAGAAAGCACAATGGAGATGGACATCTGCCGGAATAGTCCATTTGCTACGGAAGCGTTTCTTAAAGTGAACAAGGTGTAGGAGATAAATTGAAAACGGTAATATCTTGCTTGCCGTTTATTGTTCGTTCAAGTGCTGTATTGAGAACTACCGGAACAAGGTTGGCTGAAGTACTTGCGATCACGTCAGATCTATATATACATAGATGTGTATGTGTCCGTCCTTAATCTACAAAATATCTGTTACAAGAACGTTTTTTAACCTTTTGCGTCTTGCTGTATGTCCTGTATATGGACTAATGCAAACTTTTAACGGGTATTGATAGATTTGTTGTAGTTAGATACATATTTTTAGATCTGTTCCAATTACGACTTACCGGCCTAGCATTGAACATGTCACGAAAAATTATTGCATTCAATCCAATATTGACTAATTTTATTATTTTAACCAACTGGTTACGTTAGCTTAATAAATTCTTTTTTCCTCTAAAATATATTGATATATACTTGAACAGTTTTGTCTGATTTAGATTTTTAACTGGTTTCAAGTTCAATCTCAATACTTCCTACAAGCCATAAATAACATCATGCAAGAGTGCAATAATATGTTAGAAGGTTAGAAGAATTACTGTTCGGCTTTGAAAATCTAAGAACACAACTAGCAAAATATTTAAATTAACGAAAAACATAGTTTGAAACCACGGAAAAAATCAGTGTCAATTAATCAGTACTTAGCGCTAAAACCAACGTACAGTGTAATAAACCTACACCACTTGATGGTTTACATTATTGCAACCTTTAATATGCAAAAGATACAAAATCTAAAAACTTCATCGAAAATTCAAATTCACATTTAAACACATGCAAAGTACGTACCGTATTTAGCGCGAGAAAATTGCATTAAATTCCGTAATATACGTCCATACATGCTCGCTACCCGTTAAAGATCAATCTCGACTTCTCTAGATAAGCGGCCTTTCCTCATTTACATATACTCACATACTTACGTATTCATTCTATTAATAGAAAATCAACATTACCATAATATTTTTCGTTGATCCTCTTTCTCTCGAGCGAACCGTACAAAACCAGATCCGAACTATCGAATTGTAAAGAGGAACCCGGGACCAGTTTCGTCCATTTAAAAATCACATTCTTCACCGATTATCGATTTTTTAAACGGAGAAATTTATTTCGAGAAACCGCGCGGTCCATATACCCGCACGTATGTATGTATGTGTCGCCTTTACGTTGGTGTGTGTCTACAGTCATGCGCAAAATAATGGCAATTTTTTGTATTGCTAATTTTTTATTTATTATATATATTTTAATTATGTCCCCATCTGGCTTATAGGTTCTGGTGAGAGGCAACTTAAAAAAAGTAAGTCCAATGCCAATTTTTAAGAATCGTACAAGTGTGCTGTGTTCATAAAATAAACTTTGAACTAGTTCGATAAGAATAAGGTCTACCACAATCACCAAATCAAACACAAATCGTATTTGGAGACAGATGGCACTGGCACATAAATTATTGAGTACGAGAAAGTTATCGAAGGGATGGGTGCTGCGTCTGCTGACGATTTAAGCGCGTTACGTAAGTGTAGATGAGACAAAGATACATCACTAAATGTCAGAAATCAAAAGTTAGTCGACAAAATAAATTCTTCCCGGCGAAAGAGGGCCAAAGAAGGCAAAGACGATTCCATCAGCCGAGAGAGACGATTTTCTAATATTCGCAAAGCATCATCTTAAGTGATTATTTGGTGAAGGGAAGAGAGTATTAAGAGATGCTGATTTTCTGGACCGAATCGACGGTCGCGAAAGGAAAAATTCTTTATCAATATGATAACGCCACGGCCCATTCATCAGCCGTTGCGCCAGCAAAATTAATACAGTTGAAATACGAATTGGTGCTCCATTCACCATATCCACCAGATTTGGCCTCTGTGGTTCTCTTCATTTTTCCAAACTTGAAAAAATGGCTTGGCGGAAAGCGGTTCACATGAAATGAAGAGGTCATTACCGAAGCAAAGGTCTATTTTGCAGAGTTCAACAAATCCTGTTATTTGAATCGCTTAAAAAAGTAGGACCATCGCTGGATTAAGTCTTCTTCCTCATACACCACGGTTACTTTCCAGTTTGAATTATTTAATTATAAAAATAAATATACTAAGTCGCTAGCCAAAGAACTTTAAACGAGTTAAAGAACATGTTAATGAGGAAATATTGCAAATCTCTTAATGACTCAATAAAAAAAAGAAAACAAGGATTTGATTCTAGTTTCTTCATACGAGTTCTGTTAACCATATCGGGTACTAAAACGAATTAGTGCCGCTCGAACAAAAAAAAAACACATATATGTAAGCCTAAGCAATATTTAACGCCGATTATGTAATAAATTCTCTGGATTTTTATACAACATTCGCAGCTGTTGATTTCCTTTGCACAGTACTGTACGGCGTACGAAGCGCTTTAGCTGTAGTACCCGCTTGGAAAACCTTGAGTATTGGCGCCAGCGTTAACCTTATTCGATATATGAACCCGTTCTTCGCATTATCTGCATTATTACGTGTTTTTTCTCTCCTCTCGCACACCGGTACTAAAGCGAAGTGATATAGTGGTACGCTGTAGAAGCAAAGCACACGTATAATATCGGTTACGTTATTTATTAGGCGTTATGCGATCGAAATTAAAGGTCTTGTAGAAGCGTGCGGTGCGTAATGCGGAGTTATGCATGATGGGGTAACGCCTGCGATCGATGGTCGTCGCTTTAGTCGTTTTTGTTGCAGAATATCGCTTTTTTGCTGCTCGCAAAAATAAATCTTCTCCAACTTCTGCGAGACCGAAAGAAAGGAGCGGCTTGAAAGCTTTAAAGTGAATACTTTGTTGCGACCAAAGCAGACGTTTTAATATTCTGCAATATTCTTTTGAAATAGCTTTTTACAAGCTTGACTTCTTGAAATTTTTTGAATGTCAACAAGTATTTACCAGAAGTAAACAGTAGTAAACTCGATACGATTTGGTCTCGGATCTTAAGAATGGGATTTTTTATGTTTAAAAAATAACTAAATTGCATTTTGTGTAGATCTTTTTAAATAATATCACCATGTACAATATATACAATATAATAGAATGGTTAATGGAAAAGATGGAACCTTCTATTTAATTTTTTAGAGTAGCGCTCCGTTTACAATTTTTTTAACTCAATTAATGCTTTTCTTTTCTATGAGCTCCAAGCATTGTCAGGTCCATCATAATAATATAATTGATAATTGTGTGATATAAGAAATATTTTCGGCGATTTTAATTGGTTACACATTTTATGTGCCAATTTGGTGGAGGCGCTCGATTTTTACAGATAAATACACGTAAGAGTTCTCGGCAATGCTCGTCAAACTGAAAAATTGCTATAAACAAGGAAACCAGTTTTAACATCGTAGTAACTCGTGTAGTAAAATTTATTCTAATTAATACGACAGGTATTAAGCGTAATTTAATAACAATTTTAAAACGGTCCGAAAATCTAGATATCGAATAAAGGGCATTAATTACTTTTACTAGTATTTCTAAAGTTTTAATATCAGATAAGCATTAATCGCTGCGAGAAATTTAATTTATCGCCGAGTACTTAGAAGCAAAAAAAGCTGTGTCTACCATGCAATTACTTACTCCGTTTGTATCGCAACCAATTTCATATCCTACAACAAGAACACGAAAGTACGGTCTTGTAGTACGTTCAATTTGGTTCGTGTACAGCTGAAATAAGTGGAAAGAGTTCGCCAAATCGTACCGGATACTTAGGTAATGATTTTAGAAACCACGACGCATACGCTTGCAATAAGTTCCGCGCAAAAAAGATGCACCTGCATATTTCATGACGGCAATTTGCGGGAGCTGCTTAATAAAATCGCCTCGTACGGATGCAACTTTGTACAGTTACGCGTACATCAAATGCACAATAAAGATGCTCGACCTTCGTATCGCCGTGTTCTTCGTATTCCTGCGCGGAGTTTGGGTTTTTACGACTGAAGAACTGCATTAATTTTCGCAGTAGCTGTCGGAACAAATTGCTCTCCAATTTGCTTTGTTATTTTGTTTTGAAGCGAGCTAGCTACCGACGATGAAGCGGATCGAACGAGTCTACGAAGATAGGCATCGAGTATGAGATTATTGGCTGTTGTTAGTTGTAAAAGGAAGCGAAATGTGGGTAATTTGAATTTAATTTAGTTTAACAAGGATTGCATTTGGAAAAGTTCTGTAGTAAAGTAAATATGTAACTATAAAAGAAAAATAATCAATGATAATATACAGCGTGTCCACTTAGTGCAGTGCGTCGACAGAAGATAATTCCGTTCTTGCGCAATTTAGAGAAAAAGTTTACTTATAACGCATTAACTTTTTTTCTTCATTTTTTTTAACCCTTAAACTGTCGATGTGTCACGCACACAGACATGTGTTATTTTTTTCGTAAGCAAAAACAAGTAATAAGATTTCACATATATATCATAAGTGACTTTCAAATATTAAAATTGATGTATTAAAAAATAAAACAATAAAAGCTCTAACCTTGACTGCGCTGTTTATAGTAATTACGTGGATTTAATCTTAATTTTGATCTAAGTAACGATTATAATTTACGATAAGTTAGCAACTTATTTAACGTGGTTCTCTTCTATTATTTTCTTCATTATCGGATTGATTCTAAACTTATGGCGTGCAGTGTACATACATACAATCAAAGCGGTAGCAGTAGCTGTACAGCATCGGTAGCAGCAACAGCAATAGCAGCAGCAACGGTATAAACGATTAAATTCAACATCGCCTCGCTATCGAGGCTCCAAGTCCGTGTGTCTGCTGCTGCTACGCGACCGAGAGGCCGGTTATAAAACGGGCACGCACATCGCGTGGACGAAATGAGATTGGTGTCGATATAAAATAGAAGTTGGCAAAGCGGATGTCGATAACCATATAAACGCCGTAATTATACATTAGCTATAGTAACAGAGCGGGTACGTCACTTCCTGTGTCGAAGAAAACTCTCGGCGGGAGAGCCCGATCTGGAATAAAAGTAGCATCGTCGTGCCGGCCAGCCAGGCAACCGAGCAACCCGAGCGAACGGATGCTGCGCTGCCGGCCAGATCGTAACTGCACATTAAATATAAACGGGTTGTTTAGGTTTTGTTTGCCGTGAAGAGATTGAACTGAACTTCTCGTACATTCATGTCGTGTATGTATATGAAGTTATATATAGGCACGCATTAAATAGAGATAAATATATATATTATAAAATCGTCTGATTTAATAGTTTAAAATTTTTTCTTAGATTTAAGCGAATTGATCAAACATATAAACTTTCAAATTTATTTAATTATCTTAGAATATATAAGAAATATAAATAAAAAATTGTGGATTCTTCCCAAGCTCGAATCAAACCGGATAATACTTTACAGCGGAAAAAGAATTAGGAAAATTTTTTTAACCAAATGGCGGCAACTTTCATTCAACTTTTAAAGACGTCCAGAAGTTCAATTTTTTAATAGATAGAACGGATATTATTCTTACAACTTCTATATTCGAATCGAAGAGAGCCACTCCAAAATTTATCGCTAGTTGTAATATTATAAACGCAGGCTTGCAATGGTACAACGTTACTAATTTTCTGACGAGGACTGGAGGATGTTAACCGCTTCACACACCATACATTTTGCACCCATGAATGGAGAAGAAATGCCCGCTGATACTTCTGGTGTAAACGATTTTAAAACCAAGTTCAAACAAACGATTGAAACTCCTGAACAAAAATGGATGAAATAGGGCTAGGCTTTAAAATGTTACCAAAAGCAACCTTTCTAGGCAATAATGAAAAATCGGCTCGAAAAACAAAGAACGTATTACAATAGCTGTTTGTTCGAATGTAGCAGGGACTCATAAATAAAGTTGAAAACAAAGGAAGGTGAAATTAGAAGTTTTTGCAGCGACTAGGCAGGCTCGTGTTTTGTCGATTCGAGGGGAAACCAATAGACAGCACGAACGCTTTCATATAAAACGAATAAACACGAGTCTGTTTAGTCGCTGCAAAAAAGTAATAATCTCACCGGCCTTGGTCATCTCTATTCGTAAAATTCATCTTTTCGTCATTAGTGAATCGGCTAAACTACCTGCGTTCAAAAACTTGAATTCGTCATCCCTCCCCGTTTGTTCCAAAGGTAATCGCCAGAACGGTTGTACTTTTGAACAATGCACCAACTCATCCTTTCGGTCTGACCTATAATACGCCTCATATAAAAATAATGTGCCTTCCTATCAATGTGACCAGCTTAGTGCAACTCATGGCCAACGAGTGATCGAAAGCTTAACAAACAGGACAAGTGTAAGCTTACTTAAGAAATTTTGCAACGTTCAGAAAATAAATATAAGGGCCTTCTAGAAATCCTTAAAAAATCAACTTAAGAACGTCATCTAGATGTTAGCTGCAGCCCTTCAAGACATACCGCTTCTACTTTTGCAAAATCTTGGAGAAAGCTTTGGTCAGATATCGAAAAGCTGGTTAAGAATACGATTCTTTCAGAGTGTGAAGAGATAGAGGCAGGAGGAGCAATTTATAAGATCTTCAAAAATTATCGGGTAACGGCGCAACGCAACCAAAAGATATAAATTATTGGCTGAAAAGCTATGACAAGAATCTTGAAAATGAGAAGGAATCATAACTTTAACGACCAAGGAACTAGAAGAAAATGATGATGAGAGTGATGAAGTTGAAGAAGAGGAACAAGAAGAATTTGAAGCCAGAAATCCAATGGAGGTTGCATTAAAATCTATTGAACAACAAACTGAGTCAGCTGCTTTAGATGTTTTGGCGTGGAGAAAACTGAGATATATTTTTGTTATAATATCTAGACACGAGAATATACACGTCGGTTTAACGGGACAAGGGCGCGACCGGTTAAGAAATATTATACTGTATTTATGTAATGCTATCCTTTAACATCAAATTTATTTGAAATTACATTATGTTCTTTTTTTCTTAATCATAACACATTTGACGTGATTTGTTTGAATTTTTCTTCATGAAGTTTATTTATACACAAATACTTTCAAATGTGCACCGCCAGCTAATTTCCCTTTCTCGAAAGTAACTATTTCATTACATACGAATGTGTGTGTACGTACAGCCTGCCAAAGAGATCGCTTCCATAAGATTCATAGTGGCTAAGTGTAAATTATTATATCGCATAACACAAAGCAGACGTATTTTTCTACGTAACCCGCATAGAATATTACACATATACATATGGTGTGTATGTAGTGCGCTTCCTCGAAGTGTTTAGCTTCAATTTTTAGGCGATGATTTCGTATATTTTTAGATAGAAGTAATTTTGCATATGTATATTTATGTAAGGAGGAAAGGGTTTCACAATTTTTGTATACTTTTAGAGAATGAGCTCTTAAACCGAAGTGCGTCTTCATTTTCTCAAAAAAAAAAAATATGTAACAAGTGATTGAATATTTGTGTAAGTGTAGATCAATTAAGTTACGCGAATCAACCTTGCTAAGTTAACTTGAAAGTTTAGAAAAATAGACTATAACAAATGCTTTTTTTAAAACACGCACTCGTTTATAGGTTATAGATTGCAAGAAACAAAAAAGAACTGATTGGGATCTATTCTATCCGGTTGAAATTGACTTTCATTGCTACTAAAATCCATATGTATGACTTGGTTGAAACGCACTCGTCAATTGTTTTTTCATCAACGTAATCACTTGTTATAAAAAAAAAAAAACTAAAAGAATTGCCACGAACTTAAAAAGAAACTTTGATATTCATGGCTTTATATCGACTAAACGAATCGTTTATGTCGCCGTTCCAGCCTTTGTAATTTTGCTTTGGATCAAAGTGTTACACCCTATTGCATTTCACCCAATGATAATTTGCCTCAGCAGACCGCTGAAAACCTAACTCGTGGTGCAACATTGTTGTAACATTTATTCAACTTATTTTTACAGATTCTATTCTTATTGAGCAACATGTTACAGGCCAAATCAACATTTTCTCTAAGCATCTTTAATTTCCTTTATTTTTGCTCTTTGTTCGTCAGATTTCTTTCCTTCACTTCCTCCTACATCGTGTACAATTAAAAAGTTAAATGGGATAGGTATGTACACATACAACACGTACATATTACACAAATCCCTCCCATCGCAGCCCATGCTGCTTACTCCACGTTTGCATAGTGCGCAGCTCATAACAAATTAGGTACTAATTTATGTGCTTAATTAAAACTGACCTACTAACTAGCAGAAAAGGGCAACCTACGCGGGCAAGTCGCGGCCCGATATGTGCGTGTGCGTGCGCGTACGCGCGTGTGTGTGTCGGGTCGCCACAAATATCCGCCGTGATGGACGAGCGCACACATGGCCAAGGAGCGAAATATAGATCGTGTTATCGTGATGTTTTAGCGGCGCGTTGCTGCCGCTAAATGGAAGAATTCAGAAATTTTAAACGGTGACTCCTTAATATAGCATTAATTAAATCTAACGCTTTCCGCGACCGTTCTATTTATAAACTTTTCCCAATTAATCCGGAGCAACATAGGCGACACGGAGTTAGTACATACGTTAGGATAATGCTTGTTTACGATGACAGGCCGACACGCACACGTACAACGCCGTAAATGATGAAGTCACATAAATTTTAATAAGCATTTCATTCAATTTGTAGTTGATTCGTTCGTTAGCGTAACAGTTAGGTGTAGGTATGGTTTTGGTAAAACAAACTTACGCTTTTCAGCCAAAATGTTGGGTTGGAAAGGAACATCTAATTTTTGTAAGAAGATTTGTTTTCTGCCACCAATCAAAAAATTTAAAATATTCTCATTTCAGTTGGCCCACCTAATGATATTTTGCGGTGTTTCTGGCACAATATTTGTCGCTCGATTCTCCGAGTCCGACTTTACTCACAAACATGTAACTGAAGCATACATGTATTGAAAAGTCCTCAAAGGGATTTACAATAAAAGTTATTTTGCAGAACAAGATGCCAAGTACCATTTGGACGAAGGAGATAGGAGCATCGCTGGAAAAAATATACAGACTTACGTTGAGGATTAAAACTGAATTTGACAAAAAGATACTTGTTTCTGTGTTAAGCCGGAAAGTTTTCACACTATCTTTGTGGAGCATCCAGAGTACTACCAAATTTATCCTTAAATTATGGCAGCGAAGTACACATTTGAAAGTTTCCCTAAAAGTTCGCTAGATTTCTCCTTTTTGAATAACAGAAACCGCATAAGAGGTCATCATTAAAGAATGCATATCGGCGGTAATCATATTAAATAATAAAACGTCGCTGTACGGTATGACCTACGGCTTTATTTTTATTTCACAGCTTGTAATGCACAGATTTTTTCTTGACATTTACTTGATGGTTCTTGACTTACATATTACATATGTGTGCCAATTATATCATAATAAATGATACATGCAGATTCGCGCACATACAGACGTTTTCTTATCATTATCGTATTATGCTGATGTTTTCGTATAAATAAATAAAACAAATCACTGGTGGGCAAGTGTTATAAAGAAGCACTGCACGAAAAGAAATGGTAAACTCGTATGCGAGGGAGAAAAACGAATGCAACTACATGCATGCATACTAAGAAGTCGACTGCTAAGATCGATAGGTTAACGTTTCGTAGAATATGTGTTGTGTGTTTGTTTTGAAATAATTGATTATTTCATCTCGATGGTCCATCATTTATAAACCGTACGCACGTACACATGGACGGCCACGCACACGGACTAGCCGCTGAAACGGAAAAATGAAAATAGATGGGAGAGAGCACATAGAGAACTGATTGTTTGCAAAGGCCCGGATGTATATTTCGAAATAGATAACCTCGAATAGATTATTATTCTATGTTATGCGATAAACATTATTTTATTTAAATGTGTGATAGTGTGTTATGTATGGGTCTGGATTTAATATGGTCGTGTACTATAATGAGTAAAAGTCTCCAAGTTTTCGCAGGGAATCTTTTAATCCTTTCAGAAGCTTCTATTTCTAATTTTCCGCAACTTAATATCTATTTATTAGTCGTTTACGTACCTCCAAAACGTTAGTAATGATACTTATGATTCTTCTAGTTCATACTTTCTTGATAAGAACGTTTGTAGCTTTGAAACTCCAATTTGCATAACACATGACTGCCTGAGGGTAAATATCATTCCAACTTAAATGTTACGTTAAATAAGTGCTAATAATTGAACTGTTTCAACTTAAAAATGAGTAGCTCGTTTTAAAGGTACCTTTCAACTGCAAAAGAGAATATTGTTAGTCGTAAGAATTTGGCGATCCAGAAACCCGGCCTGCATGACCTTTGACTCTATGGAAATCTCGAACCCAGATGTAACCGTCGATGCATTTGCAGCTGCCTTCCTTAAGAGAGGATGCTATTATCGCATCTTGGAAATATGGAATGAGCCTGTTTTTTTTTTGTCAATGAATTACATCGTTATCTTCTATCACTTGCGCAAAATTTCTTGGAATATTTAACGTAAATCTTTATGGTGATATTGTTTACACTCTTCTACAAAAGAGATTTATCCTGAATGATATATTATGAATGTTGCTTTACTACGTTTTGTCAGTAGCAACTAATTATTTAATTTATTATTAGTTTTTCTAAGTATGTAAGTATCTCTTTTTCTACTACAAATGTATTATTCATTTTTGTGGATTTGTTTGTTTTTTTTTAATTTTTTTATTTATTACGCTGTCATATACCTCTTTTATCTTGTAATTAGGTGTTACCACCTGTTGGAAAATGAATTATGCTATTAGTACTATTATTATCATTAATAAAAATATTTCACGGTCACATGGTTTCCTGTTATATTTAAAATCCGCATGTTTTTCCTTGTTATACATGAACCTTCTCTGATGAGCGGCTTCATCTAGCCCTACGAGGTGAAGCGTCCATCCAAGATCTCCATTAATTCTCCTCATTACTTAAGCGCTATTCACAACAGTCGTATATGACGTGTTCTGATGACTTCTCCACGAGAAAACAATTTTGCAATCACCTTCTGCTAAACTCGCGAGTTTCAGGCAATACTGGAGATTGCAGCCGATCAAAACAGAAGACACATTTTAATTAAATTCTAAGCTTTCGCATGCTTCGTCAGATAAAAACGACTGAACTAGGAAAAATTTTACTAAGAACTTAGCTAGCTTTCCTTGTTTGAATTCTTAGTAAAATTTTTGTTTTTTTTTTTATGATGAAGCATAAATAAAGTATGCGAAAGTTTAGGATTCCATAAAAGGAAGTTTTTTTTTCGATCGGCTGTAATCTCCAATATTGTTCTTCCATCTTCGTACCGTTATCCCAACATGTACAGCTAGCACTTCGGCTCAGCTTATAGTACACTGCGGATAGTTACCAGAAGATGTACTAATGCTAATAGCTTGGGACTAATTGTATGCTTCGCTGCCCTTCCTCGGGTGTCTTTCAGGTCCAGCTGGTTCCTTATGTCATCGTTCTTTATGTTCCACGGGATTGCATAGCCTTACCAGCTTCCTGGCATTTACCACGGCTCTCTTGATTGTCTTTTCTGTGCCCCTAATCCACAGTTCTTCTCCGTACTTGGCCACCGGTAAGGCTACGGACTTAAATATCTTCCTTTTTCCGCAAGAAATTAAAGTACGGCACCAATCGCAATTTTATCTTCACTAAAGTCCATTGCTTACTAATTTAACTGAACTGATCGTTTAGTTATTTTTGCTCATTAGTGTACGCGTATGTACTAAATGTGACGGTCTGTTCGTTCTTTCGCTTTTTACATAATAAATATAAGCGGAGTGCTTGTTTCCTTTCTCGTCTATATATGTATACAGACATACGATTATATTATTACTCGTGATGTTATGTAATAACAGATGATTAGCTCGAACACAAAAAAAAATAGAAAACAATTTCTAGAAGACCCACATATTAGCAACTACGTAAACATCAGAGAGCTCGATGTTGCCATACGTATAGTTTCTCTAATACATATATACGGAGATATACAGATATACATATACGGTGACGATCTCTGCTTCCTCCTAATCAATTTCGTTCCTTTTTAGTTTATATTTAGACTATTTTTTATCAATTTGTAAATAGGTTAATGTTTAAAAAATACACACACTACAATGTTTGAATCAAGCCTCTATTGATACCGCTGAGAAACGAAAACTGATAACGGAGATTTTAATTTTTTTAATGGGAGTAAGTAGTGGGTACGGTGAAGGGAATAATAATCGACATGGAACGACAATGTATACATTTCTAAACAAACAGACAAAGTATGTGACACCGCCAGTGATCCACATACTAGAAGATGTATTTTATATATAAAAGGAATAAAAATCTCTCTATGTACGGACGTAAGTCTCCGTAATATTCACATATTTATGTAAGTTTTCTGATTAGTTACATGCATGAATGAAAGTACTTTCTAAATTTGCCAATACAGCATTTTGGCGTAATATAACTGATTTGCTTCGAGACCGCAGATTTAAAATAGTTAGATGAATAATTACATCAAATCCAGTCAGCTTTGCATAATTCTCCGACTGAAGGCGCAAACATGTAGTAAAGTAAATGAGCCTATTTTGCTTTTTTATTTATTTATATTACTACAACAAGGTGGTCCCTAACGGCTTCTTGGCACTGCGATCAAGTGTCCTATGTTGCCTCAACTTCGTGTAAATCTAAACATTTTTCTCAGCGATACTCTCTCCTTTAATCCGTTTAAATAGATTAGTTATCATCTTGTTCTGCAAAATAGGAGCTTGCGAATGTGATGGTCTCCTCGCTCAATGAAAATCTCCGTCTTCCGCGAAAAACTTCAGAGTAAAAGGAGCTAAGAGCCAGATCTCGTGTAAATTTTCCAAACTTCCTTTTCTTCAAATGCAGCTATGTTTCGGCAATTGCTGTCTTCAGCTTGTCAAGTATTGATGCATAGTATGTCATCAAAAAACTGTAGCCTTCGCTTTCCCGGCCGATGGAACTTTCACCTTTTTCAGAGTCAATTCACTCTTCGCGATTGTGCTTTGGCTGCCGGAGTGTATTGGTGTTTCATCTACAGTTATTAATCGACGCGAAAACTCGGACATGTTGCGTTTAAATTGCTTCAAGCAACAGAACCTTGGAAATGTTAATTTCAATCTTAAGTGAACAAGCGTGGTTACCTCTTTGTAGGTATGTACGACTTTTTGTCAAAGCGAACAGTTTCCCGAACAGTTCACTTGGAAAGTCTAGTTGACATTGCGCTAGCACAGCTTAAATGTCGTTCGCTGACGCTTTTCATAATTTCTTGTGTTCATATTTCGCTATAAATTAACGCTAAGTATAGGTCCGAGAAAGTGGCAAAAGCAGGTGACGGTGCTACTAGGGAGCCCCATCAAATTACAATTGAAAAAAGAAATAGTAGCAAAACATGAGAAAGGTGTTTGTATGTCTAATCTAGCCATGCAATTTGGGCTGGCGAAATTTGATTCTTAAGAAGAACAAAAAAGCAACAAAGGCAGCTAATGGGGCTAAAGGAGTAACTGTATTAACGAAGCTGAAAGTTATAGAAAAGGTAGGCAAATTATTGCTTGTGTGAATACGTGAAAAAGAGCTGACAAGTGATGGTATTCGTGTAGCTATAATATGTAAAAAAATATGGAATTAAGCCAAGAACTTTGGCTATTTTAAATAAATATGTCAAGTGAATCTTTACTTGGTCCAAGCAAATATTGCCAAAAATTTAATTACTTTGGACCAAACAAACGTTTCGGAACATTATATCCAAAAACAGTAGAATTATCAATCAGGATGAATGATAGCACGATAATAGAAAAGTTAAAGTGATTAATAAGAGATTACCTTCTGTACGCAGACGCACGTATTTAAATCTGATTTTTTTTTAATTAATCCCTGCTTCGTAATTATTCCTTCCTTCGAAATTAATGAAGTTAAAATATAGGATCGTAAATCCCATCTACCTCTTACACGTCGGCTGATGATTATGACACCTCGACGATGGCTTATTACTACCAAATCCGTTCGCCTTCTAACGAACTTGAGTCATTATCATAAAAAAAAAAAAAAACGTAGTTGTCATCCTTGAACGAATAATACGTGACTCCGTGACACATTTTCTTCGTACGTACGCGCACTTCTTGTGTATGAAAAGCGGCGCGGGCAAACAGGAAAACAAGTACACAACTTCCGCGACAAAACGCCGGTATGTAAATGCGCGCGCTTATTTGCTATCCGTTAAAAAATATATACAAACGCATGCGGTCCACATATTTGTATACAGAACGCTACCTACCAAGTTGTGTTTTTTCGTCTTATCAAGACTCCTTGTTCGATACGATTCGATTAAGAAGAAACGACGTAACGCGTGCTAGCTATATTTTTCTCGGAACTCGCGCGTATATACAGACACGCAACGCTCGTCAAATTACACGTATATGTGGATGTAAGAAAGAATGGAAGAATGGAAGAAGACGATGTTAAAGAAGACCTTTTTTGGTGGTAGAAGAAGCTATTGGCTAAATTGTGTAGACGCAAAATAAAAAAACAAAAGCAAAAATTTATAACAAAGAAAAAATGTTTTTGGATGTTCTGTTGTTTGTTCTTATACCTTGTTCAAATAAATTGTCCCCCAGAAAGCTAAAATTTAATAATTTCGAAGACATTTTTTGAAAAAAAAAAAAGAAAAAAAACAAATGCAACTATTTTGTTTTTTTTTTCTTATATTTTGAAAAACTTTTATTTTAGTCAAATTTATTGAAAGATTTCGATTCCAACATTCTATTTCGAGAAATATCTGGTCCAATAAGCACTGCCAACACTAACATGTATTTAAACAAATGCGTAAGAAAACCGGTGATCCCATTAATCAGAAAATATTATTCCGTTGAGATTATATTGTTTTAGTCTGACCTTATGAAAATCTGTACAACAATTTACACCGCCTAATTGTAATACTGCCTCAAAACTTTGACTGTTAGAAATGCGCAACGCTTTTGTCGACGAGCTCATACATACATTACATAAATATGTAAAAAATAGACATAGTTTTGTTCAGAATACATGTTAATCGTCACGTACTTAAGTGCGAACAAGACATGTATATTAAGATTACAACTAACCAGTCACTTAATCCATAACGCGGCGATGTTAATCAGCTGATTATAAATAAACTTTTATCATTTTAACAATTAAAAATAATATGAAAAAAAAAACTTTACGCTCTCTTAGACGCTTTGCCCGCTGGTGAATGGCTTTCTTGTTTACGCTAATGTGTACAAGATTTAATTTCGAGGAATCGGGAGGAAGCCTAAAAATAATAAATGGCGTCCAATAAAACAGATTTAATTAGATGAAAACGAGAAAAATCGTTTCTATTAATTTACGTCGGATATAATTGCGTATGAAAAATGGTGGCTAATAAAAATAGCGCTTAATCAAAATTAATTTTTATTTGTACATCCTAATTGAACGCTTGTTTAACAGCGCTTAATGCTGTTTCATTTCTTTCAACCGCAACGTGAATGCATACATCTTCATCAAAAGTTATCTGTAGGGAATTAAAGAACATTGTAATTAGACTCATTGCGGGGATTCTTCAAATTTTAATATGTAAATATTTCGAAATACAGTTGTTTTCTTCTAAGAATATAATTGTTCTTAGTTTAAATAATTTTTTAACAAAATGTGCACTCCATTAGGGCTTTAGGGGGGTTCAGAAATTACAATGGCGCACGGGCGAGTAACATGAAAGCATGGATGAGGTGAAGGAGGATCTACCAATATTTAGTTATTTGGTTTATTTATATTAAGGTCAAAAGGCTTTTGAAAGTGGCTATAGAAAATTTTAATATTTAAGACAATATTTCGAACAAGTTTAGTACTAGAAAGCATGTTAATGTGGGGAACGGATAAAGGTTGGAGCAATCAATACAAATTTATAAAAAAATGTTCTGAAACACGTCATAGACGCAAGGACATTAAAGCTGAGTCTTCTTTCCACTTAAATCCGCTCTTAAACCCATTTCAAGGAACGACCTAATGGCCAACAAAACCCGGTAAACTCAGTTACAATTATGATTTCTAAGAAGTTATACCTACTTATTAAATTAATGCGAAATGCTTAACTTAACGTTCCGGAAACAATAAGATATTTTTTTCAATATAGCTTGTGTACCGTTCATTGTAACATTGTATATTGACACCTTCATCAATTTTATGGATCCTTCTCGGAATTCTATGGACGTTAGAAGCTATTAACTTGTACTCTGTACCTATTCCATTTTATGAAGCAACTTCGCTTCTAATGTTACTAGAAGGAACCGTATAACGAGAAAAACCACAGCAGCAGGTAAAAAGACGTCTTCATCTAGTTCAAGAAGCAAAATATTTACATTAAGAGGTCGTCGACCCCGTGTTTTGCACAGGGAATTCCCGAAAACTTCCCTTCAAACATGAGCGGAACAAGTAATCCGCAAGTAGTACTAGTTACGCAAGAAGAAAGATGAGCATTGTCATAAGATATATGCGAGATATACGCGCACGCAGTTGATAACTATCTCAATAACAAACGACATTCCGTTCGTCTTCCTTTGGTGTTCTCCTTTCTCTATTCCTTCTCTTCGCTTTTCGTACGGTCGTTGCTGTTTTGTTTGATACGAGAGGCATTTCCGGTAACCTCTATGCGTGTTCTGGGCTATTCTTCCTAGAAGAGCGAAACCGAGGTTCGACCGTGCGACTTCTAAGAAACAATAATAATATCGTTCGGTGTGTCGAAGTTTAACCAAATGGCAGGTTACCTACTTGAAATTGATCTTATCATTTGAAAGACAAAGGTAGTATTTTACGTGAACGGGTGCTGCAAGATGTAGACAATAGAATGTGAAATTTGCGGTTAGAATTAATTTTGTAACGCTATATAATTAGAGTCCATAATTGTACAGCTTTCAATCAAATATGAGGAAGGTTTGGGGTAGAAGATATAAAAGCTACAATACAAAAAAATAACAAAGCAAAACGATGTCAACCATAGATTAAGAAATGTTGCGGTAATTGGGAAATATTGTCTTCTCCTTAAACTTGAACATTTTGACACAAAATCCTTATGTTAAAAGTAAGAAGATTCTCAAAAACTACGCATTGCCTTTTATTAACTAGGCAAAAGTTGACAATTATTGAAATACTTTTTTCCAAAATTAAGCCCCAAGCTCCTATCAGCTGCTCCTTGAACTGTTTCGTCCTGTAACTTTTGGCAAACATTCTTTCATGCAGTTTCATGGAAACTTTTCACTTCTTCAAATACAAGAAGATATTTCAGGGAATGCAAAACATCTCTTTTGCAATTAACTTTTTGGCACATTTTCTGCTTGATTTCTCTTTGATAGAAGGCAGATATCAAAATGCGCTTAAACAAATCGTCAAAATTGTAACCCGTAACGGATATCCTGCAGATCTTGAAAACTAAGATGATATACAGGAGAACACTAATGACTCTCAAATTATTCGCTTTAGCACAACAGTACCTTCTTTGCCTCAATTTTGCCTCAAAATTCAACGGAGATTCCAAGAATGCACAACTTTGAGTAGCTAGGAACTTATTAGACACCCCGTAAGTTTAAATATATTTTTAAAACAATAAATAAAAAATAGTTTTGAAAAATCTCCATTTAAGAAGGCACAATCTTCCGGGCCCCTGATAATAACTCACTCTGTATAGAAATTTTATAGTATAGGTAGAACTATGTTCGTAAACGTTATGTATTTTAAGATAATGGAGGTTTCATAAGAAAATATACGAGGTGTTTTGCCTCCGCTCGTTATGAATCGACGGTTTTTAACGCCAAATCGCGCGATCGTTTGATAAAATGGTGGCCTACAGACCCTATTAGTCGAATTTAAATTACTAAAAAGTCAAGCCTTTTAAATGTTATTCTTAACATTTTTTTCTTATACGCCATATCTGCCAACTTTGTTGACCCAAGGAATTTCTTGATAAGGAGCAATGTAGCCTACGAGCGTTATAAATACGATCGAGAAAGAGTTTACGTATACATTATATATATATATTTGTATGTAGAGTACTTACGCTAACGTTTCGATTCCTGATATCTCCGTGCGTGTGGATCGATGATATTAAAATTTATCACGTCGCCGTATCGAACGCGATCCAAATACTTCGGAGACGTTAATGTGAAGAACACTCATAACTCGTGTGTAGGTACACATATATTCATCTGTTTGCTCACTGAATTAGCAAGGAGCAGGAAAAAACTGACGGTGGAACGAAATTTATACACATACGTGCATTTTCGAATGAATATTCCACGATGGCTAGAATTTCTTACCTGTAACAAAAGAAAGGCGTCTCTTAGCAACGAAATAAATACGGTTAGGGATCTTAAAACGTGTAAGAAGAATAGATATAATTTATTTACTATCGTGTACCTTGGAGATTGTATGGTATATGAGTTATTTGGAAATTTTGAGGAGCTAAATATATTGAGATATTCACGAGGATCCCACGAAATTAATGAAAATATTTTACATTTTAGTAAACCGTATTATAGACGAAGTTCTAGCTTCTAAAGTCCTCTTAATTAACATCCATTAGTTATATCTAGTTGTATTAATATATTGTTCCAATTTTGTGCAAATCCCCATCTCTTTGGATTTTGGATACTGAGAAAATGCAAAAATGTTTATCTCGAATATCCAGACCTAAAGAAAAGCGAAATAAACACTGTATACTAGGAAGATATTACCAAGCTTCATTTAATGAGTCTTGTGAATGTTTGTGTAAACTCTTCATTAAAGAACATTAACGAAAATTATTATTATAGATTAGTTTCATGATGCTATCTTGTTAAATCCGTGTTACAGAAATTAGTTAAGCAAGTGAAAAATGGCCTTAGCTTGTATTTAAATACCCGCACAAAAAACCTCAGTCTTACTGCGAAAGATATAAGATCTTAGCGATAATGAAACGTGTGCCTAATTTTAATGACGTAGTAAAAATGATGGTGAAGTCATTGGTCATAGAAGAGAAGTGGAGGAAGAGCCTTTAACATCAAATTCGTTTTCCTTCAAAATTATTAGAGATACTAAAATTAATTAAAAAAGATTAAGTATTACTTGCTTATTACATACACTGTCGTTCAGAGAAGTTCGGTCGGTTGGTAAAAAACATGAAAAGGTTACAGAAACAAACGAAACTAAAAACAAAATGCAATTTTATTGTATGTACAGGTAAAAAAGACAAAAATAAATAAATAAAAAGTTATTTTGGCCTAATATAACATACTGCATATTATATTTTTTTTCATCGAAAAAACCTCATTTGCTGTTAATCAAGGCTCGAACTATTCTAGGCATTCTTTCGATAAGTTTTGTTAAAACGAATTGTGGAATATTAATCCATTCATGTTGCAGAATATTCCGTAAATGTTCTTGTGAAGTTGGGCATATTTTTCGGATCCTCCTGTCCAGTTCATCCCACACCAACTCTATAGGGTTCAAATCTGGGCTTTGTGGGGGCCATGTTATTCCTTTCAGGGTGTGCTGTTCTTCTTGCTCCTTTAGATAGTTCTTGCACACTAACGCAGTGTGTTTTGGGTCGTTGTCATGCATGAATGTAAAGTTACGACCTATTATACGCAATCCTGATGGCACTGCATGATTCTGGAGTATTGCAAAATAATTTTCCTTCTTCATTACACCCTGCACTCTACATAAATCTCCCGTCCCAGCAAAGGAGAAACATCCCCACACTGACACAGAACTACTCGCTTGCTTCACTGTTGGCACAATGCAGTTCGGGATCACTTTTCGGTTTTAGATCTTCGGACAAAACTCGTCGACTTTGCCCAAAAACCTCAAACATTGATTCGTCACTCCAAAGCAGTTGTTTCCAATCATCTAACGACCAATCTTGATGAGAACGGGCCCACTGTAGCCGTTTTGCTCTATTGCCACGTCGTAATAAGGGTTTTCGAATGGCAATGCGTCCATGAAGGTCCGCTTGTTGAAGTCGACGTTTTACCGTACTCGCCGAAACTTGTTTCTCACGGCCGCGATTGACTTCGGCTGCTATTTGTGGCGCTGTTAATTTTCTATTGCGTTTGCTTAATAATACAATTCTCAAATCTTCAGCCTTTGTTGTTTTCTTAGATGCTCCAGGACGAACACGATTTTCTATAGTTCCAGTTGTCCGATATCGCTTTATGATGTCATTTACTGTTGAACTTCTCATATTTATTTTTTCAGCAATTTGTCGCCCCGAATATCCTTCTTCAAACAGCGTAATAATGCGTGAACGTTTTTCTACACTGGTAGGCTTGCCACGTGCCATCTTGAAGTAAATTTTCTTAAAACTTTCGCGCAAAAGCGACAGATGCACACCAACACACGTTTAACAGTAAAATGAAGCAAATTTATATCTTTACGCCTGTGATAAATAAAGAAGAGTGATACTGCGGTATATTTCCTAAATGTATTGTTCGTTAATAATCCCCAAACGACCCGTTTCAAAAGATCGGTACTTCCGAGAAATTCTTGGAATGATAATAAGAGGGACTTTATTGTGGTTGTCGCAATATTTCTGCTTTACATAATAATTTATGGCTTTAATCCCTTAGAAAAGAGTGTATGCTTAATATTTTTCTAATTTTATGTATTAATAATTATATACAGTGTGATATAATAGATTTTTATTGTATGACCGAACTTCACTGAACGGCAGTGTACATATTTCATTAATTATATTCGCTCAAATCTTCAAGGAGCCTAATAAAAATGTTAGGAGATTACTTTTGAGGCCAAAACCTGTTTATTTCCGTAAACCTCCGAAGCATTTACTCTGACCGAGGAAAATATTCGTATTATGGTATTGGAGACGTTGGGTATCTACGATTACCATCAAAACGGGCGCACACTTGAGTAGTCGCCATGGTAAAAACTCTACAATTTAAGGATTCCAAACGCTCAAAAGTTCGCTTGGAGAATTTTCATCGAATCGGGGTCACCACATTCATAAGCGCCTATTTTGCAGAATAAGATGCCAACTATCACATCATCAAGGGAACATCGCGAGGAAAAGCGTATGGATTTACAAGGAGAACGCGGAGACCTAAAACTGATTCAGACAAAAAAAAATACTTTTTTTGTGTTGTTTGTATTAGGCTGGGTACTATTTACACTACCCTCGTGTAAATATAGCATTGAGTCGTAAATTGCTTGGCGTTTGTAAAATGGAAAATGCAAACCTGCAATCGCGATACAACTGAAATAATAGACCATAATTTTACTTTTTTTGACGTGTACATTTCGTTTCAGCGATAACTTTGTTTTTCTTCCCATTTACCCTTTATAGTAAGTGCTGCAGATGCAAAGCATTATTTGTTGCTAAGAAAATAAGCATTAGCATTAAAGCGACATGCACCGAGGCAAATTACCCATTTAGAGAAAAAAATAAAAAAGACGGAGGAGATACGACAGGCTAAACATCTCAAAGTATATTTCACTTCTACGTTGAACCCAACCGATGCAAACTTCTCATATTCCCATTGTCAGTGGGTAGAAACTCTTTACTGTTGGAACAACAACGGAGAAATAAAAAAAAAGCATGAAACGCTCAACCTTCTGCTTTACAGATGTAAATACATACAGACGCACTCATACATACACACGGCCGCGGATCTTACATGTGCACATATACACAAACGTAGATAGCATGTATGTACGTAAGTATATATATTTAATATTTGCAGCATCTGAACATAATGCTCTCGCGTTGATAATGGTACCAGGCGACACTTAAAAATGTCGCCGCACCGTCTAGATAAATTGTGATCTCACCTAACGCGTTGCCTTATGCCACGAACCGCCTGCACAATAAGCACTTTCTATCGTTTTCAATTTTAACTGGCTCTCCTTCTCGCACTCTTGGTCTTTTTATCAGTTAAATTGGTCGTAAATTGAACTTAACTATGTATATGGTATAAACAACGTGCGGTTGTGTACATTGAAGGCGACGTGCCACCTGGAATTAGAACCTTTTGTTAATAAATTTGGTTGTGTGTAAAGAGTATTTTTGGATTTGGAAATTACAACACTATTTTGGGAAATGTATTTCGACGGAGCACAGGCATATTATTAATTTACGTACAATAAAATATTGATAAGCAGATCTCCATATCAAGGGAAATTATTCAAAATTTATTTTGCTTTAAATGGAAAAAGGAAAATCGCATAAGAAAATCAATTTATTTAAGGAATATGGCCTTTTTTAGTGTAGTGACGGCCCAATGGGGTATACCAGCTTTTTACGACTTGTTATAACCTCAGGCACCTGAGGTTATATAGCGTTGTATAGCGTGTTCCATGGCTTCGATCTCCCATGGATGACTAAGCCTGCAGAAACGAGTTGTGGTTTACGAAATTAGCAGAGACTAGACAGATTCAGCTCACCAGAATGGGTTATTCGGGTTATTCTCGAGAAATTTTAGAAATATGTTGATAGAAAGGGATGAAGTTCTAGCCTGGCACCAGGATGGTGTTAGTAAGAAGGAAATTGCTCGTCGGTTACGAAGAAGCAATCATTGCGTTAGAATTTTCCTAAAAGATCCGGAAAATTACGGCAAACCAAAAGGCCAGGGCCGACCGAAAGCTGTAAGTGAGCGAGATAAACGTATGATATTGCGGTGTGCATCCAATTCTTCTGCGTCGGCGAGAGTTATTGCAGAACAGGCGGGGGTACAAACGCACGTACGTAATGTTCAAAGGATTTTAAAGGCGTCACCGGTAATATCACAGAAGAAAATGTTGAGAAAACCGCCACTTTCGGCGAAACACAAAGAAGCGAGGTCGAGATTTGCTGAAGAACACATATACTGGAAGAAACAATGGGAAAAAGTTATATTTTCCGATGAGAAACGTTTTAATTTGGACGGACCGGATAGGTACTCGCATTATTATCATGATCTGAGAAAGGGACCAAAAGTGAAAATGATCAGACAATTAGGGGGTGGATCTGTGATGATATGGGCAGCGATTGGATTTCGCGATAAAAGTGGGATAGTGTTTTGCACAAACACAATGACATCTGTGACGTATAAAGACTTATTGCGTGACAATCTTCTACGTTTTGGAAACCAATGGGCCGGGCGCAATTTTGTTTTTCAGCAAGATAACACGCCAATTCATAAAGCAGAAACCATTACTGAATGGTTTAAAGAGAAAAAGATTAAAACTTTACAGTGGCCGGCACGGTCGCCAGACTTAAACAATATTGAAAACATGTGGGGTGAATTGGCACGTCGCGTTTATGGCGGAGGCCGTCAATATTTCACGGTACAGGAACTGAAAGCTTCACTAGTGACTGAATGGCAGAATATTCCTCAAAATTATGTGTTAAATTTATATAAATCTATTAATAACAGACTATTGGAAGGGATTAAGAACAATAGAGGATCTACGCATTACTTATCACTCATTTGTTGATTTTTGTTTTACATTTGCAACAGAGCGTCTAAATTTTTGTCGCAGAAATTGTTTAAACATTGGAGTAATAATATATTATTTAGTTCATATATTACTGGAGGAGAAATTTTTAAGTTTATTTTACTTTTATGAATAAAAACTTAATTAGATATTTTGCTATTTTCGCAAAGAAATTTTGTAACCCTTAAAACCCGTAAAACATCTTACCGCGTTTTTTGTCGGGGAGTGTAGTTTGTAGAAATTCGAAGAATAGATAGTTTAACCTTCTAAAGGTGTTGTTGAGATATTGACAAAGATAGAGCAATTCGCTAAAGAATCAGTAGGTTACTCGTATCCGAATTGTGACCTTTTCAACATTTTTCATACTAACCATGTTGAGAAATTATTATTTGAAAACTTAATCAAACGCTTATAATCGCTTCGTATGTATACACTACCAAATTCCACGCTAATTGTGTACGTTATTAATAGTCTTATCGGCAACTACAACGAAAAATTTCGAATTCGATAACTCAGGCAGAAAGTTTGGTATATTTCGCATAAACATCGACCACATATGTATAACATAGAGATACTATTCTCATTGCAGAACGCCAGCAGATAGCGAAAAAAGTAAAGTAATGACAAAATCTCCAGCGCTCAGAGGTTATCGCTAGCGTTATGTAAAACAACACTATAAACTGTTATCTGTCTATTTGTAAAAGTTGTGTATATATTTTGTTTACTATTTTTAAAAGGCCATCCGTCATCATATTCAAGTTATTAACGGTTCGATTGTAGCCACACACACTATTGCTAAAATTAATTTGACGGAAAAAAATATCTAAAACGGGAATGAAAGATTACACGCACACACAGAAATACACACGCACACGGACGCGCGCTTGAGTTTGTTTTTTAGTGAATGTCGTGACCTCCCGATATTAATCCGATGTATTATTGACGTTACAAAATGTAGCTCCTTTCAGAGTTCTAATATCTTACACTTTAGCAGACAGCTACTTCGTTATGTCTGCTTGCGGGATCTAATCCTTATAAATGCGTGTATATCCGTAAACCATATTGGTTCTGGATTAGTAGCACATTCGAAGATTACTACAGTTTTCAATTAAAGCTAATTAGAAGGTTGATCGTAATTTATCCTTCTTACGCATTCCATTAATATGATTGCCTTTCAAGGTATATCTTTCAAATACCAACGATAAATGGGTTTTCTGTCAAGGTTCATGTGCCTAATGTCCATATTATTTATTATTATTTATTCTACGGAGTTGGTACAACGTAGAGCAGGTCAGTAGTAAAGTACCGGTTGAAGATGTAAAATAAGGGAGGGATAAGCGATAAGACCAATTAACTGTACAATGATAAACTTTACATAAAATTATCTATATCCACATTCACAATGCATATGGTGTTTTCGGCAATAATGGTTACCGTAAGCCCTGCATCGTCAAGTTAACTTTACAAACTTGCAACATCGGATTAACCAGACACAGTGAACTTTAAAACTAATACTCATGAGTAACATTCACGGTAATATTTTGAAATCCCACAAATAGACAATTTTTAAGAACCAACCTGTATGTTACAAGTTTCAATTTTCATGTATTCCGTATCCGTAAACACAAAATCTTTTTTTCCTAAAATGTACAGCTTTCACCAAAAATATAATACTAAGATAGCTTAGCTTCCTCATGGTATTGATGGAATAAATTCACGGCAAACGCAATAAAAGGAGATAGAAAAAAATACACTAACACACGGACATGTTTCTGCCTACCCGGCGTCATCAGCGTGGTTTCGAGAGTATTTTTCATATCTCTATCTTCTATCGCTGTTGCCTCACAGTTAATACCACAACTTTCAAAACGACAAACTCGACATTTCTTGGCGCCCTCTTTTTGATTGTACTGTAGCACTTAGAAAGGGTAAGGCACAAAACTTATGCCAGAAATCTTACATAACAAAGATTATAAATCAGATAAAGCCATACGCAAAATACTGTTTGCGGTGTTTATTTCCTTTATCCTTATCAGTCCAAGAACGTTTACAATTTTTGTTTTAAAGGAAAACTTTTCAAATTCCTATAATTTCCTGCTGGGTCGCAGGAAAAAATTCCCCGAGTCCTACTGGATGGGTAGAATGCGAGTTGTCTATTATCGCGGTAGTAAGCTATGGCAAACCTTCGTTGCAATTAGTGCGACAGAATTCAATCCTTCAGAAACACATGATTCTTGAAAGAAATATTTTGGGGATGATTATTCAAGTGCTAAGTGTTGGGAAACGGTGTTAATCCGGCCCATAGCAGCAATTCTATAACTTTACTTGGTATCGTTTCAAGCGTTCAGAGTCCAACATACAATCTAACATCTATCATCAAAAAAATCATTAGTAACGACAACCACCATATTGAAGAATATAAAATAAAATTCATCCCATTTTACTCTTGCGGAGTTCAAATTCCATCGACGCCATTGAAAATGTTAACGCAGTCCGTTTTTCCTAGAAGTACTATGTCGTGTCCTTCCAACAGGACCAAACCCCGTCCGCCTAGAAACGTCGTTCGGAAAGCCGAAGCTTTTGTAGAATCTATCATTAATGTTGGGAAGGTGATCGCAGCACTTTTGCGCCTTTATTCAAAATGAAAAGAAAAGCCTTGAAGATACAACAGAAATAACTCGCAGAAATTTATTTTAAGATAAAAGAGATTTAATAATATTATTGCAAGGAATATTAACGAAAATATTATCAACTAAAGGTTACGTAAATATTTGTGGTTCTATATGAAGTGACAAAATTAATGCCGATAACTTGATGAGGAAATTACTATACGTACGATGGAGATAGGGTGCATACAGTTCATGCGTGTAATTAACCTAGAAGTTTCGTGATTGCGGGTCTCGTATGGACGATGGGATAAGCGATTGCAATTGTCGAGGCGATCGTAAACGCATTGCTTATTTCGTTTATGTGTGTCACACCATTAACGCGTAAGCAATCTCGCACGGCCTATGGCACGATGTTCCGCGTAGATGCGTCCAAAAGCTATCTAAGGAATTTAAATGAGGATATAAATCCTGGAAGTTATTGCCTGCATAGACATTTGATTTTTCGACGAGAACATTCGAAGATTCTCTTCTCTCAATTTCACTAGGTAAACTATAGTAAATGCCACTTATTATATCTAAGTAATAAATAAGAATAATGATAATTGCGTTGGTTTATACTGCAGAGGTACGAAAACGCATAAAACTACCAACAACAATAACAATCAAATACCTGTATGTGGTCGAAGCAATTTGCGTACAATCAAAAAAATAAAAAAAAAAGTAATGTATATGGATTATCGTTTTCGTCTAAGAAAAGAATATTTATTTACAATTTATTACTGAAATTCTCTGTTTCTACATCAGGGGCCGAGATATTAAATCGATAAGCTCTTATTGGTTATTATCATAAAATGTAAATGAGGGTTATTAATACTTGTTATGTAAATAGTCCATTTATAGATATTTCTGGGTATTTATTGCTTTATGAGGGGAAATTGAGATTTTCCCAGATCAAAATAGGAATTTTAAATGCGACAAAAATTTTGACCTTGTGCATTTATTACATTAATATAAGCATAAATGTTTTAATTTGATACTTCTCTTTATATGCAGTGGTTGTGCTGGTGAAGTGTACACATTTCACCACGAGAAATTATATTTTATAAAGTGTTTGCAATATGGGTAGAAAAAAGCAATTATCCTTGATAGAAAGGGGTAAAGTTCTAGCCTGGCACCAGGATGGTGTTAGTAAGAAGGAAATTGCTCGTCGGTTACGAAGAAGCGATCATTCCGTTAGAAATTTTCTAAAAGAAAAGAAAATTACGGCAAACCAAAAGGCCAGGGGCGACCGAAAGCTGTAAGTGAGCGGGATAAACGCATGATATTGCGGTGTGCATCCAATTCTTCTGCGTCGGCAAGAGTTATTGCAGAACAGGCGGGGGTACAAACGCACGTGCGTAATGTTTAAAGGATTTTAAAGGCGCCACCGGTAAAATCACGGAAGAAAAGGTTGAGAAAACCGCCACTTTCGGCGAAACACAAAGAAGCGAGGTTGAGATTTGCTGAAGAACACGTATCCTGGAAGAAACAATGAGAAAAAGTTATATTTTACGATGAGAAACGTTTTAATTTTGACGGACCGGATGGATACTCGCATTATTATCATGATCTGAGAAAGGGACCAAAAGTGAAAACGACCAGACATTAGGGGGTGGATCTGTGATGATATGGACAGCGATTGGATTTCGCGATAAAAGTGGGATAGTGTTTTGCACAAACAAAATGACATCTGTGACGTATAAAGACTTGTTGCGTGACAATCTTCTACGTTTTGGAAACCAATGGGCCGGGCGCAATTTTGTTTTTCGGAAAGATAACGCGCCAATTCATAAAGCAAAAACCATTACTGAATGGTTTAAAGAGAAAAAGATTAAAACTTTACAGTGGCCGGCACGGTCACCAGACTTAAACATTATTGAAAACATGTGGGGTGAATTGGCACGTCGCGTTTATGGCGGAGGCCGTCAATATTTCACGGTACAGGAACTGAAAACTTCAATAGCGACTGAATGGCAGAATATCCCTCAAAATTATGCGTTAAATTTATATAAACCTATTAATAACAGACTATTGGAAGTGATTAAGAACAATGGAGGATCTACGCATTACTGATCACTCGTTTGTTTATTTTTGTTTTACATTTGCAACAGCTATTGCAGCTATTGATTTTATATAAACTTCCATATGAGTTATACCAGAAAAAAAATCGAAAATCGAATTTGCGTGGATATAGAATAAAGTTTATCTCGTATGCAACTAACATTCTAGATGCAAATTTACGCAATCATATTTTCGCTTTGTTGTTGTCATCAAAACCATTCATAATTGCGCTGTGATGTGCTTTGCATCTTGTATCGATGATGATTATGAATTATTTGTCGATAGCGCTAGCCGGTCTCAACAAAGTGCATAATTTACGCGATATTAACGTTCCATTCATCAATAAATCCTAAGGATAAATATCCTCCGAAACCGTGTAATACTGCGTATACAGCGTTTTCGGAATCGTGTTTATCGCGATGTTCAAAACATACAAAGTTCCACACTAAAACATTTGTTTTAGTATAAACATAGGAGGAAATGATAGTCTGTTTATCTATTGTGAAGTATAAATATTGCTTCTTTACGGTAAATAGACGAATTTCCCGTCAATTCCTCTAAATGCAGACGGTATCACTTCCGATTGTCATCGGAATAATGATTAAAAGTTAAATTAGTTACCTGCGGAGAGCGTAAATTGTCTCTGCGATCGTAACAATTTACCGAGTTTATGGTAATTTCTTAACACGATATAAAGGTGATCTTGTCTTCTGGGAATAAGCCCGCAAAAATTAAACAACAGATAAGTCATACTATCGTAAACGCGCGCGAAAGGTACGAGAGTAGGAAATATTTCAAAACCGCTACAATGGCGTTGGTAACGTATGTAATAAGCTTGCACAAGCCAATGATTTATAGATTATGCCCGTATAAGACGTGAAGTACGCTAAACATATATGCTAAGTGATTAACTTGTTTATAATCCGGGCAGTTTTCTTGGCAAGAGTGGCATAATTTTCCGTGTTGCTTTTTGTTCGGCCGCGAATAAATCTGATTTGCATTTTCCCTTCCACACTCAATTATATTACGTACAATTTGTCACGATGTTGCACGTACAATGTACACTTTTAATCGTCCAAACTTTACGACTAATCTGCTAATTTGAACAGTTTAAACATATGTCGTCGCTTAAAATAAGAGCAGACAGGGAAGGTATTACCTACTTTATTATTTCCTTAAAACACTTAAAAATCCGTCGAGACAGTTTTTATAGCCGGCGTTTAGGAAAATAATTATCGTTATTTTCCACGAAAATTTAATTTAACGTTTTAACCATAATGAATACCCGTGAAACCGATTCTTTTAATTAATTTCCAACGTATTTTGGCGTTAATTGAAGTCCGATTCATTTGATTTATTCACTCCGCTAAACGAATATAACCGTATACGTAATTTATTTAAATCTACTTGTATATCGCAAAATACTCTTCACAATTAAATGGGAACGGATGTCGTCTAAGGATGTAGAACCGGAAACTGCAAACCGACGCAGGAAGTTCCCGAGACTTTACGGATTCGTTAATACACACAATCTTTTTGTTTTAACACATCGTTCGAATATAATAAGTTCTTTTTCCTCCCCTTCTCTTTTCGATGAAATTGTGAGAAAAAGGAAGGAAATTAATTCCTCGTTGTTAATAGCAGGTAAAGAAATAATTAAAATTAATTATCTGTTTACGGGACGTAAGCGTCAAAGGAAGTTGGAACTATATATCACGTTATGTAATGTTTGTTTGAAATATTTTTTAAGCAATGTCTCAATTTATTCCAATTTCAAAGCAAATGCGATAGATAAATAAAGATAAAGCTCACATATTGATGCATTTTCGAAATTAGTCATTAACTCGAGTACATTAAATAAAAAAAATGGAAATTTATTTAGTGAACCGAAAAGAGTCATTTTACGCGGATGTCGCTAGACTTCAGCAATGGATCAAAATAATCCAACCTCATATACAAAACTTACTTAAGACCGATCTTAATATTTGGGGCTTTAATCTAGTCAATAGTAAGAAACTAGATGCATTATAAAATAGAATATTGAGAAATAGCCAACCCCATGAAGGGTTAGGCCAACATTTACACGAGCTAATAAGGAGAACGCCGGAAATCGCGAAAAATTTTCCTGTTCCTTTACTGACACGAACTGTGGAGGACCGTCCACCAACTTGGTGATTCGGTTCAGAGACAAAATCTTTAGCTGACGATGAATCTCCCCATTCGAAGTTTCGTAATGATAATACATAGGGGGAATGCTCTGCGTAGGAGCGATAAAGAGAAGCTTAAAGGCAACAGCCTAGCTCCGGAAAGAGAAAGAGGATCCACGGCACAAAAGTATTTAGCAATTTACGGATACAAAATTAAAGAATTTCATAATTTTTTCAAATTAAAGGTTCATATTTCCTCTAACAGCGAAATATCCGCAAGAGAATTTATCGCGCCCTTTACAAACGCATCTACGAGCAGTAGTACTATGTAACGAAAAAAAAAAAAAGTATCACGCATAGAAAAAAACAAATATTTTTTTCCGGTTGTATCTCGTCTCCGTAGGCCTGTTTCTCAGTGTAACTCCTGTGATCATATACGTTATATCCACAAGCTGTATCATCAATGCCCTGTGTATACGCGTCTATGTATTTATTATGGGTACGCTTACGATAAAATGTAATAAGATGCGATAATTTCAAAGAGATCGTTTTAAAAATGTTTTCTTAGGCGTAGTGTGTTTGCACAGTGTGTTAAAAACGAAGAGATAAAATAGAAATTGATAAGATTGAAAACGTCTTGAAAATATCTATACACGTTCACATCCACACACGAAGGTTTTATAGATGGATTCACGTTGCATACAATATTTTCTGTGTGCTTTTTATCGTCGATTTCCCTTTTAATCAATATACGAGCCTTATGTTTGATTTCAATTCCGTATTGCGGAATTAAGGACTGATGAGCTGTTTGAAAACGACGCTTCGTCGAGATTAAGTTCGTTGGGGAACTCGCACAACCAGAAGCTGTCTGCTGAAAGGATTTTTAATGTGATAGGTTTCGATCAACAAACGTTGAAATTTGTAGCGAATTCCTATAGAAGAAACCACAAATGCACTACTTTAGTACGAATTAGCGCAACAATATCCAGTTATCTTGTGATAATACCCCAATACCTTTAATAATAACCAAATTTCCAGTCATGAGGAAGTACAAGAATTCTCTCAACGAGAAATGTATGCAACGGTACGTTGGGCGCCAAGTGGCAACAGTGCTAGCCCTACATTGATCGCTAAATTGGACCGGGGCTGATTGCAAACTAAATGAAATTATAATAATGTTACTTTTGAATAACTTTTAAATAAATTAGCTCCTCAACTTCTTAGGTCGTGTGATTCTCCAGTAACTAGTAGTCAGATATCAAAAAATAAAAGAATTAATTTAAAAAAATAACAGGTTTTGTTACAAAAGGAGAAGGGAAAAATAATAATGTTACTTACATCAAAATAAGATCTATTACTGAAAATGGGGCCCCCATTTAAACTAAAATTTCCAACATAGTGGCATAACGCAACATATTTCAAAAATAAATTCAAGATAATTATAAATAAAAAAAAATTTAAAAAAAATAGTTAATTTAAAGTTTTTCTAATTTTATAGCAAGATCTTTTTTTTGGGGGGATTTCTTTTAGAAACATAATTAAGTATTTGATTATTAGTAGCAGTGGAAGATAAATCTATAAATTGATAAAATTCGGTCCTTCGTCAATAATAAAAGCGAAACATTATTAGCAGAGATGAAAGCGACGCGCCATTCCTGCAAACGTATTTACTCGTACATTTGTTCATATATTTTGAATTTGAGCGAACGTATGTGACATAAAAAAGGGTGAAGAAGCGCTATTAAAGAAACACATGTGACCGTATTTAAATGCAGGACCATGTGTAAGGAGATCCAGCGGAGGAAAATCAAGCCTCATAACCAATGTGCAGTCATGTGCGATTTTACATCAGCACATTTTACAAACACTCGCATACACACATCTCGTACATGCCGTGTATATTATGTACACATAGGAGTATATCTTATACATGTGTATATGTGTACACTATACATAACAGACATTATGATCGCCTCCTCGTCTCGCCTTCTCTTTCTATCCCACTCGCGGATGCAAAGATAGCGACTAACACATCTACTTGCCCGTATGAAACATGGGCACGTACGGATTAACATATAAAAGAAAACGGAGCCGTGGCCACGTGGGTGCTGAACATTGTACGCTGTGTATGTGAAGTGAAGTGGTTCTTGCAGAGATACCCCTCTGTATATCTCCTCCACTTCGAATAAAACGGAGCGATGAATCTTTTGTGTCTTCGCTTTTAAATGGATCTGATTTATTTTAGTTGATCTTTCGTTTTTTCTTTTCTTCCTTTCGAACGTAGTGTTATATGGCGCGCTTCTCTAAAATCCTGTGTTCTACACCACGGACATTTCTTGAAACTGATATCGCAGTTGATTAAGTCTGAACGATTTGGCACGCTTAAGGGTTTGTACAGTAAATTGGAGAAAATAGAATTTGGAGACGAAGTAATTCACAAGAAATTTAATGATTTTCACTTGCATTTAAAAATGATGGTACGAAAAGGAGCTGCCAGACACTATTTACCTATTTACCTACAACGCAATTATTTAATAATTTTTTATTTCTTCAACTTCTTTTTTTTTAGTTGGTTATCCTTGCCTCTCTCGATCTCGTCTTCTTTTATTGTGTGTTGTGTGCTAGGTCTAGACTCAACGGCAAATAACCTTGTTTCAAGATCTTGGGCACTGAAATTCTCAGTTCTCATTCGAGCAACGGCGTGTGTCCAAGCGTTATCTCAATGTAGGATGATCGTTCTTGGACGTTTTTTGCGAACATGTTAGAGAATTTGAGCCAAAAAAACAGTATTGTACCACTCAGGATTAACAGTGCGACGATCTTCCAGTACTACAATGGAAACATGTCCAGAAGCTCCAAACAATGTGGAGACCATCTTTCCGTTTGTTTTCTTTCACTAACAACTCTTATTGAAGTCGATTCATTCTGAAAGACCCAAATTTCCAACTATTGTTTTGTTTCGGGATCGAAGCAGTATACCCCGTGAGACGATCCATTGTCAAAGCGATTAAGCGTAAATCTGCACGGTTTTCTTCTCCCTTCCTTTTTCTATAACAGGAAACTACCAGCACCGCCATCTATGGACGCGTTTCGCCGAATATTATTGATTTAATTAATTTCCATTGGTAGCCGAAGCCTGCTACCCTCGCAGAATTTTGTACATTTAATTGTATTTTCTTTTGTTGATATTCTTATCAATACTTGCAATGCTAGCAATAGTAGCAATTTGCTTCAAAGAATCACCTGAGATTCTACTCAAGGAGTACATACACACGTACATCTTGTTATTGTGCTAATATAATAATAAATAACCTGATAAGCGACACGCATTCAAATAAACATAAAATTAATTTACAATCATTGTTCATTTGTTTACCTATGATGAAAATGAAAACAAAAGTAATTGTAAGTGTTATTTACTGACATGTGAACAAGGAAATAATGATTGAAAATTAATTTTATGTTTGTTTAAAATAAATCATATTTAATAAATATCTTTTTATTATTTTTATCCGATCCTATTTAGCATAAAATCTGTATACAAGGAAACCGACAGACAATGGATGATGTAAGACGCTAGTAATGAGTAAATAAGAAATAATTCCGTAAATATCGGCACGGCGGTATTGTTTGCAACGGGATAGTTGGCCGTTTCAATTTTCGAAGTGGAAGAAAGTCGTATAGAAACCACAAGTGTATCTCGAATGCAAAGGCAAGTGTTCTAAATCCGTAGCATTATTTATAAATATTCATCTACCGGATATTTGAAGTTCGTTTCTCTAACGTCACGCATTGAAAACAAACTAAAAATACAGGCGTGGTGTTCCTTATTCTTTGCTTTTTCATTCGGCCCTCATTCTTTTATCAATGGTCTGATCTCAAAGACCACCCTTTGCGCACGTTTCTCACAAACGTGTAAACCCATTCACAGGATAGAATTGTTTGCTGATCTACTCACGAAAGCTTACTTGGAATTAATCAAACTTGAGGATGTATTTTTAATATTTCTCTAAACAAATTCTCCTGGCACCAATCACAGCCAGCAACAATTTTAATATGCCTTTAATTTAAAAATGTGTTAAACACACACAGATCTCCTTCGTTAAAATTAATTTCAAAATTTAATTCAATGCGTATTAAAGAGAATGGAAAACTCTCAGAATACCTTTAATTTTTATTATGATACAAATACTACATTAACATAAACACCTTACTACAGATTAATTTCTTTGATTAATTCCATTGGCGAATATATTCGCTACACGATCATATTGTTTAAATGTTATTTGTGGTGGCATAGCAGAAATATTTTAAAGACCATGAACTCGGCTTTCACTTTTTAACTGTAATTTGGTAGCAACGAATAATAACGGGGAAATATTTCGGTCGACGAACAGGTAAGAACGTATCTGTAAGCGCCACATCGTACCCAAGAGATTTATTTTCGGATAACTGTCAAATTCTTGCCGGGATAATTAGCATTTAGTTACCTTTCTTTTAAAAATAAATCTCGATGAGACCTCTCTTGCGACTGACATTAAAATATGTTTGTTTTAAAAGTTTTCCCTGAAGTTTTTTTTATCGGCGAATAACGAAATTAAATATGTGAGGGCACAATCTAAAATGTACAATTAGGTTCACATTTTTGCATCCAAAATGGAAAAAAAAACGGTTCCGGCAGAAAAAGTATAAATTTTGTTAAAATTGGAAAGTTGCACCATTAAACAAGTCGGAGAATTGCGTTGAAGGTTGAAGAAAGATGAGAGAATGAAGGCAGTGTCGCAAACAATTGACTAGTCTGCAAACAATATCAACTCATCAGATGATTACAATTTGAATCAGTATTTGGGAACAAGTCCGTTTAAAAGTGCAAGAACAGCTCTTCTTGAAGCAAATTTTCCTGGTTTTCGGCAAACGACAAATCGGAGAGTCAAAGACAGTGAATTAAATCGCCGTTAAATTCTATTGACGGAAGAATAGAAACAGTCGCGCTTATTGTATGCATTAAATCATTTACATTTCTGAGGAAAAAACTTTTCAATCAACAAATAATGGTACAATACGTGCTTATAGACCCCAAAACATCCGATTTGAAGAGCCACATTTGATTAACAGGGACGGACAATGAATGTTTTCAATTAACGTATGGTATTGGAAGAATTGATTTTTTTTAATCAAATTTGAAAAACGGGTACATGAGTATAAAAAATATATTTTATCGCTCTTCATTGATAATACTTGTCTGAGCATTGAATACATAAACCACAAAGTAGATGATTTCATAGTTCTTAGCTTTTTCAGAAAAATAAGCCACTTTTATATTTTTTAACCTCCTTAGTCTTGCAACACGCTACGTTGATTTTCATATTTCTTTCTTGATTGCTAAGGCAGTCACATCTCTTGCTACGGTTTCAATTTCGGAAGGTGTACATGAAAACTCGCTAGTGTTATCTTCCTCAATAATTTCCACGTTAATATTTTTACACAATGACACAATTGTTTCTGTTTATTCGTCAACCACGAGCGCAAATTTCTATTTTGGATAGCGATTGTAGAAAAAAAAAATTTTCCTTATAAGCGGCACCAACCAAATTACCCTAAAACGACGAAAGTTTAAAGGAAAAAGTACGCGCTTACATATTTCTTGTCGTGTTCTCTTCGTCTATAGATTAAAATGATATTAAACGTCGTGATAAGATGCTGGTAAAAGTCATTGTACTGATGTCTATTTAAAAAAAAATAATAAACATGTTGAGATACCTACGTATGATGGCATTTATTCCCGGGAAACAGTCTATTACAAATAAGTAGGATATCCGTCGTAAACGGCCACCATAAACGTCGTCGATATGTACGAAGGGTACACGCTATACACGCCACATTATACGAGGTTTGTATAAAATAGAGGCGTGGACAAATAAAACGCCCGCTTTAACGCATAGGAAAACATAAATCTAAATATTAAAAAGACATATGGTCGTAATTTCGTACACAAATGCAGCAGGACGACTAGCCTTGGATATAGAAAACTGCATTTAGCGGGTTAAATAGGTACTGAACGAAATTCAACGGAGTTCATCTTCGTTATATTGTTAGGAGATTTACACATATGTAAAGGTTTATACTAAATAATAGAATAATTAGAAAATATACGTCACCTTAATTGTACAAACGGTCGGTAAATAGAGCTATTGATTTTTGACATTACTATTTCCTTAAAATTTATTATTATAGTTATTGTTGAGCTAGTAACAGTACAGAAATCGGTCCAAACTGGGCGTTTAAAAAGAATATTTTATGGGAAAATTGATATTTCCCATAAAATATTCTTCCAGGTTCCCCTTGGACGCTCTTTTACGATCTCTAAGGCCTAACACAACAACAATGCCCCGAATCGTTTCACCCTGCTTTCGGTAATGTCATATTACACCATTAGAAAAGGCAACTGGTTTGCAGAATTCCGACGGTGATAAATTTCGTGCAGTTTGACCAAAATCGGTTGTTGTTCCAAAAAACATCTATGTTGTGGGCAACATGATTAAAAAGGAGGAGCAGTTACTCGAAATATGCATTATTCTTCATCACGACAATGTCAGCTCCCGCACAGCACGTCAAACAATTTATTTTGTGAAGGAGAAAAACATCAAATTAATGTATCATTGCTCGTATCCACCTGATATTGCCTAAAGATTTCTTTTTGTTCTCGAATGTCAAACAAAAACGCATGGGCAGTAGGACTGTCGGAAACCGTCTCTTTCAGCAACCCAGGTAACAACCGTCCAACGCCCTACCCGGTACCCGGTAAAAATCTGCAAAAGCTCATTTTCTTCTTTTGCCCTCAACATATTTATTTATTAGCCTTGCAGAGAAATACTAAAAACACAATCTCGAGGTCACTTTCGATCTTTTAAGCGGTGTACTCCAAATTTTTATAAGAGGTTTCCGTCAACTTTCTTATTTCTTATCGGCACCATACTGGACACCGTCAAATTTTTGAAAGAAAATAACAATTAACACTAAAGTATCGGCACACTCCGCACTACACAAGTTGATAATGAGAATTCGTAAATCCATGAAACACTAATACATCAGTTTTACGTCTTACACAACTACAGTCAACATAGTAAGATGAGGAGTTACAATACATAAAGAAATAAATAGAAGTTGGATCTTCTTATTTTTCCTCCAAATTGGAATCAAGAGACGAGCGTTCTGTTTTAATTTAGAGAATAATTATTCCGTTTTTACTTAAACTCACCGATGAATTCTCACCGCTAGAACTGCTAAATGAAGCCCAATTGATACGATTACTTTGTCTTATTGCATTGCTGTTACCGCTAATTTTAACATTTATTACTTCTTGCAGAGAACAAAACCTAAATTTTAATATATATCTTCAGAGAATTTAGTGAAAGCGCTTAATATCATCTAATTAACAGTAATTACACGATTGCAGACAGTCAATTTATTGGCTAACAAGTCTTTCAATCGATGGGTTAATATTTGCAATAAAATATCAATCAATTTCTCTATGCTTTGAAGAACATGAAATCGATCATTACTGTGCAAAATTTTCTGAATACTTTGCATGTAAACCGGTAAAGATATTTTCTGTACGTGTGCTGTTGTTAACTTCTACGAGAGCTAAACAGTTTTAGTATGGGAGCACTTTCAACCTGTTTACTCGGCTAATTTTTTTAGTACGCATTCTAGTACTCACTTCACTAAAGAATCTCAGGCATTTAAAGCTTTCGATTATAGCGTATATAAACTATGATTACCTTCGCCATTTTTATTGCGCTTTTCGAAAAGTATGCTAAGATCTAATGGATATTTAATAACGTAGATGAATTGAGTTTTGTTACGCGCGAAAAAGTTAATATTGGTCTTCATACGTGCGTACATAACTTTCATTCATCAGATTTATGGAATTACAACTTATTAAACGAAGGCATTTTTATTCTGTTATGCGAGCGCCTTCAAATAAAATAAAATACCTTCATGAATTTACCAAGGAATCTTTTGCAATTGAGCAAGTAAGAATGTCGTTTGAAGAATATTCAGAAATTACTATTTAAGTGCAGTAATCATATCAGAATAGAGCCCAAGTCGTGTATTTCAAAAGATTCGTTTTCTTCAGCGTTTGCAACAATGATCCTGCCACTACTTTGATTTCTGATGATTAGTACGGCGATCATAATGACTCAGCATTATCAGTGCACTTATACCTGCATTATAAAGCAGGAAACATGAGAAACATACCTACACACGTACGTCATATGTAGTAAGGAATAATATTAATCAAAATATATCAACACTAAGTAGATATACGAGAACGAACTTCCTCGTCAATTTAATACCAATCACACTGGTTCATTTAGGTCGTCTGTATGGACATACAGGTTACGCCTAGTCTAAGAAGGTGAGAACATCCAGCATTAACTCCGTATGAAATTCTTATAGATTATAGAGCCACCATTTTGAAGTGTGATGATGATGTATGCCAAATTTTTGTTTATGATTAAGCCTTATATAAAAATATAACGTCTAAGCTCATGCGACGTTCAAACATTTAGCTATTAGACATCAGATCGCGAACTCCTATGGCATTTTACAGGCTATAATATGGTATCGTTAAAGAAAAGAAATTTTAGTTAATTGAAAATTTAATCGTAAGGATATAAAATATTCTCTTGAATTGCGTACCGCTATCGGCTGTGACTTTTGCTATCGGTAACAAAGGAGTGAAGAAACGCTGTGGCAATCTGCCTATTTGGTTCAAATCGCCTTTGAGTGAAAACGTATTTGGCTAATTAATTTTTTAAGCAAATCCAAATCATAATGTAGAAAGTACAAGTAATTCAGGTTTGATTGCTCAAAAGAACATACATAAAGAAGAGAGCATGCGGTTAACCTTAATTTTTTTTCCATCAATTTAGTTGTCCATGTGCCACAATATATTATTTGCATCTCTGTGGCAAACAAAGTGGTAACTTATTCAATTCTACGTACAATAGTCGCATATGGTCGACGCAAAGTAAAATACGTCCTCCAGAGACGCGCAATCTGTATTTGTGTATCCCTACAAGATAGATATGCATAATCCATACCCATACCTGTATAACCTACGCGTAACTATACCCGTACATACTCTTGGCACATTTAAAATTGCAGATGCGACTCGAATAACGCTTCCTTAAGCAAACAAGACACGTGCTCAGCGAAAAAGGCAATACACCATTGAACCGCTCGGGCGAAAGAAACGAAATATATTATGCATCAGATATGGGGTTAAATGGTTTTAATAAGTGAACCATTCTCGCTTGTTTCCTTATAAAGAATACAATGGACGTCTCATAGAGAATAGAGAATACATTGATGATGTCTTCACCCACATTTTTATCTACGACTTCTTTCGCGTCTCGCGTCTCTGTCCGTTTTGTGCGAGGCTCGAGCGAGACACGACGGCCGTTACATGTCGCACGTACACTGGCGGTTCTCGTTATTGGAACAATCATTCACGTATAGCTGCAATCGCTTTAAAATTTGTTACGGTATCGTCGTCCGGGATATTTTTACGACGTATTCACGAAATGATTAAGAGGAGACAATAGGCGATTGTCGACTCTTTTTGGTGGCGATGGTATGCGCGCTAGTCGAAAATTAATGCATATATAATCTATATTTAATCCTTTTTATAACATTGTTCAATAAATAGTTGTTAATTAAATTTACATGATACCATAATGAATGCTTGGAAGCACATGTCTGTTCTTACAAATATTGTTGTGTTCACTATGAAAAGAGTAAATTCAATATAATATTAATAACTCTTTTTTTGTTAAAAACTCTACACCTATGATTCTCCTAAAGACGTCCATAGAGTTACTGCAAATACCTCAAATAGCAAAGTGGAGGTTGACTGAAGGTCAACTACAAACTAAACTGTTTTCTGTCAACGCAGCAAAAAAAAAAACAGATAAAGACCATTACCGAATTGGTGAAGGAACACTGCCTCCTAAAAAAGCATCTGCACAGCATAGGTCGAGTAAGCGAACCTTGGTGCAGAGAATGCGAATTACGAGAGGAAACGAGTTTGACTTCGTTATAACCACTATTATGCTAGGATTATCCCAGGTATTCCAGAGAAACTGAGTAAAGCCTTGTACTAAAATAAATTCTTGCATTGATCAATGTAAAATTACCGAAAAACAACGAAGATGTGTTGCATGTTTCTGCTACACTATCCGAAGCATTGGAAAAATTATTGTTTTAAATAAAACACTCGGTATACTTTTGGATCTTTATATTTAGGTATACAAGACAGCCATATTTTTTTATATATAAAATTTTAGACATTCAATTTTATTTTACCGGCCGTGGTGAACGTCAAGCACCATACCTCATTTTTCTTATGACGCACCGAATAAATGTAAACTATATGAAATATGATCTTCAAAACCTTTCGCTGGTCTCCAAAAGATTCACCCAAAATGAGCAATAAATACATGGGAGGACGACCAAAACCGCCTCTTACTGTGAAAAGGTTCTAGGACAAAAACAGGCGAAAGCACTCATATTAGGCTTGCCAAAGCAAAAATAGTGCTATCGTTCAGCATTTTGGGAGGAGCAAATATGTGTGGCATCAGTTGCACACGACAGCAGACCATTTCTTGAATCTACTGAACTGAAGGAAGAAGATCCTAGAGTAGTACTAAGGTTTATTAAAAGCCTTCAACAAACACACGAAAGAGCATTTTGTTGCAATAGATCTATTAAAGTCGCAGTGACTAGAAGCAACTATGCTATGGCGTTTTTACATGCAATTTTTTTCTTATGTATTATTTCATGCAATTTAAATATTTTCCCATTAAAAAGGTGAATACTACCGATCAAAGATTAATATGACCATCAGTTCAAGGATCTGTTGGTTGAACACGTTCATGGCATATGTATGCGTATAAAATGATTATTAATACCATAGCGACGTACACATCCCAAATTCTAATGAACAAGATAAAACGATCTTACAGGAAGCCATCATTCCTTTTCCGGGAAACGGTTATTAATCTCCAAGATTCGTTTTCTTTAACCGAAACGCATACGCAGGCATTGCAAGTTAACTTACTATACGCACCGTTACAGTGGTTAAGCAAAAGAGAGAAGGACGCTTATAAACACATCAAGCACAAATACGTATAACGTTTATACAGCCGCTAATTAATAATTTATATATTTTCTCTGTAAATTCTGAGGATGTATGCGCGGCGTATCTCATAATAATACGACCAGGTCGGCGTTATCCGGTTAGATCCTTCGACGTTAACGCTACAAAGGTATACGCGGTAATTACCGGCGGATACCTATTACAATATTATCGATCAATGAATGGGAATAATCGCGTATAATTGATCTTGTACATGCAGACGCATCGGTAAGTAGCTTGGTTGAACTAATTTACTGCATGGGAAAAAAAGATGTAACATAATAACAATCGGAAAAATAGTATCTGACGATTGCATTTATCCTTTCCCTAGTTATGAAATTATGGATACGCTAGATCTATTCTTTAATGCTTCGTTACACTCCACGTCAACTGATTAATCTAACAAGAGAAAAAAAGAAGGAAAACTCAGGTTCTGTGTGTGGAAACTCAAAAAGTAACACAATTATAATAACGGGTGTAATTTTCATTCTTGCGAATAACTTCAAATATTTGAGAAGAAGAGTTTAAATAATCTTGGGGCACGACGCTCCAAACAACGTCTATTGCCTTATACTTATGGCTATCACCATATAATCGTCTCGTTAGCCATCCCCAGACATTTTCAACCACTCTAGGCCTTCGATATTTTAGTCTTCAAGGTTGTGCTAATTCTCTTTTTGATGTATTTTGAAGTTGCAAAAAGGAAAACAACTGTCGTAAATTATATCATCGTGTCTGCCTTTGATATGTTTCACTAAAGGTACTGTACAGATCGAAGACAGACGTCTAGGTTGCTGATTTTTTTTTAATAATAAAGATATAAGAAAAACCTCTATTAAATCATTTCATCGTCTTTTTTCGTGGCATTTTTATCTTCAGTAGAGTCTCTAAAAAATTATAAAAAAAGGTGGCAAACATGGTGGTTTTCGATTAAATAAAACAAATACTTGGATGTACTATTTTCTATTAATTATTATTTATTTGTTTCACAATGTAATTTTCTGTCTTCACTATCTGCTGTGATGGATTCTGCACCTGATATTATAAAAACATTAGAATGTTCGTCATCACCTATAAAAGAGGCATGTCCTCAATGTAGAGCTGAAACTATGTTAATCACAAGAACGAAATTTGGACAGTACGTGTAGACGCGCAATAATATTCGGATATTTAGCCTTTAAGGGTGTAAAATAGGGAAAGCTCGATTGGGAATCTCGTTATTTTCTTAATTCATAAAAATGGCTCTCTTAAGAATGGTTTTTTCCAAAAATGATGCAATATGTTTTTTCTAACTGGGAGCTTGCGCGTCTCGTAAAATTTTAACCTGCCTCGCGATGGCTTTTACTCCGCTAGTGAGGCTGGCCAACATTCCTTCGACAGGCGTATTCTTCTGCATGTCTCGTCTCCAGTAATTTCCCTGTTGAGGAAGTTCTAACCTCTGTTTATAATAATCTATAAGGAGTCATAAAGATGGCGATCACTCAGATGATTCTTATTTTTCTTAATATTGCATTTTTGAATACGGTGATCAATTTGTTTCTTCATCTTACAAGTGACGCTTGATCAAGAGAAGTTTTGGCACCGAACTCATAAGTTTACATACATTATTATCTGAGATGATTTCAAGCCTGGTGATATAATTGTTTGCGTTTGATGTTGTCATACATACTATTTGAGTTATTACTTCCCCTTTAAATAAATACGAAGCTATATGCAACAATAACACTCCATAACATCGATTCTCCAGCAATTTAATGCCTCACATCTGACACGAACAAAAACAAATAGATTTTACCTACATCTGCTCGAATTACGTACAAATCTGGCAAAACGATGTCTACACCTTGTTTTCTGACATAGTTTTACGCAACATGAAATTATCGTAGCTTTGAAATACTCCACAGCGTTCGTGTTTTACTTAGAAATCGCCGAAAATCACGCGCAGCGGGAGAAGCATTCCATAAAACGAGATAATAAAACAGAATTGGCAAGGCGTGCACCGAGTAGACGTGCCAAAGATAACAATCCTTCGCTGACCAGGTGTGTTACCGGAGTCACTTCTAAAGGGCTTACAACTTCCGGTCATATTCTACATACTCGTCTATAAATAAAAATTTGCAGTGAATGGGTTGTTTCTCAAAGCGCTTGAACATTTCTGAACGGCAATAGATACGTGGAATAAGGCGATGTGTTTAATACCGCATTAAGAAGTCACATAAAAAGTTAATATAATGGAATTAAGTTTGAAGATTAATTTCGAAGAGGAAAATTAGAACATTATGCGTATATGAGCAATGGAAATACACTGAACGACGTTTCGATAGCTAGGTTATCATCTTCAGCAGCATAATTTTGCTACTGAAGATGATAGCCTAGCTATCGAAACGTCGTTCAGTGTAAGTGAAGTGTTTGTGGTAGAGGGTATAGTGAAGTGTTTCAGATGTTTTTTAGTTAGGAGAGATGTATCATTTGGCTACCTCTAACCAAAGCTTCATTTTACATCATTATATACAATACAACCTATTGTCGCCTATCGCCATGGTTTGGTAAAAACTTCAGATGCTTCGGAAGCTGAGAGGATGATCCAAAGGAAACATTTCCATAAACATCCTTGCTTATTTTAGAATGTTATTTAATGGTCCGAAGCACGATTTTGCAATTAATCGAGAATTTTCAATTACAACGATCTAATTCCGTAATTTTTTCGATATTAAAGTAGCAAAATTAATATCGGAGCGACTTTAATAATGGTATACCTTTACAACGTCCAGGTATACGTTAACTTTTTGTTTTTCATGTAATGGTTGCCACCGGTTTTTGCGAATAATAACATGAATGATGAATACTTATTACCGATTGATTTTAATCAATGAATAAACCGAGCAGATTGTAAAATTAACCAATTAACCAATTACCATAATCGTTATTAAAACTGGTTGCGCTATGAAAGTCATCCTGTTGCATCCGTGAATGGCATAAAATAGCCATCTATGTAGTGCGTGGTGTCCGCGCGGAGTGGTCTTACATCAATAAGAAGACTTCGATGTACAGACGCGAGTATATAAGATATAGGTTGGATACCATGTTAAATTCAATGTTGCGGTATTATTGTACAAATGTAATATAAAAACAATTTGTATTACATTAATAATCGCCAACTATATTTACAAAATAATGTTGGAGGTTATACACTCCTTTAAATCTCGTAAAAAATAATACGAATGACATCATTTGTCTTTGTTAACCTCAGCTCGTAACTGCATTTTTAACAAGAAATAATCACGTATGGCTGCAAACAATAGCAAATCATGAATTATTACGTGATCGCCTTATTCTTAAGTGCTTCCTTTTAACATCATTAATATTTTTAATACTGCGGCAATAATACTCACATTGAGAAGTTATCTTTCTGTAGCATAGCGTAGGGTAACTTCTGCTTTTTACAGCAGGATTTTCAACGGGGTTCATGGCATGAATCCCATCTCAGTATATTGTTTTCTCTGCGGAAATATCATAATACGAGAATTTATCGTGATCTACCAAATTGAAGGCTTAATTAATTAACAGAGGTTTACAGCCTTGAAACCCATGACCAAAAATGTTGAATAATAAGTGGCTAAAGGCTAAGGCTAAGAACTAATAACAATTGCAATTGCTATTTGTTTCCTATCAGAAAGATAGGATCTTAATAAACTATGCGCTACACATCGACCATCACATTATATCCCTCTTTTACGCAAGAAAATACAATAGTCTACGCGATCAAAAGAAATATTCATTCGCATAATAAGAATTGCTTAACTACTGAAGACTTAGCCATCAAAAATCAAAAGAATTTCCCGTTTCCCATAAGACTGATTTTGACCTGCAGCGCAGAAGGTGTATAAGGCCACTTCTACTGTATATAAGGGATGTGTACTTAACTACGTTCATACGTACATTCGTTTCTAAATACGAACATGTTTTCTTGTCTTGTCTCCTTTCAAAAATAGACTCCGTGAAACACGCATCTACGACACCAACACACCGCCAGATACCCACATATACATACATATACAGCCACCATACGTACATGCACACGGCGTTCCTTGTTATTAGTAAATGGTACGTTTCCGTTCCACGAATAGGGACTTTTTCATTCTGAAAGATGCGTTTCTGTGAATGTCAGTGAATGCGTGTACGTACATATGTAATGTATATCTGGTGTGGAAGTTATTTTTAGACGGCGTGGACGATGCGTCTTCTCCGATGTTGATATAACGCTCCTCGTCTTCTGGTAAACAAGTTTCAGATCACGATCGGGATGCAAGAAACGCGCGAGGTCCTCCACCCAATTGGAGACCACGGAGCGGACGGGCGCGATGGATCGTCGAGAAAGTGAAAACTCGAATTACGTAAATAACGAGCGAGACAGCCGTCTTTCCGTTGTCGAAAATAAATCTATAGTCGGGTATACGAGTCATCTGACTGCAATTACCTTTTGCCTACGATAAATCTTAAAGAGTTCAACAGAAAGCAATGGTTCAGTAAATTATGCTTATTAATAGTAAAAAGAGGCATGAATATCCACACTGATGGTTCTACAACTTGCTTCTTCTCGGTTACATAACCGAGAGCAAGCAGTAGAAATTAGCAAAAAAACGCCTCGAGTATCCGTAGGTGTTCCACAGGGGCCTACTTTAGCCTTAACTTAAGTAAACTCAATTTTGCAACACCTAATGCTAGGATGACACCACTCAAGATGTTCTCTAGTAGGTACTGCATTCACTCCAATAAACATAATAAGCAATACGGTTCTTCGCTGATTGTTTAAGAATGTAGGTGGATTTTTATACAAAGCACAGGTTCGACAATGAGCAATAGAGCCGAATATGTAAGCCAGGATGATGTATTATGGAAGAATGTTTGCCATGGAGAATCCAGAATTTTTGTCGAATGAGTGCTTCTCCGACAAAAGTCACATTCGCTTGGATGGCTACATCGAACGCCAGACAAATCGCCTTCTTAATTTTGAGAGACCCGATGTTATTGTTCAGAAACCTGTGTATCCTCTCATATGGCATATTGGACCCTTATTTCATCTAGGATGATGAAGGACATGTTACCGTTACCCAAGAACGCTACAAGGGTGCAGAGCACAAGCTCTTGCCTTATCTTTGAGGAAAACACACCCTCAATTTTGAAATGGAACCCCCTTATTTGATACTTTTTATTTTAAGTTTTTTTTTTTTTTTTCATTGAAGAAGATTTGCACGCAATCGTTTGTCTTCTATTTTACCTACCTTTGCAATGAGTTTATATAAACATCACCTACTTATGCCTGGATTGGAATTCCAACAAAGACATAGAATTCCACATTTTAAACTTATAACGAAGAATTAAGTTCGACAGAGCAAGCCCTTAACCTTCATACTTACCATCTTGCTTATTCAAAAATCTACTCGCTGCTCGTTCATTTTCGCAAGCAGAAATTTGCGAACTAACACGATACATCGCCGCACAAACGCGTACCACCTGCGTTCACGAAATAAGAAGAAACGGTAGACGCTATGAAGTTGTGGCGTGCAGTTGTTGTATGTACAAACACGCGTCTTAAGAGGAATCACTACATTTGCCTAAATAAATATGGAAAAACGCAGAAGGTAAACAAGGAATTCGTCTACCGGAGAGACGCACTGCTTCGCTGGAGTGCTGTACAAACAACAAATAAATATTCACAATAATTTAAGTCGAGGCGAGTTCGTTCCGATGGTGAAATGATCACCTATATCAAGATCGACTTTCAAAATACAAAATGTACGAACTGTGATGTTTCTCCTTTGTTGCCGTAGACTAGATTCGTAAATCTAAATCACGAGGAAGATGTATTTGTATTGTACGAAATGTATCATAGAAAAGGTTAAGTTGCTAGCGTACAAGAGGAAGATGTTATCACTAGAGATGACCAAGGCAGGTGAAATTAGTGCTTTTTTGCAGCGACTAGACAGATTCGTGTCTATTCGTCTCATAAGAAAGGATTCGTGTTGTCTACTGGTTTCCCGAGAGTCGACGAAACACGAGTCTGTCTAGTCGCTGGAAAAAAGTAATAATTTCACCTGCCTTTGTCATCTCTAGTTATCATACTGTTAACAATACACCATACCTTTTTTAATAGAAATGTCTTTCGGGTGATGTCGCGTAGTTAAAATTTTATTTGACGTTTTTTTCTTTAGAAATCTTCTGAAGAAGCTGACAGCATGGTCAGCGAAACGTCAAGTAAAATTTTAACTACGCGACATCACCCAAAAGGCATTTCTACTACGGATTACGGTCGTGAAAACCTACACTCAACTATACTTTTTTTAACTTTTTACGTTCTCTTTTTCTTATTTACAAACCTACATACATCCACGTTACAGTCCATATGCAAACGTTTTTGTTTATATTAAAATTTTGCAATGATTAACCGTAACGAGAAATATTATTTTTATGTTAATGTTGCAAGCCTTCTTGTAGAGTGAAATGACGAGTCATACTGGAGGAACTCACAACTGTTTCAACTTCACTTGTAACAATTAAAGATTTAAGCAACTAGGGAACCAACATGTGAAAGCTAAATAGGCAAATATGTGTTATTTCCATAACAATATTCGTTCTACTTAACATATTAGTAAACCTTCGCACTCTTCGGTAAAGAAATTGCGTGGCATTTCTTAGCATTACAATGGAATATAGCATTATTTTGTAATACTGCAGATGTATTTTCATTTAGGCTTTGGTAAATTCTTGTATTCTGTGTGGTGTATTCTTAAAAACTTAATTTTAATTAAGAGTGGAAAGGTACCCTAAAGTAGACCAGGAGAGGGTGGAGTAAAATCTATTTTTTAACTAATAAAACCGTTTAAATAGAACTAGGCTTCGTTTAAGAAGCAGGATGTGTCAATGACATTATCATTCGTGTGATTTTTGAAGTGTTGCACTTTCACTTAATATACACATTGACAACCAAATATGATTTTATAGCTACTTGCGTATCTAACAGAGAAATAGTACATATATCGCATGGTATAAAATCGGTTTTGATTGACCACCTGTATACGTAGTTGTAATCGTACCAACTTTAATAAGATCCTTATAAAATCTTCCTCTCCTATAATTTGATATGCTATTGCAAGGAAGCAGCACTAAAATGTTCAAAGAACATTAATTCCAAAGCAAAATACTATTCAGGAAGCCAAATTCCTTACTCGAAGATACGGTTATATTCAGTATGAACAGCAGTCACACAGACACACAGAAGCAGAAATTATATTCCTTTGTGATCGAATTTCCGCGAAGAAACGTGAAAAATAAACCGCTTACAAGAACTCGTCCACTTTATGACTGATATTTATGTATTTCGCCAGATCAATTATGGTGATTAAGAGGAATTCACAAGGTATACCACCAGCGTGATCTCAACCAATAATAAACCGATATTACGTCGGAATAATGCGTACGTCCCAGACCTAATCTCCCGTTACCTAACGATCACTAGAAGCCCGATAAACGCACCTTATCTACAGAGGAAGTCGAATAATAACACTACACACATTATAATCAGTATAATATTTAATAATAAGTGATTATCTAAATCGGCTAACATAAGTAGCTGTTAAGTTGATCCATGTCATCGTAAGAAGTTATTAATTAATGTCTATTTATATTCTGTAAATATGTAAACAATGGTTTTGTGTTCATTGTTAAGAACGAACGTATACATTTCCAATCGCAACTCTTGAGCGTACATATTAAAAATTGCATGTAACTACTATTGTTGTTTTTTCTTATCCTTTGCAATGGAATCCGAAACTTTCATTTGTTGTCGATTACTCGGTATATGCTTCGCTTTGTTAATTAAACATCTGATTACTTCCTGCTAATATTATTATGTTAATATCATTGTTCTTTACATTTAACATACCAAAACAAGGCTATGGGATAGCTACATTTCCTGTGTTTCGATGTAAAAGTTACATAATCCGTGGAAGAATTTACGGATTTTTTTTTTACGACAATTTGGTGGCAGTTACATTTTTCTTGTTTGGCGTGTTTACTCTGTAATGATGTATGCAAAACAATTCTCGAGGTTACCAAAACCAAATGATGATAACGTATCAAAGGAAAACCACAAACTGTTCACAAGGCCGTAGGTACTACGTGATGTAATATTGAAAAGTTCGAAGTAGTAAGCCTGTTAGAAATATAAATAAATTTTATTCTTGTGTAGTTATTTTCATTAACTCTTTTACTGGTGATTTTTCGCAACTAGACCTTTGTTTTTCGCCTTTCAAAGTGAAGGGATGCATTAGCCAGAATATTTCTACCAACATAGCAATTTTTAATTCAAATTTTTGCATTGAATCTTAGTAAATTATTAAAAAACGTATCGTAACACAGGATTACTTAAGATACAACTTTCACTTTCTGTAATATGACGAAATTTTGAACATAATTTGAGGTTACTACCCTCAAAGATTATGTTCAACACCCACATACGCTAATTATTAATCGAATAGTATCGGAAGTAGGAACTAATTCCTTTTAGCGGTCCTAAATGGTTTTAGTAATAAAGGAGGGGTGTGTAAATGTAAGCTACTTGCTACCAAATGATGCGAACCAGGTAGAATTTGGTACTTACAAAGACTGCACAATATTTGTCGTCTCTAACGCAGTAGGAGTTCAAATAAAGTTTCTCCCCGCACAACATCTTCGTCGTGTATTTGGCAAGCAAAAGACACACTTGTATAAAACAGAAGCTGCCCAGGAATTAAAAAAAAGTGAACTTCATGCTGCCATTAAATCGCTGCAGAAGAAAGGTTTAACGCCATAACAAATTCATAAAAATTTGGTTAGTGTTGCTTGAAAATGATGCTCCTATCCTAGCGAGTGAAAAATTGGTCTCGGGAGTTTCGATGTGGTAGAACAATTTGTGCACTCAAGAAAACATTGATCCTGTCAAGATCGTTAGTTAACTATTATACGTTTAGCAGAGATAATAGACATAATTTAGGACTTACGATAATCTGTCTGCAAAATGCGTACCCCGAGTGTTAACGCCAGAGCAAGAACGGGCGAGGCCCACCAATTCAGAAACGAATTTAACATGTGAAGAATGGCGACAATGGACAATCTTCACCACCGCGCAAATTTAGGATCCGACCCTCAGCGGGTTCTCATAAAATGGTAGCAATAATCTTATTGCTACCATTTTCTGAGATGCTGAGGGAATTTTAATAATTACTCACATGAAATCTCGCCAATCACAGATCAATATTACGGCATAGAAGTCTCGCTACTTTAAACGCAATTTACAATGCAGGATTCGAGCTGATGGAATATGCACCATCCAGCCCCCACCCAGCTTCTAGTAACTGATTTCCGTGAGTTTCTTTGAAAAAGTTTATTTTTCTATTGATTACCCATAAATCATACCAATGACTTTCAAAAAGTGTTATTAGCTTTAATTTAGTTGCAACATTGTACAATTACTATATGCGTGTAATAGTGAACATTACCACCCTCTGGAGTTACCACCACAACAGGAAAAAATTGACGTACTATTTACATGTTTCTAGTAAGCTAGTCAATTTCTAGAATAACATTAAATCGCAACACTGTAATAAAAATTATTAGTCTGCCTACACAAATTTACTGCAAGGAGCAAATTGAGCAACAATAACTTTTCATTAAGTGCTTGTAGAATATTTAATATCCATTTCAAATACAATTTCAGCTTTTCAAGGGCGAAAAAGCAGTCATTCTTGCCCGGAAAATGATTACGAGAAAGGCCGCTGATGGGATGATGGGAGGCACGTTTATTGATTTAGCGAACTTGAGTTTGGTTTGTTCCACAATCGTGAAGAAGACGATTCCCGAAATGTGGATAAGTAAATGAAGGGATTCCTACCGGATGAATGTTTGTTTACTTTACATTATACATATTCTCATAAGTTGGGCCTTGTAATTTTTGATTTTGAAGCCTACGGCATCAGTCTAACGACTTGCGAGGTGTAATACAGATGTAATCGCTAGAACGACCCCATTATTCTAAGTGTATGAATTTCGCCTAGCAGTATAATCTCTAAGTGGATGTGACAATCCGTTTGTTTGTTTATTTTTAAATATTATATTTGGTTTTTGCTTCGAGGCACGAGAGTTGAACGAACTTATGTACGGCGGCTCAATGAATTACAATCTGAATGAACAACAGGCGCTTTCACGTCGACCTCATGATGCCAAACTAACACACGCGTCCGTGCTCCCCCATTCAGCGAGACCTGGAGGACTCTGCCAAGGGCGATCGTCATGGCATCATACCTCGGGCCCGGCGACCACGTGTATCGTGTTGTTCGGGTAAACTGACGCGGTTTAAATTAAAAGGCGAAAATGCGCGGCTTTATAAATATACCGCCGGCGAATGTATTGTATGTGTTCGTGTGTGTATGCGTGTTTACAAAAACCTTACCTCAGCGGTGTTGCTACCGTCTCGAACGGTATTCTAACGTGACGATGATGATGATGTAGTGATGTTATACGGGCCCCGATTTGTCTGTGCGGATGTATTATTATTATTATTAAACGAAGAGGAGAGTGTAGATGTTGTTGTTTGCGAATCCACCGAACCAAGAGGACGCACACTTGCCGAATAGAGGATGATGCACTACAGACGTCGTAACCGTCGCACATGCACTTACTTTTTTTCTGTTAAAGAAGGAATCGGGTGTCCTCTGTGTCCCAGATCATATACGATTTAAGCAGCGTCCCAATAATTACCCATATAATATTAGCATGTATTTATAAAGCGGCCATTTCAGATTTTCAATTCTCTGTTTGATTCTTCCTCTTGTTTGGACGATCCTCGCGACACTATTGCATACAATACACCTACTTAGATATACTCTCGCCGTGTGTTGTACGCTTGCAATGCACTGATGTTTACGTTTCTCCCAGTATACTTTCGGGCGCGAATCGAGATAAACGGCGGATACGAAGACGCGAACCTAAGAGGAACCGCACCAGGTCGGAACGGCGAGCACCCGTTCTTCTTCACTCGTTTATTTACAACAGATTCTAGGTTGTTGTAACAACAACAATCTAGGTGGAAGGAAAAAAAACGCGCACGGTGTGTTGTAGTTCACAGATCCTTAAACAGTCTGAGTCTGGGCGGCCGCTGTTAGCTCGCGAGAAAAGAGCGAATGCGCTTGCGCAAGCCTCGCCTCGCAGCTTCCGTCGTCCCGCGTTCGTCGCAGTAACACTCTTTCTCTTTCTTTTTCTGGCCATTCATTCATCCTTGGGTCGAGATTCTGCGGTTAGCGCGCGCTCTCCACGGCGATACGCCCGTATATTGGTGAATACGCGTTCCGTCGTTACATGTACACTTACTTAACAAAGTCTCCGTATACCTATGCGAAGAGAGATACCGATCCTTAAACGATTTGAAGAAAAAAAATCAAGCTTTCCATATTAATAATCGAGCTACGTTTGGTTGATTTTTATGCTTACGATGTTTAATGTAATGGATTTATTTACTTTCAGAATTTAGTCCATTCCAAGGAAACACTAGCAACCCGAAAATTCAGGCAACTGTAGAGATTGGAAGAGTATCATGGTGTAAAGACAACTTATTTTTTTTAAGCGGCCGAACCCCTGATACAGCGCCCTAATTTTTTGATTTTTTTTTCCCTGTATCAGAGAAAAATTCTTTTTCCAGAGCCTAAAACCAAAGACCATTGCTGCTGGTTCTCTGGCTATATTTAGTATTTTCACAGTTTTATCTTTTGGCACCAATTTCCGAAGTACGATAGCCCGCTCCAAGAATCAATGAAGAGAACAGTGTTGGGTCCAATATTTGGAAAGAAAACTTCTGTGTGGCCAGGTTTTGAAGTGAGCTTACCAGATGTCGAAAAAGAAACTCGAGATTCAAATATATTTGTGGATTCCGTTAATATCAAAAAGTGGCGAAATTAAGCGTCCGTCTGCAGAAATGGCTCGTAAAATTGTATAACTATACGTTGTAAAGTGCAAAGATTGCACAGCACCTTCCACAGTTTTCTGATCCTCCACTTTACTGCTAAAGGAGTTGTATACGTTGCTTGTGCCGAACCTTGTGGGAACACGGACGATCGGGACTCCACCGTATGTACATTAAAGAATGCATTTTTTTAAGTGGTTACTTGATGCCTCTGTTAGTTAGTTTAATAGCAATAATGTATATTAATAATGAAAAAACTTGAAACTAAACGTGTTCCGGGTCCGGACCGTGTCATAGAAAACACGACGTTTCGTCCATAATGTTGTCGTTGTGCGCGAAACGTAACTGACTCTGGCCGTGGAAGCCTGCGTTATTATTATTATTTTTGCTTTAACTTGTTAATATCTGACAATATCATTTTAAATAAGCTTCAGTTTATTAATTAAATGTTATGTCATGATCTCCAAAAGGATAAGAAAACAATTCTTTCCGATTCCTCCTCGTATTCAGTTATTTCCCTTACCAGCTCCTTCATTGCCATCGAAGCCAAACGATCTTTTGTGCAACCGTGTTAAGAATCTTGTTGCGTTATATTCTTCCTTCATTGCAGATACAAATGTTTTTGAGACCTTGAAATGGACGTCGTAGAATTGTTGCTAATTTAACGTTTTTCAATGTAATAAATAAAATCCTAAAACGTTCACAATGGTTTTGCAACGTAGGTGTATAGAAACTTTTTAGAGCAATTATATATGTAGATACGAGCGTATACAGTATATACGTTGATCGTGCATACGTGTGAGTTCGTTAAGTTGTACTTGTTTGCGCCGATGGAGCCAAAACAAGACGCGCCGCTTACTTATACGGAATTAGAACGGCTCTCTCTAACAAAACGATGAATGAGCGTGCTGGCAATGCGAGATGTGCATGGAGGTAATCCACTCGCCGATGAGAGCCAGATATCGGCGGCTTGTGTGCATATTTCGCGCGGCGATGATGCACTAGTCGCGGGCGCGAAGGAGATGGAATAGACGAGGGCGGCAGGGTTGCAGAGAGAGCCTTTGCCGGCGGAAGTGAAGATTCGCTATCCTTTCGTACGCCAACGCCGACGTCGATGTGTTTTGGTGCCGGAAGGACGCCGCTTCTAACGCCTACGGAACGGCCAGATGATGATTTATTTATCGCCGGTTATGCTTTGTATATTCGATTAAATTGACCTCATCTTACAACAATATATATAACATATTTAAGAATTGTGATAACTACAATATTTGACGAATTCACGTTATACAGCTGGGAGTCTTATCCTCTTATTTCGTTTGTAGAAATTGTGCCTTTTATGTAAAATAGTAGGGAACTAAAATTTTCTGATAATGTAATAGACATCATACACCATCTTCCAAAGATATTTACGTACATACGGGTGATCGATATAATAGTAATGTCAAGCCTTGACATCCCCTAACAGCTTTCGTCAATAATTACGAGGGGCATCGGCTAGACATGAGCTATTGTTACGCCGACGTTCGTACGAGCGTCACCCTCAGCGTTCATCAAATTTGGAATAAGGAAAACTAGGGGAGAACCTTATTCTGAGAGTTGAGAGTCCGACGTTCGAACCCACTTTAGCCATTGCGCCAGAAGCAGCGGAACTGACATCTACTTTGTTGATATAAGTCAGTGCTGAAAAAGACTTCTTTTTGGAACCCATTTGTATGTGTCGCAAGAGCAAAGCTTTTATAATATCGATTTTTGAAAAAAATATTGTACATGTAATGGTAAGAAGGTTTTTCCTTCTGTGGCACTTAGTCGTAGCACTTTGTATATCACTTAGCAATGGTTTCTTATGTTCCGTAGGTAATGTACACAAAAAATAGGCTCGCAAGACACAAACTTAAAAATCGACCAGTTCAAGCCGGGTTCAGAAACAGTCCAAAACCTGGTTTTGAGAACCGGTTTTCCTTTCATTAAAAAAAAAAGTATTGTTAACCAGAAACCAGTTTGTGGTCAACCGATTCATCGTTTTTGGGTTCTCCAACCAGAAAGCAAACCATCGTTATGTATTTCGAAATATTCATAATTTTGTTCTCGATGGCTTAAATTTAGATTAAATTCATTGCGTAAATAAATAAGGAAGAATACTAAATAATAATAATCGATGCCTTTATGGCCACTATTTAACAAAATAATGATGCAAAACAACGCGTACCCCTAACATACAAAACTCGAGAGTACAGCAAAGCAAGCTTTACATCAATAATTAAATAATTCATTGCGATATTCATAAATATTTCAAGGAAGTAGGCACTTTTTTTTTAATACTTCTCGCACAGGTATTGCATACCTTCTAAATAAATTTACCTATGCGTCATCCTCCTAGCGCGCGCTCCTTTTCATAATAATCACTTTACATTTCTGCAACGGTTCGAAATAGGAAATCTGCAGTAGAAACAGAATTCTAAATGACAAATTCTGTATGGCAGTATTGTTTGTCATTTCCTGGCATCTACGGCGTATACATTTCGTCGGTGTTATGTTTCCGGTATCCGTCTGTTTCCGTTGTCTTTTGTTCCGCCGCACGTTTGTTTACAAAATGGCAAAAAAAAGTTGAGCTATTCAAAAGAAACGCCAACGTAAACAATAATTTTTGATGATGTTTACGCTATCATTTGTAGGAGAACTGAATTAGACTAGAAAGCAAATTTAATGTAAACTAGTATACAGGGAGATTCAGA
>LR736866.1:2792172-2984008 GCA_902654985.2 Oryctes borbonicus
GCTCCTACCAGCACGTTCCAAAAATATGTAACATTCTTCTCCACTGATTCACTCCATGAATCAGATAGAGTTAACTCAAACCTGTATATGTCTTCGTGCTGCGCCCGTTTACTTCAACATCTTCCAAACAAATTCCTTCTTTATTGTCTTACACCGCCTTACGCAAGCGGTACACCTTTTCACACCTCTAACCGTTTCAGCAACTACATAATGGCGGTTCATATAAACAAATAGTATATAATAAACGGTAGCCAACAAAAATGACATTTCGTTTAAAAACAGCGGAGCGAACGCGCTCGGACCCGCGGCGCTAGGTAGACGTTAAAACCGATGCTGGATGCGCGGATGATAACCGATGTCGAAATCGAAACGCAATAAACTCTTTAATTTATTGACGTTGATCGCCAATTTGAATGAAATGGATTTTCATTGTTTGTTACATCGCGTCGTACGGGTGCTGTGTAGTAGTACAAATCTTACGCAAATCCATTAGGCGACTAATTAGCATTAAATTATATGTCAAGATGTTTTTCTTTCGTTTTTCAACGGTCGCGGCACGAGTTCGCTTAATGGGCATTTAAAGAAATTAGAATGTTTGTGTGTGATTCGGATTTCGTGTTTGCGTACTCCGCCAACTTACGATATTTACATAGACACGATATAACGGCTAACGTACGAAGAAAGGTAATTAACGATTTTATTACGTGAAAAGTCGAAGAAGTAAACGTAAGTAAACAGGAAATTTCCCTTATAAACAGCCAGTTTATTTTTTTTTTAGACACAGGAATACCAAAAAGTTATATCTTAATCAAATTTCATTCGTTTTAAAATTAATTGTAAGAAAACCGTATTGAAACCTGTCACGGGAGAAGAGGATAATTAAATAAATATTTTGGGCTATTTTCATTCACATTCTAACAGCTCAATATCCGCCGCATTTTTGCAATTAAGAATTTCACCTACTCCGATACATAGAAACGATCAAGGTAACAATCCATAGAAGCCAAAAAGCAATAAAAAATATGTCATTCCATTAAAAATATCAAAGTTGATTACGACTTCCGGTATAACCGGAAGTAACACGAGCCTAAAAATAATTTATTATAATGCAGGGGACGTACTTGTTAGCTGCTGTAAATTTTCAGAAAGAGAAACCGCAATATCCAGCAGTATGTTAGAAGTACCACAACAGTCAGTGACAGAAAGTAAGATAAAACAATCAGCCTGTGAAGCAACTGATGTGTTGGTAGCAACAATCGCCAGAATTATTGAGGAAGGAAAAGGTCCTGATAAGACGAAACCAAGAGGAAATAATGCCACAAGCTTACCGGTATATCAAATACGGATGGTACCAGATATAATTTTAAATTTTCATAGAATAGATGTGAATGGAAAGGTGCATGTAAGCACAGGAAGTCGGTTAGAACAATAGTAGACCTGCTAACTCACGATATGTTCAAGAAGCACATAAGCAACCCAGGGCTGACAGAGCGCATCGCATGTAAATTCTGCCAGGTGTAAAAAGAGACGTCGTCTAATCGGCTCTCGGAAATGGGCTCGGAGTACGCAAAAAAGATAAAAAATCGAGGCTCCCAAAGTTGTGCACGATACCTAGTGTTAATTTAGAAAATTAACATTCTCATCCTTCTTCTCTCCTTCCTCTTTTACCTCCTTCACTAAATCTTGTCGAATATTTCGTGCTAAATACTAATTACTCGCGCATGTTACACCATTTCTTATAGAGAACCTGTTATCAATTCCATGCCCAAACGTAAAATGCTAATACCTCATTTTTCCTAATTAACATTAAGTTACACATTGTAGCTCATTCCGTCTATTATCGATTACCTGTAAACGCTCGTCTGTGCGAACCAGTTAATTTAAACCTGCACGAAGGCACCTTACGTACAAAGAATTATCAATACGTGCCGCAAATTGCTTTCATGCATCGAAATTATTGGTTATTTGAAGTAGTTTAATCGATTAATGCTATATAATGCGCGGCAGACGTATCTATTTTAAATCAACAGATAGAGGTGCGACGGGTGGATATTAATAATTTTCCACGCGGCAGCTGAACGACGAAGATGAAAGGAAAAGAGGTACATAATAAATATATCTGGATCTGTTATGGTTATATGTATACGTACGAATACAGGAAAAAAAGTATTATTAACACCTTCTAATAGCGACACCTTTCGTGACAAGCAGTGTTTAATTTTAAAATTACAATCGGGCAATACCATTTTTAATTGTTAATTAGATTCTATATGAGCGTATGTTTTGACCTGTTTAGTGAATCGAGGCACAGCTTGCCGCAAATTTTAAAGACGAAGTTAGCAACTGAATTGGAGGATTTGTTCCACGAAATCAAAATTTTGGGGAAAAAGAATACCTAAAAGAAGTAAGAGGTGAAGTACTAGGACAGATTGTTAAACTTACACTCTTCAGTTCTTCAGTCTTCAGGCGCGAATCCTAAGATCTCAACAAAAAGTGTAAGCGGCTAGTTGATGAATCGTCAGAAAAATATTAAAGTCGAAAGAAGGTCAATTAATTGAGTGTAGGCTTTCACGACCGTAATCCATAGTAGAAATGCCTTCCGGGTGTTGTCGCGAACTTGATGTTTGACTAGACGTTTCGCTGATCATGCTGTCAGCTTATTCAGAAGATTTCTAACGACTGACGGCATGATCAGCGAAACGTCAAGTCAAACATCAAGTACGCGACAACACCCGAAAGACATTTCTACTAAGGTACTAAGGTCAATTAAGATGGGCAGAATATATCAGTTGAATGAAGAATGAAGCTGTATCTAAACCTGAAGGAATCACGCAAAAGGAAAGCTTCAGAATCGAGACGAAAGAAGTAAGACAAGATTGAAGAGATTCCAACACAATATAGAGAAATACGTGATACAGGGGAATGCTAAAGATACATGAATTCTGGAAAGCTGCCTTACCTTCCTTACCTTCCACTGCCTTACCTTCCTTGGATTTGGTATTGGAGGAGGCACTGTCGAAGGTTGATGTTTGGCCAAAAGTTTTCATTAAACCAATAAAAAATGCAGTTGAGACATTTTACGCGGAAAAATACGGATAACTTAAAAGAATATATCGGCTTCCATCCGCGATTTTACCGGCGCAATTAATTGATAGAATAAAATAAAATAAAATCTCCAATTATTGCAATATATCTGTAGGCATCGAAGATCTAAGCATTAAGAGGATTTATTCCGACAGAGTTTGTTACATTAGCGCAGAAAACTTTGTAACTCAATCACACGCATTATTCAAGAAGCAAATTAAAGAAATTCTAATAAATAAAGCTTATGTAGTAAGTATTCAGGAGGTTCTATTGCGATTATTTATGAATTATTTATTTTCTTTTTTGTTTCTTGAGGACTCTGACTAATTCCATCATATTGTAGAATGAGTGAAAAAACTGCATTATTATCACTACTATCATTTACTGCAATCACTAGAATAAAGAAGCACTTTTCTTGGTGTCGTTGTTTCTCCCTCCCGTTATTAATTTTAGAAGTGGTGAAGATTCTAGGATAAGCATTAAAAATTTAAGTTAGAATCTTAGATTACGTGTTCCTCGTGTATTTTACAACAATTATTGCATTCTTTAACGTTTGTTGCTTATATTAATAGCAACAATGTAAATATAAAAAGCCTACCGCAAGAATTTCAACTTACACCTATTTTATTTCGACTTAAACCAAACAATTTTCGGTATTTTTAGAAATCAAACTTCTTTATTGCGTTTACGCGCAACGGTTTTGATATTAGTTCCGATGTTGAAAGCATTTTAATTGAAATTTCTCATCTATGAATAAACTATCTTACGTGCGACGGCGTGCCGTAGGTAGTCAATTAAAATTTTTCGAAGCGACTTCTTGTGCAACGGATCCCTGTGATCTTTTTCTCGTAAATTATGGAGAAATTAAGTGCCCGATGACGACGGTGGAGTGGAAACTGAACACTGGAGCGCAAGCGAACGCGCATCGCGCGGCATGTTTTTAATACGCACCACATTCAAAATTAGACGAACTTCCTGGCGGCTTACTGGTAGACCAGTGAATAAGATTCTGATTCTATATTTACAATTAACGATATAAATAAACAGCGACACGTACACAAACACGCACGAACTCATAAATAGACGGAATGCGTGTATATACATGGGGCGTATTGAAAGTTGAAGGGTAATTAAGTACAGTGAAAGCACTCACGGTTCCCGTTTTCATTTGTTGTTTTTCTCTTGTAATAAGCAATTGTGAAAATGTGATTTCGTGTTTTTCAAGTATTCAAAGGGGAGTTTCGCAAATTTCTTACTGCTAGCTTCTGCGGAGATTAAGGCCATGGAATTTCTCGCATAATCATCAACGTCTATAGAAGATTAACCATTGTAAATAGCTGCTTTTTTTTTCTCGAGAGTAGGGATAGAACAGGTATGTTAAATTTAGAGTTTTCTCTCACATCATTCGGTCAACGGTTGAAAATGAGAATCGACGCATCCTCGCCTTTGCAACAGCCTTTGCTATCATTATTGAACACAACAATAAGAAAATAAGGTTCGCTGAAAAATTTTAATTTTGCAGTTTTTCTACACTTTTATGTAAACTTACTGAAAAATCCTTATCTCAAATATCAAGTGTGTACATTCAAAACAATTGAAAATATATTAAACATGAGATTGAGATACGCTCGGAACAAAGCTGACGACGCCGGGTAGACAGAAACGTGTACACTGCCGTTCGGTCGGTTGGTAAGAAACATGAAAAGGTTACAGAAACAAACGAAATTAAAAACAAAATGCAATTTTATTGTATGTACAGGTACAAGAGACAAAAATAAATAAATAAGAAGTTATTCCGGCCTAATATAACATACTGAACATTATTTTTTTTTATCGAAGAAACCTCCTTTGCTGTTAATCACCGCTCGAACTATTCTAGGCATTCTTTCGATAAGTTTTGTTAAAACGGATTGTGGAATATTAATCCATTCATGTTGCAGAATATTCCGTAAATGTTCTTGTGAAGTTGAGCATATTTTTCGGATCCTCCTGTCCAGTTCATCCCACAACAACTCTATAGGGTTCAAATCTGGGCTTTATGGGGGCCACGTCATTACTTTCAGGGTGTGCTGTTCTTCTTGCTCCTTTAGATAGTTCTTCCACACTAACGCAGCGTGTTTTTGGGTCGTTGTCATGCATGAATGTAACTTCCCATATTTATTTTTTTTCAGCAATTTGTCGCCCCGAATATCCTTCTTCAAACAGCGTAATAATGCGTGAACGTTTTTCTACATTGGTAGGCTTGCCACGTGCCATTTTGAAGTAAATTTTCTTAAAACTTTCGCGCAAAAACGACAGATGCACACTAACACACGTTTAACAGTAAAATGAAGCAAATTTATATCTTTACGCCTGCGATAAATAAACAAGAATGATACTGCGGTATATTTCCTAAACGTATTGTTCGTTAATAATCCCCAAACGACCCGTTTCAAAAGATCGGTACTTCCGAGAAATTCTTGGAATGATAATAAAAGAGACTTTATTGTGGTTGTCGCAATATTTCTACTTTACATAATAATTTATGGCTTTAATCTCTTAGAAAAGGGTGTATGCTTAATATTTTTCTAATTTTATGTATTAATAATTGTATACAGTGTGATATAATAGATTTTTATTGTATGACCGAACTTCACTGAACGGCGCCTTATAAAAAGCAAGAAAGAAGTAGTTTGAAATTGCTATAAGTCCACAAAAGGTTCTTTGTTTAAACAGCACATTTTTATTATTTAGGTGCGAATATTATGGGATACATTTATTACACACTTCGGTTCACACGTTTCCATATGTATTTGCGTTCCAGAATTATCTTCGCGGGCTCTTTAAGTTTACCATCCAATTAATTTTCAGATTGTTTCAATCAAAATTTGCGGCCGGAGGAAACGAGTCGACTAACGTGTAGATACTTAAGCTGATTTCATCAACTTGTAATAATCGGATACATCCTTTTCTTATTAATAAACACGCCGATCTGTCAGTACGACGCTTCGTGTGTTTATAAACATTTGTGCAAGGGTCTCTAAATTAATTAGGTTCGCCCATAAATTAGAACATTCTCCGTAGGAATTGTTATATCTCGCTGCGGCCGAGTGAGAACATATATGTAATCATAAAACACAATCGTTAGATGTGTATCTATATTCGTCGACGTACGCACAAACTATACAGATGATATACAAAGCAAGGAACATAAAAGGAATAATTATGTGAAGTAATTATTCTAGCGCGGCGTAGAAATATTTGCATTTTCAAACGCTTAAGTAAAGGAAGTTCGTTCCTCGAACGCGTTTAAATTACACCTCGACGACGTCCCATCAGCTCGCCGACGACGTCTCTCTATCGTTTCCTTCGGAAGACGCGTTCGCGGGACGGAAGTCTGCATCGTAAAAGTTAAAATTTATTTTTTTGCTCCCACATCTCCGTTTCGGGTTCGGATACGTGCGGTAGAGACATTAGTTCTAGCGGAATAATTCTCGTAAAAAGATTAAAAGCTAGGCGAGCGGATCTTCTCCTAAATGATTTTCCCATTTAAGTATTCATTTATTCTCATCTCTTTCTCGGTCTACTTTGGAACGTTAGATGAATGAATGTAGCGGCGGCACAGGAAACGCGCGGGGTTCAAGGATATGCCCGGCGCGGCTCCTTTATACATACTTGTAATTTTAAATCGACGGGAATTCAGTAAAGCAGTTCATTGAATCATAAATGATGGCATCCTCATCACAATAAGCGACTTTTTCGTATGCTAAAATTGATGATAGCACGTCGGTTTGCTTCCTTTCTTTCTAAGATAATGTAAATTTATGAACGCAAGTGGGAGTGCGGGTATATATGAATATATTGCGCATAATTATTAACAACTAGGGATAACAAGGAAGCCCCTCGTCGAATTGAAGAATATTTGGTAAGCTTATGCAGTACATTATCGTACATCTGGGCTCATTACGAATGACTCTGCCACCATTTTGAAACTGAGCATAATTCGCTGGATACAAAGTACTTTAAAACATATTTCCTTGGAACAATAACAATAACGTTGAGATATTGAGTGAAAAGAAACAGTTAGTAGTATGGCAAGATACAGAATCAAGCATGCGTCCGGTTCACAATGGCGTTCCTCAGGGATCAGTTTTGGCCCAATACTTTTCCTGATATACGCGAATGATCTCTCATGCTCTTATGAGACTTTTTTTCAAATGAATTAAATCAAATATTCAAGGTTTCTTTTGGACTCAATTGAGGGTGGTAGCTTAGCTATCAAAACGTGCGCCCAGTTTTCATAAAGTGCAGTGGTAATAGTGAGAGTGAAGTGTTTTATTGTACAGCGTCGCAACGGTCGAATACGTGATTTACTCCGGTTAATAGAATTAGGAACAGGTTAATTAATTGTACGAAATATCCAAAAGGCCACTAGATTAAGCACTATTTTCTAAACTATACTTCAATCCCGGCACAGCCACCAAATTTGCGATTGACGATGATATTAGTAACATATATTACACGTAAGCGCACTTATTGAGGTTATTGAGGTAAGTAAAAGAGAAGATAAACAATAAATCAAATCCTACAATTATTTCTTTATCTGTTAAGTATAAATTATTTGATCTGAAATAATCTACATATTTTATCAATTCTATGAAAGAATTCGTCTACAAATATCAAACTAAAATATTCCGGAACAAGGTGGTAATTATTATGCCGATCTCATTAAAAATTCTGCGATTCGACGTACGCAGACAGAAGTATTTACGTTTGCTTTCGCTTATTTCGCGGGCATGCTTGTTTTTGTACAGCAAACATTTATTTACAAGCGAAATTCAATTGGCTTAAATATTTACTTATATAGTTGGTGTATTTACATGTAGGATGACGATAAAAATAAATTCTGTTAGTAAACATATCGCTGGTATTGAATTTGTTTCATATTTTTCGGTAAATATCCCTAAACATATACCATCAGTTGTTACAAGATCAAAGGCCTCAGTGCGCTTTGTATATCCGAAAAAGATTCCTTCTTCTTATTTTGGATCATCGCGAAAGGCTCCGGTTTATAAACTGTAGGTGTTGCTGACTTGTATTATACATTAAAATGCAGTTGAAACGTTAGAAACATAACATATTTGAAAAGTTAAGAAAACAATGCTTACCCCACTCGTTTGAAAAAAAAATGAATTTACCTTTCGTCAAGGCTGAAGAATTCTAACCAGTTAGATCTGGGACGATACAATAACAACACTGTAAAATTTCACTCTCTTATTGTGCGCATGTTAAACGTTCTTCCCGTAATATGTGTTGTATGTAGTTCTCTGTATAATTAATTATCGCCACATTAGCCATTTACAAACGTAAAGAGGTCTTTGGAGAATAAACATAGAATTTAATGTTGATTGATTACTGCAACATCCCAATTACACTGTTTGCCAATTAGATTGAATCAATTTATAATCCGTGTTTCTTTTCTCTCTTTATTTTTCGCTGTCTTTTCTTCTGAACTGGTTTGCGAAGTATATTTCCCATTCTTCTACATCTGCAGTTATCCTTTCGTGCTCTCCTACTTTGAAACAATCTTCTTGTATTATTCCTACTTTCTTCCCTATCTTCCATTATTTCATCTATCCATTGCCTTTTCTTTAAATCACTTTCTTCTCTTAACCAGCGCTCTCCCGAATACCTGGGTGTGGAAGACTTCAGAAATCACGTTTTGGAGGTATCACCAAAAAATTGTTTTTTCTTTCATTATTTTTTGGTGCAAATCTCAAATTATTTTTGTAGAAAAATTGTCCCTCTCAGATAAAGATATTCATTAGTTGAGTGCAGGCTTTCACGACCGTAATCCATAGTAGAAATGTCTTTCGGGTGATGCGTAGTTTAATATTTTTTTTACTTGATTTCTAAAGACTGTCTTTAGAAATCCTTAAAAAAAAAAATTAAACTACGCGACATCACCCGAAAGACATTTCTACTAAAGATATTCATTATCTCTTAAAACATATCGAATTCACTAAATTTGGCAAATATTTAAATAAGTAATAAATAGATTTTAAGAGCTTAGATATCTAGATGCATGAGAAGTGATGCGATTTTATTTGCACGCGGTGTACATTTGGAAGCACTCGCATTGTCAAGTGGAACTATATAAAACACTTAGCAACACTTAAAACTTGTAAAAAGCCAAATAAATTCCATCCGGTGAAATCAATCATTATTACACATGCAGTTTTGAGTGTTTTATCTGCATACCTCATTAAGGAGTTTTATATCGACCAATTTATTACTGTGTTAAGCTTCCGAAGAAATCAGTATCACCGGCACCTTATAAGAAATTAACGAGTAAACGAAATATAAATCCTCCGATGACGCTGATTACGACTACAGATACATGTAACAAGGTCAAATAGAACCACCGTCTTATTAATAAAGTTCTTTAACTGAATGAACGAGTGTATTATTAATTGCTTAATTAGGGATGCGAAGAGAGCAAAACGTGTAGAAGCACGTATATATACGCGAAGTAGAGGATATCACGACATTATCTCCGCTCTCCGGCGAAGACTTATTGCACACCGCGAACTTCTCGCTTGTTACAACGTAGAAAACGTAAGTTAATAAATCGTAGCCTTTTACAACGTACAGTTATACATTTATCCTTTTCCTCCTTTTTCACAATTAAAATAGATTCACCTATTGCTAACAAGTCATTAAGCGTTGATGAAGTGCGGGCATAAACTGCAATTTTACTGTGCGACGTTTATTTTTACAGTTACTTAACAATTAACGACGATGATTAATTGTGATCGTCGTCGGATCAAAGGCGAGAACCACAATCAAATATATATATTTCAAGATAATCACCTTCTTTGCGCCTCGTGTTTCTTAATTTTTCTCTCGTTAAAACCAGTTTAAAATAGTGTTTCCACACACCTTTCAGCGGCAGTTGGTAATGCAAATTTAGAACTCATTGCTGTATTCTCCGTTCGAGGAGGCTACGATAACGGTAACTCGTTCTATTCAGTTTGAAAACATCTTTTAATTTAAATTTACAACGTGCAGGTCCTACAATGAAACTACACGAAATTTAAAAGGACGTTTCGGACGTTTCTGCGATGGAATACACCCAATAGCTGCATATTTTATAGAGCTTTTATTCGAACTTTAGTTGACTATGACTATAATCGAAATGCGGAACTATACTATGTAAAGCCCTGGTCCTGTGATGACGTGGACAGAAACAACGCAATCCTTAAGAAATTGGTCGTTAACTCGACGACGCATAAAAGTACTTCCAGGAAGTACCAAAAAGCTAAACGAGGAAGGCAATGCGTTTGCTTTAAAATTGTTTTGAAAGTAATACCTTTTTAATAATTAGCTTTGCATTCCTTTCGTCGGACCACAACACCTTTTCCCAATTTTCGACGGTCCAATGCAGATTATCTGAAGTTCGGTTCATAAAATACGACGCCGGCTTGAGCAGATATCACCGATAAGTTCTACTTACGCACGCACTGCTTAAGCAACATTACGAATAGGGACTATAAGTACGGGCAATTAGCAATTAGTAGCCTTAATGGATTATGGCCAACTGAAATTGTTCAAAAGTTCATGCAGATTTTTGATAATTGTAAATATTAGTGTGATTTAACAGCTGATGCGTAACTGAAACGAGGGTACTACTAAACAGTCAAGCAGCACGTCTGCAGAACCGATTTTGGCTCTTCTCTACATTTTTGAAAATCTACTCCATTTTACTGGCTAACAATCTACATGACTTTTGCTCTCGACTTGCACAAATATAATTAAAAATTCAGTTTTTTTTTCAGAATTCTAAATTCATTATTCGCTACCTTGAAATTCATAGTTGCAGAAAAATTCGTTTCAAGTCAAATCGAACTATTTCACTAACAGTTGGTACATTTTCAAATTAGTAGAACTTCAACCACCCCAGTTCAATGAAGACTTTTATGTAAGCTACGAAGTATAACCTTGAAGCTACCTTCTAAGTGAAGATATCAAGATTTTCGTAACATGTTATGAAATAAGTCGCTGTTGAAATCTTTTCGCATAAAATGGAAGAGATGAAGATGTTTTAGCAGTTAGCAGTGCTTATTCATTGCAATAAAGAGACCTTTTTTAACGTAATTACGTAGTTCTTTCTTACTTAACGTATTATGATTTCTCTAATTACTTACGAATTAACCCATTAATTTCCATATGAAATTGTTACCAACGTAGGCAGTGACGAAAGGAGTTGAGACACGGCACACATGCCATACTTTATCTCGGAACTGTACAGACAAAGGAAATTTAACACAAAGTGTAACGAAAAGAAAAAAAATAAATACAGCCTGGGGTATGTACTCTTATATGAATGCACACGTATGTGTTGCCTGCTACATCCTGTCTGCTGCACTGGGCAAGAGCGTTATAAATACTAATCTTACACGTCGTATATTCCCGGTTAAAAAGCCCGTGTAATAATTTTGTATATAAAGCGTACATTAAATATTGACATCCACGTGACTCTAACTGAGTTGAAATTATTGGTATTAACATAAAAGAAAAATAACTGCGACTGTTACTACATAATATACGCGCATATTTCAAATAATACAAAAGATGGTGATAGATAATGCAAATGTAACATTAATTGTGCGCCAATGAACCATTTAATTAAATTAATTTCTGGATGTACTAATAATAATAATAATAATGATGCATGGCTTTGCATCCCTCAACAGTATTCGCCAATTACGCGAAAGATTGGCTGGCCGTAAGTTGTTATTATGTCTGCACCCGTAGAGCGTCTTAAGATGCATTCGCCAAATTTGAAGTAAGTTCTCCGAGTTGCGAGCTCGGGTCTCAAGCTCGATACCCCGAGACTGATAGCCCAGCGTACTAGGCATTTTGCCACCAATCCCGGTTAAAATTAATTGAAAAAAAAAGATGAAAAAAATTGAATGCTAAACTTGTAACAAATGTTTCTGTTGTGTATATTTAACATACAGGAAAACCTGCAAAGTGTTAGCCAGCGAAAGAATATTTAATTTAATGCTGACAATTACAGATATTTAAGCATATTAAGTTGATTACGGATTGTGTAGTGCTGCAGCAGGACCTGGACAGATTGCGTCAGTACTAAGCCTGCAGAAACGAGTCGCGCTTCACACGAAGTTAGCAGAAACTAGACAGACTCGTGTTTATTCGTCTCATGAGGATGAGTTCCGTGTTGCCTACTGGTTTCCCCGAAAGTCGACAAGACGCAAGTCTGACCAGTCTCTGTTCATTTCGTGAAGCGCACGGAAAGTTTCTGCAGGCTTACTGAGTACTTCCCCGAAAACAAACTCTTTCTAAAAATCCAATAAACGCAATTTTTTTTTTAGCTAATTGTCTCGTAAACAATACATAAATATTCGAACATCATCGCGACAACCGTAGAACCATACGCATGAGTGAAAATAATTATCGCCAGAACAATATAATAGTTGAACAAACACGTGCGCGACCGCAAAATATTCCGACGTTTCCTAATCGGTAGGTTATTGTGTGTCTCTTGCCGAATTATACGTTACGTACCCAGCATGATACATTTAACGGTACACGAACGCGCAAAAATTCTTGTAATAAAGCGATAAACAAAATGGCTTATTGTTCTATAACAGTTTCTTATCGCAATTACGCGGTTTCGAAATCAGCGGATATTGCGTGTCATTCGAAACTGCCTTCGATATTTATATTGGTGGGTGATAATCTTTATTTCTGCTGGCCTTAGACACAACTAATTTTAATCTGGGAAAAAGAGGTTGGTGTTCATGTTAATCGAAAAACATATACGATTAGGTTACATGTGTGTGGCTGTCCGCTGTGTGTTTGTGTATGGGCATGAATGTCTCTATACACGGAACCAGCTGTAAATATTGACACGGGAATCAGCGAAATGTTAAATTACATACATATATTTTATTTAGGTTAATCATCATATGGAGTTACTACATGGCAAATAACGCCCGGCAATAGCCAATTTTCGTGAAATGTAAAATTTCTGAAAATTGCAAAGGAAATATATTTCTTACTCTTCGCTCAACGAAGCAGCTTTCGAGATTAGAGCTATTTATGATTATTGAAGTTAAATATTAAAGTTCCTTGAATTTAATAAAAATAAACATGCTGGAAATATTTTGCCGTATAATTATCGAACTTTGAGTAATGTTAAAAACGACATAGATTCGTCTTTTATTATTATTTCAATTATGAAGTATAGAGTTGATTTCACAAATGTTCATATTTATAGCGACCTGTATGTCTTTTCAAAAATTTAAGCATAACATTCAACATCCCGAAAGAGGCAACCACGGTCGACCATAAAACCCGCCAAGAGTGAAAACAACGCAAATATGCGTGTCTTTATCGGAGAGCATAAAACTTTGGCGATGGACCAGCGTCACGATATACTACGATGCGTAATGTAACGCCATACCCGCACGATGTGTGGTTTCCGTCTTGGTCGCTCTGTCTGGGTACTCGTGCTAGGTGCGTTTGTACAAATATACACAGAAATACGCACACAAACAAACAAATAGGGGAACCCCCCATTATGATACATATATTACAGAGGTATAGGCATATTTTTGTGTATAAGAGGGAAACCTCACGTTTTTTGTTGTTATAAGGGAAACAAATAAATTTATTTTTACACAAGCGCCGTATTTCAGTAATTTATTCACCAAAACATATTCGTGCTCCCTTCTTACAAGAAAGCCACGCCAAATCAGGAGAACGTAACATATTTTTGTTTTTTTTTATCTAAAAGCTCGTTAAGAGTTGAATTTATTTGAATTTGAAACAGTAAACCAAACCAGTTAGGGGTTACTAAGAAATAGGAATACAGCGACCAACGTATCCAAGGAATTTAAAATAATAACAAGGTTAAACCAATAGGAAGGCAGAAGAATTTGAGGTATTCTGCAAACTTTAACCAGCATCAGAAATAACATTCAACATCATAGTGATAATCGATCTTACAATGTAGAAGAGGTGACAACAAGATCTAATACTGGAGGAACAGTGATAACCCAGGGGTGAGACGCTCTGACAGTCTATCTTGAAAGCACTAAGTCCCTTGGTACATAGCTTTTAAGCTCTCGCTTTGATCAGACGTCTTATCTTGATTATATTTTGATCCAAGTACAAAATCTGTATTGGAGTGCAAGCACGTGTTAGCTATTTTTCCCATTGCGCTTTAATAAGGTTATTTTATGAGAATATTTTAATTTTTCGTGCTCTTCCACTCACAAATGCGATCTATTCTTCTGGAAGACTTCAGTGGACGCACTGAAAAAATGCCATCAGATTCTTGTGGAACCAGATTTAAAGACAGCTACAAAATATATTTAGAAGATCAAGGATTCTTTGATTTTCTTTGATCAAGCATTTCTCGTGATCAAAAACTTTTGCAGTTATCAAACGAAAAAACAACAGATCCTCTGAGGCACACTGTTAAAGGTGCGAAAGATTTGTTTCGTTTATACTTATTATCAATAGATCAACAACACAGATATGCAAGTAGAGGAGAAATATCACTGTTTGCTTAGGAGTGAAGAACTATATAAGAATATATAATTTGCAAATTGAAATGGTTTCATGTTTTTTTGATTAAATTCTTCATTAAGACGAAAATGGACTTTTGGTCTGCAAATTACTAATTTCAAAGGTCACGAACATCCCTAATTCCCTAATGCGCAAAGAACCCTAACAAAATATATTCCGACACATTAATGTAAAACATATCTTCGGTTTTACTAATAACCTCACGTGACTGAATAATTAACATTTCATTCATTTTAATGCCTACGCCCTTAGTGCGTGCGTCATCAACTGGATAAACACGCAAACACGAAGACGCGGGGTTTGATATCAATTCCAAGGTCCATCAAAATTTAACAAATCTCCCTTCCCCATAGCAGCAGTGGGTAATTCGAACGCAGCATGACGAAATATACGCTAGTTTCAGGGCTAGTCCGTCGAGGAGTTCCCGTCGAAAACGTTGGGTGTGGATCCGGCGTCGCCATAGCGACGACCGTGAAAATCATAGGTCTAGGCCACCCCTTTTCGCCTACGCACCCAGCGGCGGAAACCGCCCATCGCAGGGGTACCGTAGTCCTTCGGCGGTTCGCGTGCATCCATTTTGCGCGTTTCTAAGGGCGGTTTTCGGCGTGGGCGACCGGCGACAATCCATAAAACAAATTAATTTTGATATCTGATCGAAAGCACACCCACCCCGCCCACGTGTGGATCGCCTCCGCTCCGCGCCATCCGCGAGCAAAAAGCTTATTTTTTAACGTGTCTATTTTGGGTTGTGTAAGGCGTAATTGATGGGAATGATGAGAATGTATTGTTGGTAAACGTTGTGTTGGTGTTAGTTTCTTTTTTATATAACTTATTGAACAGGAAAATAAGCTACTTTAGAAGAAATGAAAGGTGGTAACCTCCTTTTTAATTGCCATTATCAAGGTTCTTATATCGAAGCTTTGTACATTGAAATTTGTATGCTAAAGAATCAAACGCGCAGTTATCATACACTAAGGTAATACGAAATCAAATGATTGAAAAAAGGTTCGATTCACTCATTGTAACCGGCATAACAGTCGCAGCAGCATAAAAAACGATTTTTTTTCTTTAACCAAAGTTTCAAAAAATTCTTCGTTTCGATATCAATGACAAAAAATATTGCTCAAGCCACAAATTAAAATATATTCTGCAACAGGGTTCTATATAATCTATGTTGTGATATGGGGTAGTTTGTCGTCTACGTAAGGCTATTTTAAATTGAAAATCACATCTGATTATTATTTTTTTTATTAATCACCACGCACATGAACAATCTTTTCAACAAGTTACATTCTTATTCAATTTCAAATTTTCCAATCTAATATTATGCCCGGTTTGTGCTACACTTGACCGAAGTAATAACACCTGATATGCTCCTTAAATCTGATGCCTATCGCTCTTTTCGTTTGACCAATATAGGCTTTATTACAGTCACTGCATGCAATTTTATAAATTCCCGATTTTTCTTCAATTTTCGGTTTATCTTCTAATTACAATCCGTATAATTTAAGAAACATCGTAAGCCAAGCAATTTAGAAGGAAAAATTACAGGAAAAACCTGAGGAACTAAGCATAGATCTTGAAATAGCAAACAGTAGGAAAGAGGAAACGAAGAAAGAACGAAAAATAAGCAGTAAAAAGTATTGTAAGGCAAATTATAGATAGCAAAAAGTGAAAAAATACATCAAAAAATAATGAAAGGGAGAGGAAATAATGTATAAAAGTACGTAAATGGTATTTTATTAAAAGAACATTTTGACCATTTCTAAATTTTTTAAGCAGCCTTCTCCACGCAAGCCAACCATTACTTAGAAGAAAATTCTTGATTTCCGTTACTTGGCAGTATTTTATAACATACACTGTTTATCGCAGTTTCCTAAATCCAGTTTGGAAATCCGCCACCATCTATTTCAAATTACTATTATTAAAAAAAAAATACTAATATTGGTGATATTCCACAAGAATTAAAATGATTTAACAACGTGCATCTCATTATGGAGTCATATTACAAGTTAATATATTCGATTACTCTCATATCCGCATTAAAAGATGCGGCTTACGATAAAATTCTATTAAGTATCGACGCGCTTCTGTGTAATATACATTCACATATGTACGTATACATTACGGTGTGAGTATGGCCAACCTATCTGCATTATTAATACATCCTGTTTGAAGATAAATTCAACACGGCTAACAAAGAAACTAATGTAAAAGAAGTGCCGGTTGAAAGCGAAGTTATTAAATTTGTGCATTGTTATTTCGCGTTTAGAATTGAAATGAAATATTCCACAAATTACGAACGAAGCTCCGAAATTGTGCAATGAAATGGGAATGTTCGTATGCTGCGTTAGAAGCACGCATCTCTGATAAAAATTGAGCAGAATTATCAGGAATGAAACATTTTTTTTTGTTTCTATGTAAATTTCCTCCTTTTGTTATCTGGCCCTTAATTGCTCCGTCCTAATATTTTTGCAGATAGTTACTTAAGTTTTAAATTTTGTTTTATTTACTGTACTCAGTGTACCCAAACAATACCGACAACAAAAATAACTTGGATCCAATAGAAATATAAATTTCTTATATGGATAAGGAGAAAGTGTATGGTGTCGTTTAAAAAAAAATTACAAATGACTATTATATGCGATAAGGAATCGATCGGGAGATGCCAGGTTCGATTCCTTATAGGGATATTTTTTCATATAATTGCGTCGGAAAATACCAAGGAAATTCTAGACATTTCTAGTATTTGAATTTGGCAATGTTTGGCGTTTAGTGCTGTAGCGTAACACCTTGTATATTTTAATGACTTTCTGGTACCATGTCTAGACAGAGCCAAGTATGCATTTTAATCCAATGAAGAATTGCGCTAAAATATTTTAACATTTCGGATTTTTTGAAGAAAATAGATATTTTTGTATATTGTGAACGAATCAGAAGAAAATTATAAATATCTCAAATCTGTTGGAAATGATGTGCAACCCGTATTCCGTTCGTTTATTTCTAAATGGAGAACATGCAGGATGTTCCATTTAGAGTAATCTGGTTCTCTAGCTACTGATCACCCTGTTTTGTTGTTTTCGTCTATTTGTCTGTATTGAGTATTTCTTCGTACGTCTTAGCTTTACGTAGGCGGTAAAAGTTGGTACTTGTAAATAATATTTTTCCCGAAAGTAGGGATAGAACAAGCACGTTAGTTTTAGAGGTTTCCGGTTGAGAATAGGGATCATTCGTATCCTCGAAACGGCCGTCTCGGATTAATTAATTAAACTTATGTGGTACGAAGGTTACCGATACTTTCTCTCATCGTAGGTCCTTGTTTGGAGTACTTCTATTTCGAATTTAGTCCTAATTTTGATGTCCGAAATAGAGCAGCTTGAAGTCTAATAATTGCCCAGCAAAGTCGATATTAATTTTGATTTCATGTATTAAATCTTTAAATTTATTTTTGATAAAAATTGCTGTTACGAAGTGGATCCTTTGAAAATAACTAATTTACCTCTCAACTTAATTTTATTGAATCCTTAATTAAGTTGCTAATATAATTCAAAATAGTTCATCTAAACACGTAAAATTGAGGGAAAGATCGAAGGCGTGTCCAATCCCAACGCTACAACAGTATACATGAGATAACCTCGTATGTGTACTTGAATAAATCGTTAATATTATTACAACACGTAAAGCCAGTTTACGGTCATTATTCATGAATTAACCCATTCGCAAATTTTATGAATTCTATGCAAATTAGTTTTATATCGAAGAGATGTAGTTTTCTTGTATGCCTGTTTGCTTCGAACAAAAAAAAAATGTTAAGACGCACAATCGCTTTGTATATGTACGTTATAAATTAGCGCGAAGAAATACGCTATAGTGTATGCTTACAGTTAGAAACTATGTAGATGATCAAACATGAATGAATAAACACAAGCGTTACCTCATAATTTTTTGCGCGATTTTTTTCTAATTACGCATGCTAAACTCTATTCGCACACTGTTACTTCTACTACAATTAATATTTAAAGTATCAAGAATGATCTTCAGTTGTTTTCGATATTACTAAAGTTAATAAAGGGAACAATAATATAATATTGTCGCTGATGGATGGAGAAAAAGTATGTAAAGCATGAATAGGGATAATCCAATCAAAACTACATTTTGCCTAAAGTCTAAAAAAGCCAGTGATTGGATTACGATTTCTCTTCTCGCCATCTGAATTGGCTCATCCAAACAAAATAAATACCTTTTAATATAAAAACAGTTAACTTTACCACTGTGGGTATTAATCAATTAATCAAATTAATTAATAATTAATTAATGCCATGAGCAATATTAAATCTGTTGTTCGCCCTTTGTTGTACCCCACATTGCATACTTGCATTTTCCAGAATTTTTCCGGAGTTCAAGTTATTGTAATACCATTGCCGGGAAAAGATATAGGTGAGGAATTTAAAGATATTAGGCGTGCTTCCGGATGTCTAAGATTTCAAGGAGCGTGCTTTAAAATGCGGATAAAGACATATGTGGGTGAAAGGAACTTATTACCGGATGTGCAGTCGGGTTTTCGTATTGATTACACCTGTTATAATTCTGTGTGGCATTATAGTAGCTGATTAATGAAAAACATTTGGCACTGTTCATCATCACTGTGCTATGACATTTCTTTATCTCTAATATTGAAGCGGAAAGTCCCATAAGTATCCATCATTAGCTCAATTATATTGTCACTATACACATAGCTTCTTCCTCCGTCTGGAGACTAAGTTTATATAGCTTGTGGCGCCTCAACCTAGTCAACAGCAGCGCTGTTTCACCTTAAAAAACTGGAGGCATTACAAAATAGAATATTGGAAGTAATAACCGGAGCGCCTTTGTGTGTAAGAAATTGCTGATTCTATGAAGATCCGTAAGTAATATGTTTGTGCCCACATCTGCACGAGTCAGTAAGGGGAACTGGAAAGGTCGAGGAATTCCGGGATTCCTTTACTGGCACGAAGTGTAGATGAACCCCAAGACCGTCTGCCAGCGCACTGTAAGATGAATTTACGGACGTATGTCGTATTTGATGATTTTCATCCGTTTATTTCATCCCTCATTAAAAGATCAGCATTGACAACCGCACCCAGAGACTAATAAAGCCGCTTAAGCCGTAGCTCAGGTGTGGGGAAAGAAATTAGAAGATTGAATAAAAGACATGCCAGATTGTATGATATATTCACAATTTCTCAAAAACCATTGAAGATACCGCAAAATGGTCGTAATTCCTGTAATCAGCAGGTCAAGCTGCATAAGGAACCATCATTAAAATAAGTATTTTAAAACATTTTTGAAATCGACCAAATTTCCAATCTCCCTTTTTTCATCATTTTTTAATTTTTTTTATATCTTTCCAACTAACAGCTTCATTTATAGATTTCGATACGCTGAATCCATTAAAAGTTACTCCGATTTTCTATCCCTTACGGTAAGCGCTATAAGTTTTAGAATGTTGGAAAGCTTTGATCCCTATCTCTAGCCTTTTACGGGTTGTAATTCGAAAAATAAACGAAATAGGTAAATGAGGGCGGCCGAAATCGATTCTCCGAGCCTGATTTTAGTCAAAACATGTAACTGAAGCCTTTGTATTGTGCTGAAGAATCCTCAAGGAGATTTAGAGCTTTGTCATATTGTTGATGGTGATAATGTCAATAAGGAGATATACGTATATTTCCATAATCATGGAAATTTTCAAGATCTCAACGTAAAAGAAGATAAACAGATCCACTGAACAATTATTTTTGTAACTGAAAGGTACAGATTATTAACCTTGAAAAAGTAAACGGAAAAAATTTCACAAGCACAACACTATTGCGATACGTAGTTCTTACTTCTATCTTGGCTTCCATCTGACAGTATGAAAGACGCCTTTTCAAGTGCCAACTCTAAAAGAAAAATCATATCTAAATCTACTAGACGTTGCATCGAAATTAAACACATCATCCGCTAAACTAACATCCTGCTAATTCTATTTAAAACCAGGGCAGATGCTGCGTCCTACTTATCATGTACCGTGATGTATTATCCGATTGTCCGTCCCTTCATTCATGCGACCCGTTAATGCATGTATACGTACATACCTGCATTCATAGATGCATAGAGAAAACGCAGAACGGTAAAAATCGAATGTGAATTAAGCGTCTTGAATGGCGAACGCCGTTGCCATATCACGTGATCCATTGAATTGCAAATCTAGCCGCTGAAAATCGCACTATTTAAACGTTACAACGACGATAAATACTGCAGCTGCCACGAAGTCAAATGCGTTGCGTACGTGTATGTGTGCGGTTGCAAAGTCGGTTTGCTAATCATCATGATTGCCTACCGAACGGATGGATATTTCATGAATGGTCTGGTAAAACCGGAAACGAAGCCATTCATACAATTCGGTGGGTATGTATTTACGTGTTTTGTGCGAACGATCAATAAAATAAACGTGAGAAACGGAAAAATTATAAGAGCCAGCAACACGTAGCTTGGGTTTTACAATTCTGCTGGAGATCGTGAAAAGATTCGATTTATATTTATGTAAATGATCGCCGAAGATCTGTTGTGCTTGGTCATATGTCTAGGACAAAAATACAAAATAATTTAGAGTTAAATAATTGGGCAGGGTAAACGTGATGTGGTTAGCGGAAAGGACTTTTTTGTTACTAGTTCATCGATACGGAACTCAGTTCTGAATATGTCTTATTATGCCAACTACATGCATAAAGAATTTCCTGTTACTTTAGGAGTTCCCCAAGACTCGGTCTTGCACCAATCGTGTTTCATCTGTATTTGCTATCTTCTTAATTGGCCTCGTTTATAATTACGTACGCAGATGAAAAATTCACTCATATAAAGCATAAACTGCGACACCGCAAGACAACGTTGTTCTGTTCATGTTCTGTTACTATTTTACTTAATGCTCACCGAGAAAGAAACGAATCCATTGATCGATCCGATGGACGGATACGACGGGGAGTTTGCGCACAAAGTCCTGCGCCCCATTCACTAGATTCTCGCTCAATAGAGCGAGGCCAATGTCAATCTCATTTCACACCGTCGCGTTGGTTGCCGAGACATTAAATTTCGCCATTGAGAGAATAAGAACATGTAATACGAACACCACGGAGCGAGAGACTACGTTATGATCTTATTTCGCGTTTGTTTCGTTTGATTACGCGCGTACAAAGGCGCGGCGAGCATATTACATATTTTATGCCATAAACGTAAACAGAAATACGTGCCCAAACCGCGTCGATGCCGTTCTGTTTTTGCGAGCGGCAGCAACGCGACCTTGCTGTTAATGCGGCACAATAAAAAAGTTCTTCAAATCTGAATGGACCTTTACGTCACTCACGAAAATGTTAAACTGGATATTCTCGCGTATACAATACATATGTAATTTAATCATGTACACAAACGAACATTCTTCGTTATATCCATTTTTATGAATAGTAAGTATAGCGATATGCATCTCAGATGCCAGAACTCGCACTCGCACCAAAAGTAACGATTTCAGGAGCGAATGAGAGCTCTGCGAATATCTTGACATTTGAGATTGACGCTGCTATACATCGGAAGTGAGATTTAAATACATAAGTAATAATAACAAGGTTTCTCCATTTCAGTTGAAAATAGTTGTGATGAGGTTTCAGAACATCTGATTCATTTTCAACCCTTCCAACTAAGAGAGACGGGATATGTTAAGTATTTTTTTATCCAATCAAAGTGAAATACAAAAGTAGCGAGTACATTGTATTCACCACAGCAGCAGCATCGTTTAATTTTTCTAGATCTTGATAGAAACTTGGTTGAGAAAGGATCGTTTACTGAGGTCCATTAACAAAAACTTGAAAATCGACAGAATATTTTACAAATGGTTAATTATATGTGTGTTTTTGTAAAAAAATATTCCAGCAACATCTACACGCGAAGATGCATCAGAATGAAATTTTCCCCAGACCTGAATAGTTAATCATACAATGTTAATTTAATTAATTTAATCTAATGTTAATTTAAGACGACTGAAGTATTGCAACCAGTTAGTGGGAAGATTAGACCAATTTTGGAATCTTTAAATGAAAAACGAAGCACTATTAGGCAATACAGAATCCCAGACAAAATAGGGCAGGGAAATCACAACATTTCTTGAAGGTTTGGATGGGCATTTTTGGAAATCATCTCACGTATATGAAGAAGGATTAAATAGGGAAAACTATGGAAAAATTCTTCCTTCTTAAATAACAGATTCTGAAACCAACCTATTGTAAAGCACGTCTATGGAGTAAGTTCATGCAGCAGTAGAAATGGTGTCAACACACCATATGCACCATATGCAGTGCAGACTAATACACATCTAATATTTAAATAGGTGTCAAAGGACCAAAGGTTCATTGAATAATTAAACTTTCTATCATTCCAACAACTAATATTTCTGACTCCAAATATTTAGCATCAATATCAATCACATGTTTTTCGCAATCTTCTTCAGAAATTCTTTGAACATTCTTCTTCCGCTAATTTACAACATCCGCCATCTTAAAGCTTACGTTCCTTACTGTAACATTGTTCTCTGTAATGGTAGCACAAATCAACTCGATAAGGGTGAGATCGTGGATGTCTCAAAACTGTGAGCCTTTCACGTTGTAAAATTTCGTCCAATTCATAGGTCTTATATTGATCCTTACAGCATTGGCTGGTATCATTCTGGCTTTAGCATTCCACTACCTAAAGGAATTCTTTGCAGCGTTAATCGGAATTACTTATTGGAGCATGATTCTTTTATGTATTATAATAAGGCGCATTATCAAGCGCGATAATAGAATGTACGGGTACATTTGGTATAAGCTTCTCTTCTAGCCATCTGCCATGATTTTCTGCATTCATATTGAAATGATGTCACCAGTATTTATGCCAAATTTGAAGATGAGTAGAGCGTTAGGAATAAAACTCATCTTGCCTCTTGCGTACACTATTATTAGCGTATTTCTTTTAGATAAATACTCTTAAAAAGACCTTTTTGTTCTTTCACCATTCGGGGGTCGATTGACCTCACGAAAATGTTTAATCACCTGTAAGCAATCAATTCTTAATGCTCGCATTACCTTAAATCTGTTAAAATTCTTCTTAATCATGCAATCGATCCGTTGCATTCTAATCTTCTGGCGCAGAGCGGATACCGTAACACGTCGCTCGTCTGTTCTATGAAAATTACAAATCGCGTCTCGTACCATCCTTATTTGACATTCCGGTAAGCTTGTGACATGGTCTCTTCATCCACGGCTTTTACATATTTCTTCGTCGGAATTTCTTGGTGGAATTTCCTTCTTTAAGAATTCCTTCGATTATTCGCACCGACGTACTAGTTACTTCCCAAGCTTTTGATTCCCTAATTAAGACGTTTTGTGACGCTACCGATAAATACATTGTAACTACTAAGTACTATTACAAGTTTCCAAGAGCGATTGCGGCGCATCTCCACCGCTCGTCATCTTTCTTATGTTTTTCCTATAATCCGTTCTAGCTAGCTTTCATTAAAAAAATTGCCTAATTTTCATTTTTTTAATAATTGGTGGATGGTATTAAGTTAACTTCAAGAGTAGTAGATGTTCGCATAGTTATAACAATAAGATTTTAAGCGATAAACCTTGGACCCAGGCACCGCCGCCAATTGTACTACCTAAATTTTTTCTCTGATAAGCCTGTCGTAAGTTATAATAAAAATAAACGGAGTACTAAGCCGCTACATAATTTCTACGGATGAAAATGAGAATATTACGACAAGTTTTATTTGTTTTTGATGATCGTTGATAGCTTACCTACGTTATATACGTATTTCGTAGAGATGTTTTCACATTTTCATTGCCCTTGAAGGGGTTACTTACCCATTTTCGCAAAAATATCTTTTAACAAAAGATAACATTGCGAAACTGTTACAAGTTATTCTAACAATGCATACGTCCAATTACATACATTATTTATTAGCTTGTTTATTTAGCGTATATACTATCTAAACTATATGCAATGCATAAAACAAATATATCACGAGGAGAACACAAACAAACCAGACGGAAAACAAAGTACTGGCACAAGTGTCCAGGGAAATCAACATGTATGTGCGCCGAGATAGAACCGCGGTTTAAAAATAAATTCAATTACGTCTACTTGTTGACGACACCACAGCCAACAAGCTAGAATTCGTTCATAATCAAGCTAATTGTATGCCTCTATAATAATTCTATCGTAATTAATATTTCGAAAAACGACTGAAGACGTGAGGTGCATTTTGAATGTGATGGCTAATTCGTTAGATATTCTAGTGTTGAGACGCCATATATTTCCAATCATTATTCGCTGCCACTTACCTCAACAAACGCATTAAAAACAAACAAACCGCTTTTAATTTTTTTTTTTTCCTAGTTAATACTGAACCCTTTATACAACAGCTTCAAAACAGCTAAAATAGTTAATTAGTGTATCAAAAAATTAGCTTTAACGTTGACAATTGTTTTCACATCATTCATCAAAAGACATTTATAGACAGTTTAAAGCTATGAATAAGACCACTCACATGATTTTTTTTTTGGACTGAATACCATCCTCTCTGGATCTCTTGACTATTTTTAACTAATTTGTACGTGTACTTTTCTCATCATGAATGTAAATTTTTAGCGCGATTTTTTTTCACAGACGTTATATACAGATGTTCATCATTATATTTTTAGAACGTGGCTGTTGGCTCTAATAGTGAATGAAATTTACGTCCTTATAGATTATGACGTCCAAGTACTTGGCGTATAAACCGTTATTTTGGTCCGTGTCACATGTTGACTCCCGTATTTTACAAATATTTTATTATATTTTTAACTTCGGGGAAATTCTAGACTGCTAACGCCCACCGGTCGGCTTAATATTATTAATGTCGCCATCGAAACGCAAAATACGTATTTATTTTTTTGTAATTTGCGAGAAGAGGAAACGTTACATTTTTGTTTCGAAGAAATACATGCAACACAGACACTCAAATACTCACGGTGGTTTCGACAAGATGCAAAATCGTATATTCCTCGTACCACACGTAAAAAGGTGTTAATTTTAACACGTATATGTGGTACGTTACGATATACAGGATATCACGATGTAAGCTTACGTTAGCCGTATATCAGAAACTAAGCAATCTCTAAATTTGCAGATTTATTGTGTTCGAGGGGGCTAACTTTTAGAAAATATTATCAAGTTCCCTCAAATGCAAAAAATTTTTATAAAACCTAAAATGAATTTTTGTAGAATTATTTGCAATTAATGTTATTGCCTGGACAGGCCAACGGTGTTAATACCGTCTAAAGGTATAGTTCGACGATTGATTAAAAATTGCACAATTTAGGCCAAAAATAAATAAATAAATAAATTGATAGCGAAATTGTGGAGATTAGTGTTATGAAATAAAATAAAAATAAAAATAATAAATAAATAAATAAAAAAAAATAAACCAACCCGACTGTATCTCTTCGAGAAGTAGCTACACTAAAAGAAATCTGGCGAATGCCCATTGAAGCCCATTAAAGAAATGGAAATGGAGACCATTTCAATACTTGCATTCTCAAGATTTTTTCAGAAGGGTGCTCTTACGAATTTTTCACCATTTCTTGTCAGAAAGATGAAAACTTTTTTTTTGTAGAAAGAATAACATAAGTAATAGGCATTTCAAAAGTAAAATGAAAAAAAGTAGAAAAAAAAAGAAAATTACAACTAATACAATATGAAAGCAAGAAAAAGCTGATAGTTGAAAATATAATTCTTTTTTTTTTAATCGATGAGGAAATAAAATAAAATAAGGAAGTAATATTCAATAAAAGTAAACTTTTAAAAAGAAAAAAGGAAATTATGCATTACTAACAAATAGATAGGCTTGAGAATGTCAACGAAACGTTGCAAAATAAATCCGAGAAGAAGAAGTTTTTTGTTTTCTTTACCAAAGACCCAAGACCCAAAGGAAACAAAACACTGAAAACCTATCCTTAAAAACAAAATTAAGGGTAATTATTAGACAAAATATCAAGTGCATGATTATCATTTTACCGAAACAGCGATCCAAACTAGCAATTATGGAATAATTTAACTTTAACTGAATTGAATTTTAAAAGCTCAAAATTGAAAAGGTCGTTATGGGGTTTTTTCCTGAGTTAATGGGGTTGTTCGTAATTATGAGGCACCTGTTCCATATGAACTATTTAGTTATAAAGCTTCGAAGGAGAAACACTTATATATCATACTTAAATAAGCAGAAATATAGAAAAGCAGCCGGTTAGAAGCTGATGAAACTGCTACAAATCAATGGTTGGTCACTTTACCAAAAATTAACAAAGAATCCGCTATAGAAAAATTTGGGAACTATTGTTGATAAGAATAATAATAACATTGCAATCACAAAATTCCCCGAAACTATGCCCCGAATGAATAAGATAACTTACCTGATAAATAGATGCTTAGTAATTGCCACCAATTAACAAAATAAATAAATACGTAGCCACATTTTGCACAAATTTATTGTAAATATTTAATTACATAATCTTTTATAAATATACACAATAGTATTCTAATATAATCTCGTATTATTTCAATACATCCAGATTTGCTTTAAGGATTCGATTTCGATACATATCAGAGCGAATTAAACATAAAAAAAAATATTGCAATAAAAGTAACAAATAAGAAGCAAACAGTACAATAGGACCGGACACGTTTGTTACTTTCGCGTATAAATCATAAAACGACGACAGTATAAATTTTACCATTTGAGAGCCCTTGTGTAGTGGAAAAAAACAAAAATTAAGAAAATAAGAGGAGTATAATAATAACCATTATGGTTGATACGAAGCTTGTCTGTTTTTTTTTTTTTGCTTTTTATTTGTAAAGAATTCAAAATAGAACCTAAAACCAGTTATACACATCGAATATACGTTGTATTCTTTATATCAAGATACTTTGCGTGACGGCTTGATCTGAAAACACCAATGTTAGCAGAAGACGTGTGGCCGCTATAAAATTTGGAAGATCTTCTTCAGTTCGACCATCAATTGCCAGTCTGTCTTGAGTAAGTCGTCTCTGAAGTAGTCTTTGCATGCGTCTATCGATTGCCTGGATATCTGAAAGTGAACGGAAATAAAAATTAAATTGCGGTAAATGTACAAAAAGAAATAAATTAAACTAAACCAATTGCATTCTTTACATGTCGCTTTCTTCTATGTATGTTTTAACGCCACCAAAATTTAAATATTATATTAAGCATTTGCTTGTTCGGAACAAAATAAAAGATTTGTAATAAAAAAATAAAACAATACGACGATGTAGCCAAAAATTACAAAAAAAAAAACCTTTAATTTTGACCTTCTTTTTTAATTCAGAGCATCGATTAATACTAAATTTGAATACGCAACGACGCAGTTTCGTACATTCCGTGCCCAACGCAACGACGTTATTAGCTAATTAGTGTTTGCTAGGACGATACTGAAATATGTACAACCAGGGGTGTCGCGTTTAATTCAATTAGGCGTCGCCGCCTATATAATCCATCACATTACCGTCGTTTAATTCAGCTCAAATATGTACATTCCTTCAACATTCGATATGGCTAGGAGGAAAGTCGTTTTTAAGTGATGAGGTCGCGTTTGACGTCATAGATGTCCTACTTCCGACTTCAATAGCGTCCGGTTCCGGAGGAAGCCCGATATACCCCCGGACTAGGATGATAGCGGCGGACTTGACGACTCGAATGATGAATAAGGTAACACGGTTAAAGGTCGTTTCTCCGCGCGATATAAATACGTTCGTCCGCGATGAATAATAATTTTCCGAGAGTTGTTATATAAAGTTACAAGGCTGAGATTATAATTAATTTTATTACGGAATTGGAGCTTTCAGAGTTTTACGAGAAGATAGACTAAGAGCAATTTATTTCGGTAATACAGCATCGTCGTTGTAATTCAAGAAGACTAAACCAAAATATATATTACGGAGCTTCATTAAAAGATTTAATACTATTTCCACGAGAGGAGATTAATGAACGTGAACATTAGAGAACAACGCGGAGTAATAATAGAATAACGGCATTAATTTCGTCATAGTTAGATAACCAAGAAACTTAATAATTTTACGGCGTTAGTCCATTAGACCTACCTCTAATTAAAGTAATTGAATGTCATTTTGAAACTTTGGTGGATAAAAATTTAATTTTTAGAAATATTTTTAATTTCATGGTACTTCCGACTATGTCAGAAACAGATATCAACGTTCTTAATTCAAATAGATCTCCCTGTATATAATGGATCCTTGCATATCGTTAGTCAAGGAAGTACCAAGTTTGAGGAGTAATTTTTTTCTGAAAATTTTCACAAGCACAAACTACAATTTAAACAAAGGGATTCTTGCAAATACATAAATAACTATTTATAGGTTACAAGTAAATATCAAAAGGGTGTTCCTAAAATTTAGTCCAAAAGCAGCTAGGAAAAATCCAATTTTTTTAGACAACCTTTTAGAACATTTCACATTCTAAATTTGAAAATATAAACATAATTGTCGGACACGCTGTACAATGTTTTCGATTTTTCTTTTTCGTATTCTGATACTACAATAACATCTTTATTTAAAAAAAATGCATCGGCCGGGAATCGAACCCGGGCCGCCCGCGTGGCAGGCGAGCATTCTACCACTGAACCACCGATGCTTACATTCACTAAAGCGATTTACCAAGAATTGCAAGTATGTATCTGTAAAGTGAAAGGAACTGCACTACACTCCTATAAATACTGCGACAATTCTCTACAATAGCGATAGAATATTCTCCCAATCTCAAATTCCGATTTCCAACAGCTCGAAATGCTGCAGTTGAATCGCCAGGAGCTATTGCTGAACTTTCAGGGCAGAATGCATATTTCATTCGAAATCGAAATGGGCGCGTGCTATTTTTAGTGATCCTCATTTAATCTCGCTTTCGGCTACCGAAACGTAACAAGCGTAATGACCAAGTAAGTCAAATTATTTTCCATTCGAGACGATCCGTCATTACCCGCGTGTACATCCGATCACTATTTCGCCCCGGGTCTTGATCAACTTTCCAGCGAATCTTTATTTCTGCATTTTATTGGCAGATGTGTTATTATCGGAGAGAGTTGTTGAGTTTTAATCTTCTTAGATCTTCTTGTATCGAAAATAGCCGATAGTACGTTGTTATTTCAGAGATCAACAATCTTCGTTTGTAAGCCTGCGTGCAAATTATTAGGCGTGAATTGTAAAAAAAATTTTGTTTTTATCTGTGATGACGATTATTCATAAAAATATAATCTTTGTATAGAGCAAAATTCATAACAATAAGGAACCTTTTATCTCTTATTAAGATTAACATGTCTAAATGAGGGTAATTTAACGAATTCGGCCATCGGTTGAAAATGTGGATCGATGCATCTTCGAAACAGCTGTCTCGGATTAATCAATTAAACTTGTGCGGTGCGGACTGTGCCGATATCTTAGTTTTGCTGGCATACTACACCACATCAAACCAATTAAGGAAATATTATTTTTATTCTTTTCTCTTAAGCAGTGCTTAGTTCCAAATGGACAAACATAGGTACATAGGATCACTATTGATCTCCATATCTGTGATAACATCCCCATAACTATCAGTGGTTGCGATCAAAGAGACTTTTTATATTTCCAGCGTTAGCTTAACTGTGGACTTTCTATAAATTTTGTGATTCTTTCTCCTTGTTTTCAGTAACACCGAAGCATTTCTTGACGCAGATGACGGGGTTGATCTTCAACTTCCTCAAGTTGCATAAATAATATTTAAGATGGCATGTCCTTTCAATAGTTTGGCCAGCATGTTAAAATGTAATTTGCTGGGAGATCTTTGTTGAAATCAATATAAATTTATTTTTTTTGTTTATTCTAAGATATTGCTCTAAACGTGGTGGTACGTCGGGAACCTTTACAAATGTTCCATTTAGTGTATTTTCTCAGATTATAAATCTTCACTTTACTTATGCTTTGTTAATTAATTGCATATACTTATTGGAAAGATACATACTTCAAGCAGAAACAACAGGTGCTATTAGAAAGCTTCAGTGAATGCATGATTGCATCTAAGAAAATCCCAATTAAGGCAAAATAATACAAAATGGAAATACACTGCGGTACGATATTTTTAGCGACATCTACTAGGAAGAGGATTGACGTCATATACACAATATATATAACATATTAATACCAGATCATCCCTAATATCACTTATCAAAATTACCTCTCGGACATAATTCAACAAGTATTAAGCAAGCGGCTAACAGATACCACCAACATTAACAATGGTGAACAATGGGAAACGGCGCTACCAATGAGAACTCAATGCCGTCGCCTCCGCACAGAATATTTCAGCCATCCAAATGTCCCGGCGACGGAAGATGGTAACCGAACGCGTAGGCGGCGGGGCGGGGGTTCGCGGCGATGCCAAGCAACGGTAGGTAGGGAACCGGTGGTGCGACGCCACGCTACAGCGCTGCAGTATTGATTATTTCGCGCAGGATACAACGCGGATACAAGGAACACGAGAGGGCAATGGCCTGCAACTGCAACGCTCAGAATGGGGTTGATCAATGAATGGATTATCCGGGTCTTGGCAAGCGGGAACTCGAATGAGGACAACGTCGAGCGAGTTCCGGGAGAATTCTTCAATGGATCCGCGATATGTAATGAATGTTTCGGTTATTGCTGGCCGCCGAACGAAAGCTATAACGAGAATCCGCTTCTTGAACTGACTTGACCGCAACTTTAATAACTACTGGTGTACGCTCGGATCGAAATATGTACGAATGTTAGGTGGTATACATAGGTATTCGTAAATTGGTTCGCGGCCTATGAATAAAACCGATCAGATATAATGATTGGAGGTTGGTCTTAGTATTTCCGGAGATTGAAAAATATAATCGATTCATCATTATCGACATGTCTTGCAAGTATTGCGTAATGAAATATGTACATATATCGAATACTATGTATATAATGAAATAGTTGAATTGCAGAGCATAATTACTTAGAAATAAAGCATAGGATACATATTTATGGTGAACACGTACACTGCCGTTCAGAGAAGTTCGGTCGGTTGGTAAAAAACATGAAAAGGTTACAGAAACAAACGAAACTAAAAACAAAATGCAATTTTATTGTATGTACAGGTAAAAAAGACAAAAATAAATAAATAAAAAGTTATTCTGGCCTAATATAACATACTGAACATTATATTTTTTTTTTCATCGAAAAAACCTCCTTCGCTGTTAATCACCGCTCGAACTACTCTAGGCATTCTTTCGATAAGTTTTGTTAAAACGGATTGTGGAATACTGATCCATCCATGTTGCAGAATATTCCGTAAATTTCTTGTGAAGTTGGGCATATTTTTCGGATCCTCCTGTCCAGTTCATCCCACAACAACTCTATAGGGTTCAAATCTGGGCTTTGTGGGGGCCATGTCATTACTTTCAGGGTATGCTGTTCTTCTTGCTCCTTTAGATAGTTCTTACACGCTAACGCGGTGTGTTTTGGATTGTTGCCATGCATGAATGTAAAGTTACGGCCTATTATACGCAATCCTGATGGCACTGCATGATTCTGGAGTGTTGCAAAATAATTTTCCTTCCTCATTACACCCTGCACTCTGCATAAATCTCCCGTCCCAGCAACGGAGAAACATCCCCACACTAACACAGAACTACGCCCTTGCTTCACTGTTGACACAATGCAGTCCGGGATAATTTTTTCGGTTTTAGATCTTCGGACATAAACTCGTCGATTTTGCCCAAAAACCACAAACTTTGACTCGTCACTCCAAAGCACGTGTTTCCAATCATCTAACGACCAATTTATATGAGAACGGGCCCATTGTGGCCCCGACGTAATAAGGGTTTTCGAATGGCAATGCGTCCACGAAGGTCCACTTGTTGAAGTCGACGTTTTACCGTACTCGCCGAAACTTGTTCTTCACCGCCGCGATTGACTTCGGCTGCTATTTGTGGCGCTGTTAATTTTCTATTGCGTTTGCTTAATAATACAATTCTCAAATCTTCGGCTTTTGTTGTTTTCCTAGATGCTCCAAGACGAACACGATTTTCTATAGTTCCAGTTGTCCGATATCGCTTTATGATGTCATTTACTGTTGAACTTCTCATATTTATTTTTTCAGCAATTTGTCGCCCCGAATATCCTTCTTCAAACAGCGTAATAATGCGTGAACGTTTTTCTACACTGGTAGGCTTGTCCCGTGCCATTTGGAAGTAAATTTTCTTAAAACTTTCGCCTAAAAACGACAGATGCACACCAACACACGTTTAACAGTAAAATGAAGCAAACTTATATCTTTACGCCTGTGATAAATAAACAAGAATGATACTGCGGTATATTTCCTAAATGTGTTGTTCGTTAATAATCCCCAAACGACCCGTTTCAAAAGATCGGCACTTCCGGGAAATTCTTGGAATGATAATAAAAGGGACTTTATTGTGGTCGTCGCAATATTTCTACTTTACATAATAATTTCTGGCTTTAATCCCTTAGAAAAGAGTGTATGCTTAATATTTTTCCAATTTTATGTATTAATAATTGCATACAGTGTGATATAATAGATTTTTATTGTATGACCGAACTTCACTGAACGGCAGTGTATATAACTTTGTATCAAAAATATGTACTTTTGCAGTTAACCTGTTTAATAAAAGTACCATATGACGGTTTCATAGAAAACTAATTGTTTTCTATGAAACCTTTTTTATCGCCTTTTTAGGTGAACGATCTGTCACTAGTGGCTTTGCGACTTATACGAAATTTAGCAACGCAGCGAACAATTTGGTGATATTAATCAAGATAAGATACTGCAAAATGTGGAAACTGAAAACGAAATTGATCCATAGAACATTACCCATTGCCCTATTGTTCCCTGTTGCCGCTGTCCATTACGAAAACAGCTTTCAATAATAAATGTTTGGTGATCTGTAGTAAAATTTAGAGAATATAGTGTCGAAATCGGGCGATTCATCCGCTGAAAAAATTATACCAAGCTACTCTTTTACTCTCTACAGTTTCATCGAAATCAAAATTTTTGAGTTGCTAGCGTTTCCCTTGTATGAAACAATGTATATAATTAATATGTCAGTAAATCGCGGCCTTTTCAACAATCAATAAAAATATTTATTATTCCCTCGTGAAGCACGCTATTCAAACGGAACGCCATTCGCCTGGAATTATATTGCAGTACCCACTCTATAAAACGTTAAGACATCATCTACTATGCAAACAACATGGAAAACTTCAACGAGCGAACATCATAATGAATTTTCAAGAAATTTTCCGAGCGAAACAAAGTAAACAACAGACAGATCTCAATTTCGACGGGGCTGGTGTACGCATCACGCGACAAAGCTCCGAGATTTCCATTCAAGCGTTCTGCTTCCCTAAAACTGAACGGAGGAGAGAATTCGCCCGTCGTATACACGCGGTCTGACCTACATCGGCAGCCACGTGCCCTACCCTCCCGCACGTGTGACCTCGCAAATGTGACCCTGCCCGCATCATCTCCCATTTACCTGATGAATCCGCCCACCGCCGCCACCAACGACCTTCTTAACTGGAAAATCATTACAATTGGTACGGGATCGCTTAGTTAGTTTTCCCCTGCTTGTGTCAATTTAATTACGAAACGTAATTGCTTTCGGGATTTACTCTTGCTTGGATAAAGAGAGCGGTTACAAGGTTACGAGATCTTGGGTACCCGTGTTAATAAGGTCGCCTTATTTTATTCATTTACATCGCAAAACCAACAATGCCCAATTCAGTATTGTGAGGGATCGTTGATCAAAAGCAATTATAAAAGTCTAGACAGATCTTAGAAATTTTTATCTGCTTAGCCAAGAAGATTTACGAAACCAAAAAAATTATATTTTGCAACATCTCTTCACACTTCTTCTAACGTTTTTCTAATAAATCGAAATCTTCATCAAATCCACAACAGATGTCTTAAAAAAGATTCTTCCGCCGCCGCTTTCCAGTATTTTTTTTTTATTTAAACTGCTCAGTGCCAAGTCCACATTGTCTCTGTGTTTATGGTCTTTCCTGATGAAGACTGAGTACTTGCTTTTTTGGTAGCGAAAATCTCTTCTGAACCTACTGCATGAGTTCTTGTTTTGTCGGTGGGTTCCAGTGACACACTCACATCTCATCACCCGTTACAATTTTCGAAAAAGGATCATTGTCGTCAGCCAAACCACAGAAATTTCCCCACAAATTTGTTACCAACACAATTTCTGTATAGGAGTAAGTAATTTTGGAATCCAATGTTTAGCCCAGTTGCTTCCATTAAATCAAAAAATTCCTTTATTACATGGATGGGCGTTGATTTAGTTATTTTGTATTTTCTATTAATTCTCAGAGTACCGAGCCCAAAATACACCCGTGGTATTGTCCCGGTGTATTCACCTCGTTCTGTGCATGCAGTAAAAATATTTAAGTAGAAAGTTCCTAACTGGAATAAGATAGTAAAATACCAAGCAAGTCATCAGCGTACGACAGAAGCGGATCTATCCGTCTAATTTCTATATTACAGTTGTCGCGCGTCGACGCATTATACCTAATCTCATTACAGATTACATTGTCGCAGGAATTTAAATTCCATATTCGAACGCGCCACGGATTTATCGAGAAGGAACGCAAGAGAAACCCTGAAATCCCACCTCCGTCTATAACGTGTGTGTGTAACGTAAGCATACTTAAGCGATGCTTGTATGTATGTATGTATAAGTAAGTACGCTGCCTGACTGGCTGTTTGGCTCGCTGACCGGTACCGTAGAGTACCGTCCGTAACGCGATATTCGACCGTTCGTGCGTTGAATTTAAAGAATTCGACAATAACATTTGGACGATATTTATTACTTCCTGTGCGAGATATTGCGACATAGAATCGGCCGACGACTCGCTCTCTTAACCAACGCGCAGTCAACTCAAACGGCGAGATACGTCGCATACAATCTTGACGATGCTTCTACAGCCGTCTCGAAAAGAATGCTGGCCATGGTAGTTCGTACTGTTTTGAATAAATACACAGCTACGGGTAAAAGTAGGAAACGCCGTTCTTCTCCGTTATTATAGATATAAAACAATTCTCTCGTCCGCATAAATAAATAATTACATTGTTAACAGTAAGTAATTATCATATTTGTGTGTTTTAACAAACAATCAACAATTAAAAAAAAATATTTTAATGCTTTCGTAATTTGAAGTGTTGACCTAACTATGGAATAATAAGTGGACTGTAAGGTCCAAGGCCAACGCATCTGTTATATGTTCACTTTGAAACACTTATCCTGAAAAAATTCTAAATGATCATATATAACACAAAATTTTGTCTCGACAGCACTTCCATAATTGGCCGATTCAGGCAACGTGAAATTTCTTGTCAATACGAATACATCAATGAAACAATGAACCATTGAATTTTCGTTAACGAAACTCGTTAATTTGGGGATTACGTTTACGCCATATGCCTAATTCCTAATTACCGTTAATTATTTCCAACATCGCATGATAGTATGAACGTGTCGAAGGAGCATTGCGATCGAATTGCGTTACATGTATGTTTGTTCCGTGAATTAGTTACTGTATTACACAGAATTCTCGTTAGCGATTCGCAGAAACGTTAGCATTTTAATGAGTTTTTTTTTTTCTTACTGCGTCGTCGTTTGGACTCTTCTCTCTTCTCCACCTTTGTTTTCTGTTATTGCGCGCTCACGACCTTGACACTGTTTTTCCATCATCATTAATAAATACACACGCGCACACGTGACCTGAAATTATTGACCACACTACACCGGTAGGTGTGTATACATGCCAGCGCTGACCGCTGTCTGTACAGTCTAATTATTAGCCATATATGGCGAGTCTATGTAAATAAACTGAGGAAGTATCCCGAGTAGATATGAAAATTAATTATAAAATATCGAGAGTCTAAACTCTATTTGTGAATCACATAGCTGCCAACAAAAAAATTAATTAGCAATCGGCAATCTCATGTGCCCTTAACAAATCTAACCATCCGTTAGTATGTTCACGGATGGAGTTGAAAATAGGTGTATAATGGACGGAAGATGTTCGAATTGGAATTTAATACCCGACAAATAAGTTTTGCTTGCTCTGAAAGTTATTTTTAGTCTGCTTCTCGAATTTTTTAAATTAAGCCTTTGCAGTTGAGCAAAAACTATTTTCTTCTTACTTTTTCCTTCAATCGCTATTCAACACAAAGTTGGCTTTTTCCGATAACCGTCGCTTTACCGCTTTAAAGCAACAAATTCGAGAAAACGCTCGCCCTTCGATTTTTTTTTTTATTAAAATCAGGATGTCCTAGTGATAATGAATAAACAGGAACAATTATGTGAGTCTGTGCCATTGTGTTGGCGTTGTTGGAGAAAACATTATTAACAAAATTGAAACGACACACAAAATCATGGGATCTAGCAGGACAACGGCACAAGTTGAATTTCCGTTTATGGTTCGCCAATACGTTACCAAGAACAAATAGTTCTGGAGTTATGCAGAAAGATGAAAAACAGCAATAAATGAACTGAATTTAGCCACGAATCATTTGTAAACGTACGTGGAATTTCTTAGGAGAGCAGATCCTTTGATAAAGGCTGACTCTTCGTCGTAAAATATATATCTTACGTGCTACGTAACAAACATTCAATGACAACGGTTCTTCAAAGACAATGAACAACGTGGTAGTCTCTCGTCCAAAAAGAATGTGCATTATCCGAGGTGATTGCCCCAATATTTTGTAATTCCTGCTGCTAAAATCGTCTTGCGAATTCTACTTTTCTTCTTTTTCTCCAATGTCCCCCAGGTAAAAATGTACCAAGTTGCTTTAACGTATGAGTAAATTTATATGACACAAAGGAGACTGCAACTAGCTTATATTTATTTTTGCATAATCTAGAACCTTATCCGAGTTGCTGCACTTAATTTTCATAAAAAACATCTACAATTTATTTGTGTGTTAATTAAAACTCGCAAGCAATTACTTCTTCTAAATGCAACTTAAAAGTGTACCGCGTTGGAAATTATATAAAAACACGTATTTATAATCTCCGGAGTTATTGCATAAATACGTTATTTATTCGAAATATAATTCATTAATCGGACGCCTCAAAATCGTCATAATGTACTCTAATGAACGCGAAGAATTCCTCTATTGCCCATTTCTGTGGACTTCTTTTTTAATTATTGAAGTTTCGCCGCTAATTACTGGAATTAGTTGCGGCTGGGTTATCTCTGAAAAAATCGAGTTTGAACGGATGTATGTAATTTAAATATTTGTTGGAACGATATTTCTTAGACATATGTATATCTCAAGTTGATGGGAGAGTTATGTATGTCTTGATGTATTTATGTGCTTTTTTTTTGCTTGACCCGTCCTTTTTATGATATTTTCAGAATGATTGTTGGACAATTTTCCATTTTAACACGTTGAACTAACGGCAAATTGACAATGTGCTATGAAATAAATTGCATATTGTCGTACATGCTAAACCTGGAAGTTCAAAAAGTATATCTCCAGATGCTAATCCAAATTTGCAAATTTACAAGGAATGGTGTTCTCTTTTATATGAACGGAAAATTACAGAAATTTAATTTTAAGCTAAGACTAATTTTAATGAGATAATTTCATCGCAGAATTATCTGAATCGTTTAAGTTCTTCTTTATTAGTTATGGGAATAGTAATCGTCCTACCATTAATGGCGCCAATCTAGGGCAGATAAATAGAAAAATGCTAATAACCTCAAGCCAATGAGCGATCTGGAAAAATTATCCACTTGAAGGCATTAAAAAAAGCAATTACTATTTATTCAAACAGAATCTCTTCAGATGTTTATGATGGATATTTATCACAACTGGTACATTCGTGATTTAATTTCTAAACATATGCCTGAATTGCTCAATGTTCAACATGTATTGTTGATATTTGCATCTAGTTAACGGAACAACGAAATTTGGTGACCTAGGAGCGCAGCGAGCTTATGAGGAACGTTCCAAAGTTTTTCGATGGGATAAAACACTTTTGCGGGATCAAAAAGCAACACCGAAAACTGATGAATGTCTGGAACGAGCGTGGACTCGTGAAATCAGATGGTCAACTAACATTGAGGATGATGAGTAGTGAATTACTTTTTTTTAGCTTTCATCAGATATTGACTCAAGAATTGGGGATAAGATAGGCGAGTGCCAAGATGGTGCCGAAAAACCTTACGATTGCATAGTGTGTGCCTTGATTTTCTCAACGGAATTGAAATTTATTTCTTCAGTCGCACGATTACCGATGATGAACCTTGGATTTTTGAGTACAACCCAAAAGAAGCCGTCAAAGTGCAAAATGCAATGCTCTGGACTGAAGAAATCTCGGATAAGCAATTGCAAAATCAAGTCAATGCTTTTTTGTTTTTTTTGACAGTACAGGCATCGTTTAATAAGAATTTGTGCCTCCAAGGCAAACTACCGACCAAGTGTTTTACAAAGAATTCCTTGAAACGTTCAGAAAAGAGATGCTTCGCGTCTAAGCAAACACTTGGACGTTGCTTCCTGTCGCGTGACCGTCATCATTCAGTTTTTGCAAAAAAAAAAAACAGATTCCTGTAGTGTAAAATAAAATTGCTGCAAAGAAAAACAATTTCATTTCTTTTCTGCCATGCCTCGCACTCCTTAAATGGATATTTCAATATTCCAGACAATATCCATTTATTTTAACTTTTCCCTTTGTTTTTCCTATTAATCTAGCTGTTAACTAACGTCTGATTATCGGTGCGTCCAAAAATGATGAATGACTCGAACTTCATTCAAATTCCGTGCATTCTATTTCCACAATCGCTTATTTCAAGATAGAAACGAGAAAAAATCGTTTTATTCATAAATTCAAACGTTCTATCAATGTGATACTCGCAAAACTAAATGGACGTGGTTCAATAGCAAACACGACAACATTCGCATCGTCCTCCAACGACATCTATTTTTACTAAAACATCAATGGAAAACTCGGCAAGCAAGGGCGCGCCGAACGATCAATGAGCGCCGTTCAACTGTCCCAGTTTCATTCACTAAAAACCCTCGCCGGCGCATCGTCATCTTCTCCCGCCCTCCGCGCGCCGTCGCCGTCCGCCAAGCAAAATAAACAGCGCACCGGAAGGAAACGGACATTTATATAAGAAGTAACCGTGCTTTATTGCTAAGGTAGCTCGATGATGAGAAGTTGACTCTACCAGCAAAACGCGACGCGTATAAAAAGTACTACGTCCTTTTCAAATGGGACTGATAGAAAAAGAGAAAAGCCGTCAAAGGAAAGACGAATGAATACATGATGTGTAGAGAACGATACTTCGCAAATGAAAGGAAGGAAGACTATTAATTCATTCAGCAGAACGTAACGTGAATATAAAGATTCTCGTACGCGAAAAATATGCACGTATTGAAATTGAAAGGAAACGACTGAGGTTGATTGATGTAATGGAATAAGTAAGAAATAGTTTTCTGAGGAAAGAAGATCAGTCTTCAGCGGTAAAAAGAAAAGAATAAACTAGCGAGGGATGCCATCAGAAGTTACTATTGACAATAAATTGCAGAAATTTCAAAATTCAAGAAGGCAGCGAAGTTACTATAAAAAAATGTCTTTACATGGACTGGTGGAAAATGAGGATAAGAATTAGTGGAAATTATGGCATTGGGTGTGTTGTTTAATTGCTCGAACCTTTGATCGAACAATTGTAACGCAGCTCGCATTTTACTATCACGCACTGTTCGATCAAAGGTTCGAGCAATCAAGAAACTCTACCCGAAATATTGCTCTGATTGCATCTTATCATTGGCAACACACTGCAATGACTTGCTCTATCATAGAATACAGTGTTACCCACCAGAAATGGAAGCCTATTGTGAAGATTCACAATGTCTTGTACAATAATAAATGCTGTATTGAATAAACTAACGCTCTTATTTACTTTATTCACAACACATCCAAGAAAATTAATAACAACGGAAGTAATCACGTGATTCGATAACGTTTCAACACGTCGGTAAACAATGATCAGCTCTAATGATCGAACGTTGTATATAGAGCTGAGAAAAACGCTTCATTACCGGAATTCTCACTGGATTATTGCTATTCGCGTATAAGAGTAATTAAATCGTTAATAGATATCCGCGATTTAACATAATGTTCCGTTAGAAAATCGCCTCCGTGAAGTGATTGCGTCATCGCCTCATCTCCTAACTATTATGTTTGTTGTTCGAATTCTTACTCAGTGCTACCGCGTTCTCACACTATTACACGACGGTTTCTACGGCTGTTTTTTTTTCGCGGTGCGTTTCGCTATAAATCGTAATCGTTACCGAATTAACGTCTAAATTGATGTTTCGATACAGTTTACTGTTTCCTACAAAGCCGAAGCGTGATTTTTATTTATGTCGGCCGTAAACTAGTAAATAACCTCGTCGGAGTATGATACATCAGTAGAGATGACCAAGGCAGCTGAAATTATTACTTTTTTTGCAGCGACAAGACAGACTCGTGTCTATTCTTCTCATAAGAAAGGGTTCGTGTTGCCTACTGGTTTCCCCGAGTGTCGACGAAACACGAGTCTGTCTAGTCGCTGCAAAAAAGTAATAATTCCACCAAACTCGGGACTCCAGTAATTGTTCCTTCGTCCGCAGGAAAGATTATTTCCGAAAGAATGTTTGAATGAAACAAAATGTTTTATTCAAAGGCATCCTTGATAATGTTTTAAATTATCTCAAATAAAATTTTATTTGCTTATATTTGCTCTTTCTTCAAATCTCAAGAGCATGTTTCACCCCTTTCTTCAACGACTCCCAAGTGGCCCTTTCCACTTTCGACAAAGCACTTCGAAAAGCACTGGATACTTATTAGTCTTTTCTTATCCGTGGACTTGGGTTTCACTTAGTTTCTCTAATTTTCTGATCTCAACAACACTGTTACCAATGGCCCTTTTTCTCAAAACTAATAAAAAAAAATAAAGCACCTACTTATCCAATTTACCTCACAAACTAAACTAATAACGAATAGTGGTTTGTTTGTAGTATTTTAACTCCGATGTTATATAATAAAGCTTGTTAGTGCTGATTTGCATGGACGGTGCGATATTTTAACACACTGCAACAGCAAATATACGCCCTGTATGATCGAATTTATAAACTCATTGTTTCTAAGTATTTCTATTTATCTTCGTATATTTTTTTTAAATCTGATAATATTAAATATAACATTGGTTGTTGTGATTAACTTACCTTGCTGACGATGAAATCTTTTTCATCGAAATGTCTTCCGAACATCTTGGGTGATTCCCCGGGGATTGGTTCGATCTTTATACAAACTTCCATGCCCTTCCGTGCGGATTCAACGGGTTTGTGATTGTTTTCTATGCTGGTTACAATACCCAGCTCAACAAACTGAAAACAAAAAGTATAAGCATCAATTTGGAGCCCCAGTAGGTTTTTATGTTGACTCAATTTTATTACATTTCGCTTTAAATTTATTGAGACAGGTTTACTTTTTTCAAATTTTTCAAATCATAAGCAGTCAAGAAATTCGGACCAATTAGATATTCTGACTTACTTCTTTACTAGGGACGCATACTGGCGTTCCTTCCTTGATAATTCCAGCTTCCACTATGACGCCCATCACGATCGGATCACGAGAGTTGAAGATGAATTGCGGCAGTATGCGGAGTTTGCACGGGAAGACCGCGATGTTCTTAAATTCTTCGCGTTTCTTCTGCTTCAACTCCTCCCTGTAGGCCATGAACTTGTCGAACAAATGATAAATGATGTCGGCCTGGAAAACTTTCACGCCCAAATTGTCGGCCAGTTCTTGCGCGTCCCGCTCTATTTTCACATCGAACGCCAATATCGTGGCGTATCTGAAGAGGAGAAATAAGAAAGTGATATTAATAATACGTCATCTAAAGCATACAGGGCAATACATATAAGCTGGTTAAAGAATTTCAAAGAAAATATTTTGTATTGCACAATTGGAAAAATAAGTTTTTTTTTTTGATACTAAACACGAGAATCTTGGTAAAATAATACAATTTACCGAAGTTTTACTTGAAAACAATGCTCTTCCTAATCAAAGCATTTTTTTGTTAATCTGAACTAGATTGCATTTATGTAACTTGTAAACATCCTACATCAGAGATTACCACACATAAACATCTCCGTATTGGTTGCCTGGATGTAGCTGTAGATGTGCACAGGAAATGATCTCATTAAGCATTTCCACGGAATAAACTAAAGGCATTTTAAGCGCGCAAAAAAAAGTACTACATGGAAAAATGATACATCAAAGGAGAAATGCTATTCGAAACAAAGCTGTTCTATTCGCACCATTCTTATAATTGGTCACTGATGTGGCAAGCAGTTACAAATATTATGAAAATTTACGTGTGTATCCGAATAAGCATATCAATGAAATTTAATCAGTTGTTTCAATTTGGGCGTGAACAAAACAAGCTTCTTTTAATTATGAAAAGTTTCGCAAGCTTATTGTTGATAGTGAAAAAGATATACGTAACGTATATGTTCCGATAACTAAAGTACATAAAAAAAACTTGCATCGGCCGGGAATCGAACCCGGGCCGCCCGCGTGGCAGGCGAGCATTCTACCACTGAACCACCGATGCTACTGGTTCAGAATCTAACTGATGAAACGAGCTCTACACTGTAAGTAAGACCATTTCAAATGCTGCCTTTCACTAGATGCAATAAGAACGGAGGCATTATTAATTTCTACGTTAGTATCTATATTGGCTAGTTGTAAATAAGCATCGGTGGTTCAGTGGTAGAATGCTCGCCTGCCACGCGGGCGGCCCGGGTTCGATTCCCGGCCGATGCATTTTTTTTGTAAATTTGTAACGCTACGTTATTCAATAGCTTCATAATATATTCATGCGCCATCTGATTATTTAAATAGATTTACTCAATGATGTTTCTACAAATTAAAATATAATTCTGATAATATTCTTCATCAACTGTTAAAATGTGACAAAACCAACACGTTAAAAAAAATTTTGAAAAATGATTAAAATTGTAATCAATAAAAAAAAGGAGGGCATAGCTTGAAGACGCAAAATCAAAAACCAAATCAACAATTGATACAAAATTGCAAGTTAATCGAGAGCATGAAGCAACGAAGACAAACATTGAATAGTGGCTAGCATGGGAAAAAAAATTAAAAAAACACCCTTCATAGAGGGAACTGTGAGATTCAGGATCACCAACGGTTAGATTATTAGGTAAGAGCGAAGAAAATAAGAAAATTTCTTGGTAACAGAGGTAGGATAATGATTTTTCAAAGTATCATCATGTAATTTCTTGTCCTGGTAAAGACGATAGAATTTTACAATTGAAGGAAGGCAGGGCCTGAGGTTGAGGTAGCGATCAGAGCTAATAGTTCAAGGTGACGAAATTGCTGAGATTTTTTATGATTTTGGCACCAAAAAGTGGTAAATTTTGGCAAATTTCTGTCTTGGCAGCAATTTCGCCCATATCTTTTGAGAAAAGAACTCATTATTGAAAGAAACATAGGTGAAATTAAATAAAAATGGTTGCATAAGCTCCCACCTATCAACTATTGAGTAACACTTATTGCTGACATGACATTTTCTTTAGTTAAGCGTTAAACCTTTATCCTATTTTGTTATCATTGATGTTAAATATTAAAATAACCGTCTAAATTCTCGATTTTCCCCATAAACAAAAAAAAAAACAACATAATTCATGTTATTACTGTATTTGTGTATCAAAAAAGCGGCGAAATCAAGATACATGCTCTGTATCACAAACACATATATCTTTCTATCGGGTGGCTACCGAGAACGGCGTGATGATGACTGCTTTCTCACAAGCACTACCAATTCAATCCTAAACAAACACACAAGATAACGAAAAAGAAATCTTTGTTTATGTGTTAAACGCATTTGTGCGAGAAAATCTTTAGGTATATCTTATTTACACGTCGATCGTGGTTATATTCACAGATTTTCTAACGCTACCAGGGCAGTCTGAAAAGTTTCCAATCTCGCATGCATATTTTTCATCAAATTCAGTTTTATTTCACAACATAGTCTGCTTGTCAGCTTACACACTTTTCCTAGCGACGCTTTCTTTAATACGATCAAATAATAGTTGGCACCTTTAAAGTTTAAGGAAACCTTAAGTCTAGGAAACAAAAAAAAAGTTGTTGGGGGCCAGATCTGGTAAACAAGGTTAAACTGCTCCAATAGGGCTTTGGAAATCTTCACCCGAATGCGTTTTTGGTCCCGAGCAAAAGACCGCGATGATCAACGATCCAAAACGATGTGGAGAATTTTAAAAACAGAGAAACGTAAGCTCATTCTATTTGGTCGAAGTTGGCTATATGCGTGGAAAATTTTAAAAATGTAATTAAATCGGCAAAATTTTTAGTTAACGGGTTATTTACTATAACAACATTCGTTGCGTAAAAAATGTATTATTACATCTATCTCCTGCTTACACTCATAGATTAAAATATACACCTTCCAAAATACAATTCTACGTATTTCAAGAATATTGCCACATGACGCATATACGATTCGATTTTAAACGGACAAGTCGTTTTGGAAAGGCAATCATTAAGCAACGGCATAAAACGAAGCGAACAAAAATCACGGTAAATAAAACCAATATTCTCGAATCTATAAAAACGTTTTCCTATAGTTATGTATACTCACTGACTCTCGTGTTCCAGCATAATTGACGCTTTCATAACATCCTTTTTCACGACTGGTCCGATACGGATGCCGGAGTACTGAAACAAACGGAACGCCATCAGATTCAGTCGCGTTACGTAATTACGTTATAGGTCCAAAACATAAGTAATAATATATAATTTATCAGCGAGAATACGCGTTCTGGATGCCATTAACATTTATTACATATCATTGCTCGAGAAGACCATTATTTTTGTAGGCTGTGAATGTACTTCTAATAGGCAACAATGCGGGAACACAAACAACCGAGCACGAAGTCGCATTTGGTTGCTAAGTTCTTTTTCAAGAGTCGTAAAGTTGAATTCTAAAATATATTTGGTGGTATATGTGCGTGTTTTATTAACATTTTGGATGAGGCAATCAATTTATTCTTATTTGGAAATCGAAGATTTCTTATGTAGAAACATTTGAAAGCCAAAAATAAAATTATTTCTTTTTTTCTCTTTCTGGAGATTCTTGTACCCTAAGAGTATCGAGTTTGCTGGTATCTTTATCTTTCTTCCATTCTTTCATATCTCTCGCCAGTCCTACCATGCCCTAACTTATTTGGGATGTGAAAATTATTCTCAGTATGCATGTTGAGAGGTTTCAGACTCTGGAATTAAATTAAATTCTAGCCCGGTGACAGGGATCGCCAATAAGGTTATTATTTATTTTATGTGTTTCGTTAAATTCTATAATTTTTTCTTATACTTTGTTATGGTTCGATTAGCTTTCGTTTCGTTTAAGAATTTATATTTGGAATTCGATAATAGTCGAAAATTCTGTGACGAATTCTGAAAGTTACATAATTCCAGAAGAAAAAAGAATTTTAAAAGTGAGTTAGTGGAAACCTGAAAAGAAGTCCCCCAAAGAATCCGATGACCAAAAAAAAAATTCAGAACTGCTGGTCTAAAGTATTCCGATAATCGTCAATTATTAACAAGATATTGGAGAAAATTGTCTGTGTATGTTTGTTTCCTGCAAAATGTTCAACTCAGACTTCAATATTACCTTGGATCGAAAAGGTTAAAAAAAAGGAACTAGAAGAAGAACCTCTTCTGCATCGGCCGGGAATCGAACCCCGACCACCCAAGCATTCTACCGCTGAACCACCGAGCAAACACGAATAAATAAGCGTCGATTTCTGCATAATAAAATCTGTGAAAGTGGAAACCTTTCACTTACAATAAACACATTTATCTTTTCCTACGTAATTGCAAGTTCTAACTCCAGGAAGTGGCGACGGTAAGTGGTCTAGCGTTAAGCGATTATATCGGTGATGGTGTCAACCTTACAACAACAAATGATGCAGGAAAAACTATCAATCACAGATTTGAAAACACTTTCTGCTTAAAATGTTAATATGCACAGTTGCACCTTGTTGCCTCTAAAGTCAATTAGTTGACTTTAGCAATATATGTTCAGATATTTGCCGATAATCCATCATTATATTATGCTTATGCTATTCCTTGAATATTTTATTAATCATCTCTTTATTTTAATTTATTTGGTTTATAGATAAAATGAACGAGTTAGCATTGAAAATTTATACAATTCCACAATTCAAAAATTTGTCATTGTTGTGTGTACCATATTTTACATCCATGTATCAATGTTTACAAGAATGTAGGCATAAATCACAAGTATTTTTGAATCATTCATTACTAAATTACTAACCAAAAAAAAAAAAAATCTAAAACCTTAGAGAAGGAAGAAATTAATGAATTTATTGAAAAAGCTGATAACTAGACCTGCAGAAACGAGTTGCGCTTCACGAAATTGACAAAGACTAGACAGACTCATGTTTATTCGTCTCATGAGAATAGGTTCGTGTTGCCTACTGGTTTCCCATTTCGTGAAATGCACGGAAAATATACTCGTTTCTACAGGCTTGCTGGAAACACAATAAATCTCGCAATAAAAGTATATTCAGGCGTTAAGATTCATGCAATTTTAGTTATTATAGTGCTGTTTAATTTAGGTTTCCTCAGTAATAAATTTATTGGTATATATAGGCCTAAAGAATTTAATTGGCACAAGTTATCTTTGATACTATTGCATATATTTGTGTATTTCAGATTTCACAACATTCATTAAAGAAGATGCGTAATACCAGAATTAAATAATAAAATGTTGCGTGTCGTTATGATGATCATTTCGACACGAGTTTGCGTGCGGAAAAGTACTTATTTCGAACGCAAAATAGAAAAAACGTTACATTTAAACAAAATTATATAGAGCTCGTAGAATAGTTTTTTACGACAGCAAATATGATATCTGAAACAGATATACGTCGTATAATGTATCACTTTGTATATCCAGAAAAAGTAAACATCACAAAAACTTTACACTTACTAAGGAACAAACTACTTAATAAGGGATAGGAAGGGTAGAACACGATTCTAAAAAAGAAAATAAATCGAAAAAGGAACTTAGTAATATCTTTTCTACCTGTTTCACGACTTTTATCTCCTCTGTGGGGAACGAAGTCTATCCTTATCTGTCTCGCAGCAACCGTACCATTTCTCGTGACGGTTCGAGCGAGATAGAGAAGGGAAAAGAAAAAAATCATCCCATATTTTACTCGATTGTGGCAACCGCCTGGGCGTACGACCCGGTACAGAACGTGCAGATGGTCAGAACATCTGTACAATTATTACACAAGGATCAAGAAGAGGAGAATGTTCGGTTTTGTACGGTTTGTATGTATGCGTTTCTGTGTGTGCGTGAGTGTTGGTTCCTTTTCGAGTGACTGACAAAACAAAAATTCGGGTTTTTCTTTTTTTCAGCTTCGTTTCTCTTCTTCGTCTTCGTCTGCGTCGACCGAGAGGCCTATCTCGTGGTCCTTTCCCGTTTAAAAAGTGACAGCTAATATTTCAACGGTACGAAGACAATCGCGTTTGTAGGACCGTGTCGAACACGACAACTGTTACGTCTAATGATGTGTGACAAGTTTCGAATTGTCGATATAATTGTGCGATTAAAATATGGTTAAAAAATCGAAGGTTTATATGTGTTTTATACGTTTCGACTAGAGATAATGGGTCCTAAGTGCGGCATTTATTATTTTGATCTAAAAAACGGAATTACTTTTAATTGTACATTAATTTAAAATTTCTATATACTTTACGAAAAAAACACAAAAAAAAACAAAAAAAAATTGAGCATACAGTAATGATAAACAAAATAATTTAGGTTCTATTCAGACAGAAAATTTAGCCTAGAAACGTACAGTACGTAGTAGGTACGCAGTAGCAGTTAATGATGTTACCTTGAAGCGCAAATGAAAAAAAAAAGAATCAAGAAAAACAAATGAGAACGCGAACTGAAATATTAATAATAATTAATAATTTCATTGCGTAGTACAACCTTCCAGGTGTAAAATATATAAAAATAATAAAATAATTAACATGTCTATCAGTGCTCCGTCAAAGAGGGAAATTTATTTCACAATTGAGACTTATTCTTCGTTTTTAATAGAGTTTGGGTAGCGTAAGAACGACTTTAAGTGTTCTACAGAAATGTTATTGAGGTACCAAAACTTTCTATTAAACCGACATGAAATATGCGGATGAGCTGATAAGTATCTATGGAATCACATAATTCCTTTAAAGGGTAGCTATTACGCTTACATTTTTACGTGAAGTTGCTAGCAAATTTAGCCTGTCAAAATGCACTCACTCCAGGTTCATGGTTGAATACGTCTCTATAGCACCAAATAACGTTGTTTCTTTTCCGGAAGTGCAATATGATCATAAAAAAGCGTTATCGGGAGGGCCATGTTTTGTTTTTTGTATTGGTTACAAATACATCTGAAATTTCGTGAAACTGGTGCAATGTGTCACAAACCCGCTAGTGGTAGACTCAAGAAATGCTGAAACGATGAAATACAAAGATCTCTGTCAGCATATTCTTAGAAAAGATCTCAAAAAATATCTCTCTCTGACAGTAATTGTTGCATTCCGCTTCAATATTCACAATTTCAAGGCTAAAAAGGTGAAAAAACATGCTATTTATAGCTCGCCTGAAATGATAAGGGTTTTCATCCTTTAAAAATCGTCACCTTTCGCAATTTAAAAACGCCTATTATATTAATTCAATACCCGAGCACGTCACAAGACGTATTATTATTAAAAACAAAAACGGACGGAATAACAAACGGCTTTCTACCAAAAATTTTCAATTTCGTATTGCGGTCGGCTACCGGTCATGGCGCGTTGCGGTCAGTCATCATCATTAATATCAATATCGTCTCTGATGGTGCCCGTGCTTCAATTTACGTCCGAAACACTCTCCATTGTGCCCGTCTTGTCAGAGATAATAATAAATGGTGCTTTATGTTTTCTGATGGCAAAGGCCTCTCGTCCTCTTCTTCTTTTTTTCCGTCTTGTTTCCTTTTTTTCCCTGCAAGTATTGCCGATTACACGAGAGACGACACGCTCCTCCTCATCGGAGGAATTTCGAGTTTTCGACGTGATGTTATTGTATGATAATCGTACGGATAACAATAATAAGTATATTGGTCGGTGGGTTGTGTATGATGTTTTGGTTTGCGGTCAAGGAATGAGTGGACGTTCATGAGGTCGTTGAATCCGATGAATTTTTAATGCTTACGTACCCCGTTTACTAATGTTAAGATATTCGAAATGTAGTCCTACATACGTAGGTATATTGGAAAATATGAGGCCAGGTGATATAGTAAAAAGAAAGATATCTTTATTGTTGCTCATAGAAACAATTTTGTTTGCGTAGAACTTCATTTTTTTCCTATGTAGATAGCTATGTATTCGATGGTAGACGGTACTACAACATTTGAATAACGAGAAACGAGAAAAAAATTGTCAAGATATAGTTTTTTCTGAAATTAGAATATACTTAAGTTAAGTTGATTAGTGAAATTATTACTTTTTTGCAGCGACTAGACAGACTCGTGTTTCGTCGGCTCTCGGGGAAACCAATAGGCTTCTCTTTCTCATAAGACGAATAGACTCGAGTCTGTCTAGTCGCTGCAAAAAAGTAATAATTTCACCTGCCTTGGTCATCTCTACAAGTAATCAGTCATACATTAATACTAACTAAGCTCTACTCCATACATGGTCTGAACTTTCTTCGGCATTCTTTCAATCACGCTGAGCCACTTAAAAACATTTTCAGAGAAGCACAGAAGCAGTGAGGTTAGAATTGAGAAGTAAAGCAAGCGATTTTTTTTCAAAATTAACCTGCTTCCTTCCTGAGTATTTTTAGTAGAAAAAAATTTCAGACAGTCTCGTCTTCATTCAGACCTACCATGAAACAGATAACACCGCAGAGTATTTCCATAATAATAGCTACTAACGTCCCCAATTGCAACAATAATCTTTTCAACATCTAACCGATTTAGATAATAAATCTAAAGCTAATTAGATGAAGCAAATTTATGCATACTCATTCTTAGGAAGGTGCCTCCTCTCTAAAAGTGATAATATCGCCATTCAAAGAAAACACTCCTATGGAATGATAATATCGCCATTTCTCCTTCGTACATTTGACACACATATTCGTCAATTTCCACGAAACCGCTCATATACCTACGCCCACTTTTACGTAACGCAGCGGATCGCCTGTGTGTGAAAGATTTCCGCGAAACAAACAATGAATGAAACGAATATCCGTAGGTCATCTGTTGATCGTTCGTCTCTGTCTTGCTTCTTGTTCTTAAAAAGGAAACTTGCCTGTAGACTTCGCAGCCTTTATACATACACAATTAATATATACACCGTGTTCATTATAAAGAGGCTCACAAACTTAGTACTTTATTAAAGGGAAAAAGCATTATGTATCGGAGCTGAAAATGATCACGATGTAGTCACAAATAATAAGAATAAGATGCTTTTATTCTAGCAGTAAAATAATGCTGCTCGTTCACCAAATCTTCAGAATTAGCTAAATAGCTAACTATGCTAACATATTCCGCTATTACTTCTTAATTAGCGATAGAAAAGAAACAATACAGTACAAACTCCAAAATCAACAACTATTCCAGAAATATAATCTCTGTATCCAAAACATTAGCCAATTGACCGCGAAAAAACTACTGTTTGGACTGTTCTTTGGTCTCTAGGGTGCTGTGGTGAACATATGTTTCGTCTGCAGTTATGAATCGTCAAAAAACATCGTTAACACGCCTGTTTATGGTCAAAAATGAGCAATCGCGGCAAGCGTCTTGCGGAAATCTTCCTTACTTTGAAACAAGTTATTAAAATGTTATACAGCCCGTCAATTGAGATGACCAATCCCTTACCTCATCGTGAACGTTTTCAATAATAAAAACTCAATTACCCCTCGACTAACCAAATACAATAATTAATTTCAAAGCTACAACATTTTAGATTACCCGACAGGAAACATCTTCCATCATTAGAAATAAATGGAAAAAATATTCATAAATTCTAAAACGAACACGCTGTAAAGAAGACAATACACCACCATAAATAGCGACAGAACACACAGGGGGGAAACGAAAGTGGCACATCACTCGCATACATCATTGATATTCTGTTTAATTAACACTCGATGGCTGTTGTTGTCCGGTCTGTCTTCTAAGAATTCCGGACACCCACCGGTTTCCGGTGGAAACCAGCTCAGCTTCTTTATATACCGTCATGTTGTCGGATGGAGGCACCGGCTAGATATTTTATTGATGTAGGGTGGAGAAGCGATAGTAAAAAAAAAAAAGAAAAGAAAGGGAAAGGAAATAAACTGAGAAGCTTTACAAGAAAGTGGTGGGCGGACACACGAAAAGAGCATTCCGTAGGCTTTATTTAAGCTTTATGCAAGTAATTTTAATAAAAAAAAAATATGCAAGATAGATGAACAAGTTGGATCCAATTCGTTTGGATGTTAATAAAAAAATTTTTCTGCTTATAACAGAATTTAATAATTATTTTAAAATGTTTACAATTAGAAATGTGACGAAATATCACACTATCTCTTATAAATAACAATTGCAGCCTCCGTTCTTAACGTCCAAACAGTAATCTGCTAACATAACATAAAATTCCATTTACATTGTTATCGCTTTTCCGTTCCCAAAATATTTTGGTGGAAACAGCTCATCACTGACGTTGGCCACATTTTCATAACAAAAGTTCAAGCGAGAATGGAGAATTGGCATTTTAAAGGGACATAGTGCTGTAAGCAACATGAAATGCTGGAATCTCATCAGTTACTTTTGTAGTTTTGTATTCCCAAGAAACTGTTAAAAACTTATTACAATTATTTAAGTGTAAAAGGATTTTTGCTGAATTCATTTCACTCTCGTAGTTAGTTATTTGACAACGGACGTTCAAGTCTTTCCCCTATGATTCTGAAACGTATATTTAATCAATAGATAACCCAAATATATACGCTTCATTTTTTTAATAGCTTCCCTCTGCGTTTCTAACTAAACAACATTCGAGCAGTTAACACATTTAATTAACAATCAAGCGCGTAACATACATACAGATGCTTGTTTACGTCCGCTCATCGCCAGATCAATATGAATATTAATTAATGAAACTGATTATTAGTCGTCGGTAGTCGCGGACGGACAAAGAGCTTGTATCCCTTAAATAGTAGCTATAGCGACGTGGTGCGTGCTTTCTTGACGGCCGCCGTCGCGTATGTATCATTCATTCGGTTCCCCTACGGTTACAATGTGTGCACATTTCGCGACAAGGCACGTCCGCTGCATCCGGCATTGCCGTCTTTCAATTCAAATACTGTGCGTATGTGCGCCTGCTCCCTTCTGATGCCAGGATGATGACGGGTCGTGTTTTCTTGTTGGATTTGTGTCACGTTGGATGTCGGCGGAAGGCTTTTGTTTACCGGATAGTTCCGTTTTATCCCGGACGCCTTCTACGGTCTACTTCGAATAGTGGAATATTTTTTTTTTTAATGAAGCTATGTTACCCGGGATCATAAGTGAATGTTTAAGGATAAAGATAGAAGACTTTTGAAAATCCTTAAAATACAAATTTTTCTTTTGGTCGCATGATTTCAAACCAATGAGTACTAAACCGCGGTGTAATATCGTCTTTTTTCTTGCTATCATCTCCACTATCAAACATAAACGGCGCAGAAATAATATGTTCCAATCATACTGCTTGATTAGAATTGTCGAACTAGGTGTGCAAACAAACGAGTGCACTCTTAGTGGTATCCATGTGATATTGCTAAAAATACCAACCTAAATTTTAAAAAAATATAAAATTAGTAGCAAATGGCCAATTAACAAAACATATCAAAGAAGCTGCTATCATATCACGATTAAATAAACGCACTCTCTCATCGAACAGAGATTCACGTGGAAGTATCCAAAGTTGGTTTCTGGATCAGTAATATTTTATATTAGCAAGTTTACAACGCTGATGTGTTCGATCAAATTGTTCACCCAACCATTACCATTAAAATAAGAAAGGCAGATTTGCTACTGGTGCATTAATACCAAAGTAAACTAGGACACTTCTAATATTCAAATATATAAAATAACGAAACGAACGGTTGCTTCATATCCTTGAATTAACATTTTCAAAATTCCCCAGAGAAGAGGTTCTAGCGGATGAAAAAGTGAGATAACGCATATCTTTCACACAAAATTTAAATTCATCTACCCATTACCATTGTATTGAAATTATTTTGTTTTTCTACAAATTACGATCAATGTAAAGCAGTTAATTGTCCGGTTACGTGTGTAATTTGATATTCAAATAAGTACTTACCATTGTTTTAGAGGCTTATCCAGCGGTGACAAAAAATCCGTAGATGATTGTACGCATACATTAAGAAAAGGAAACAGCTTGTAAACGTCGTGGACGCAACAGTTACGAAACAGCGACGTTGTATGACGTGAAGCTGAATATATTTAATTAAAAAGAAAAAAAAAAACAAAAATTATAGCAAGGGAAGATGTGTTAAACTGGCGATAAATATTAAAAATAGAGGCCAATATAATGTTAATTTAATACAACGGCGTCAAGAATAGAAAATGAAAACATGTTTTCAATGTAGGTTTAGGTTATTTCGAGTTCACTGTGTGAATATGTTATTGGGGTCCGTAGACGTAGCCTAAGTACCTAAATTCTTGAGTTATTTTTCAGTAAGGAACATAACTTCCAAGTTCAGATTTACACTCATTGGAGAAGAAAAATTTCTTCGAGCAAGTAAACAAAAACAATAACGGGGGCACGACAAGCTGAAGGTAAGAATTGCGGGAAAACAGCCGCATTTGAAGAAAATGAATGTTGTGTTCCGCTTCATCCCAGTCTTCAGTGGCCCCTGACAAGAATTTACGAATCGGGATTCGAATTGATAGAACACCCACCCTATTCACTGAATCTGATCCTCCAGCTATGTTTCATCCGGAGGATAGAGATTTTCATCGAATGATGAGGCCATCACACTCAAAAACCCCTGTTTTGGGGAACAACTTACCAAAAAAAAAAAATTATAGACTTACAAGGGGACTAAATAAGTTCCTGTGTTTATCCTAAAAAGACTGAAATAAAATTCCTAAATGACCTTTAGTTGTATAAAAAAAAATATGTTTTAAATCTATGCAAATGGCATGTTTTTCAAAGTTTGGAAACACCCATATGTAAGCAAGCGAAATATAAAGAAAAATGTTAAAAGGAATACTTATTCTTGTAATAATGGCAATCAATTATGAAGGATTGCAATTCATTTCAATGTAGGTGCTGCGTTCAATAGAAGGTGCCACCTGGAAAATATTTCTAAGCGCAGAGATGGAGAGTTAGTAGTGAATTTCATGCATTCCAAGCAATGCGGTTCCACGTACCGTATAATGAATTTAAAAATTCTTCAATGCAAATGCTAACGCTGAAAGGCGAAAAGAAGAAGGATACAATCGGGATTTTCCCCGGTAGTAATTCACGGAATGACATATGCAAAACCGATAAATCTTGCCGTGAAGTACGCTGCTGGTATGCATTCATCCGCACGTTACAAAACAGCGAATATATTAATACCATCAATCACTGTTTTAACCTTTTAGAAGCGTCATTTAAGCGAAGACTCAAGGAGAAGTAAAGAAAGCGAACAAAAGCGCTATTTACCTGGGAGAAAACTGCAACAAAAGTGCACTAATGAGCTTCAGAAGAAACAAACTTTATATATACAAAATATACAGTGTCATCCATAAAATACGCAACATATGAGAATAATGGTTTTTTTTTTTTAAGTTATTCTTGAAGTTCAAGAAATTAAGCATAAAGATTTCTAATATTATACGGGGTACGTCTGGAAACTTGATTTCGTCCCAACAATAAAGTACTCTTATTAAAAAAAAAAAATATATCGAAAAAGTACAAATTGGTCAAATGTTATGTTAACTCATGTAATTTTTTTTTAATGTGACAAACTATATAAACAGCACCAACCAAAGACAATTGCCACAATACTTTGCTAAAAAAATGTTGCCAATCAAAATAATGCTATCAATCAATTAGGAAATAGCGAACATGTTCCTGTAATCTAATACCAGGACTTTTCATTACAAAGTAACCTTCCCATAACAGTTAACGTGCAACATACGACCAGACTGGAAATTAGCCCGTAGTATACAACGCGTAATGGAGTGCAGTAGTTCGCAATAGACCGAAGCAGCTTAATGCAAGAACCTGATTATTACGGAAACTTATAAAGCATCGCCTATGCGCCAATTTGCGTTACTAGTTGATGTCAATTACTGGGCGCAAAGATTTTAAAACTTAAGGAAGCGATTAATAACCCGTGTACGCGAGTAATTGCCAATAACCTTGTGGGTTTGTGACAATTTCATGCCGGGATATATTAAAAGAAGAATGCCGAATGTGTTGATTATTTCGTAATGGATTCATCCGGTATCGTTACATAATAATTGCGCCATAAATTACGCCAGTAATACCAGATGTACGCGTACACGTAACCTACAGACAAACAGCATATAATTATACTCAACTTCCCTTAACTAGGATTTGTTTATTTATCCATGCACATAATTTCCACCAGCAAGACAAGTCATTAACCTGATACGAAGTGGAGAACTCGCAACGGATGCACTAGACAATGCTGTTACCTATTTATTACATTCTCATACAGAAATCTGTGGACTCGAAGGTGTCTTCATTAATTTTGTTCTATTCGTTGTAATATTAAAAAAAAATTAGTTTATATTCATATTAATACAACAACACATGGTAAACACGAATGATATTGCTAAGAATACGTACATACGTACAAAACGCAACTAAATCTGCTAATGTTATGGTTCAAAATGAAAGGTGAAACATTCAATTCAACTCAAAAATTGATAGACGTTTAAAATCAGATATAATCTAGGCTCCGCCGAACACGAGCACGTATCTAGAATTGGAAAAATTTCTCAACAATCTCTTTGCAGAATTTTATCCGAAAAAGTTCTCTGACAAACTTTAGCTGATGAAAGGTGGCGCAATTCTAAGTAAAAATGTTAATCCAATCAATTCCTCTTTGTGAAGACGTTATAAGGTATAAAAAAAACTGTAATTTAAGTTGCGTAGGTTTCGGCGGTCGCGATTTCCGGGTTAGAACCGCGTCGTTGTCATAGCTTCTGTCGACGTTTCGTCCTCACTCTTATGGGGCATCTTCTTAGTGTGCTACTGCACACTAACCGAAGACTATTCGTTTCGGAGGACTACGGAGGCGGACGCGGTTCCAACCCGAACACCAAGGGTATGTATAACACTAAGCTTCATCTTCAGCGGCAAAAATAGTTCCGATTTAGTGCTGAAATTGATGATTTTTACAACACTATGAAGCATGTATCGTCGATGACGTTCATGGAATTTTACAGCGGTTCAAGATGTCTTTAGAGCTTGCTTAAAAAGACGACTCGGATTGTGAGAATTGCACTAGCTTTTACCAGGTGTGTCGGTAATTCCTTTCCGGTTTTTCCGGCAGATGTCACTGGCCATAAGTATGAAATGTTATGATTTGATACATATGTAATTTTATTCTACTGACATTAACCTTAAAACTACACAAGTTACGTTCCGCCAAAATAACAGCGTTATAGATTTATAATTTTTTGAAAATGTCGAGTTTTGTGCCTGAAAACGTGCATTTGCGGCACGCATTACTTTTCTTGTTTCATCAAAAGAAAAAAGCCGCTGAAAGTCATCGTTTGCTAGTAGAGACTTACGGTGAGCATGCTCCAACCATAAGAACATGTGAAACGTGGTTTCGACAATTCAAATGTGGTGATTTCAACGTTCAAGATAAAGAACGTCCTGGTAGGCCGAAAACGTTTGAAGACGCGGAATTGCAGGAGCTATTGGATGAAGACTCAACACAAACTCAAAAACAATTAGCAGAAAAGTTGAATGTGGGCCGAGTAGCAATTTGTGAACGATTACAAGCTATGGGAAAGATCCAAAAGATGGGGAGATGGGTGCCACATGAATTGAATGACAGACAAATGGAAAATCGAAAAATCGTTAGTGAAATTCTGCTTCAAAGGTATGAAAGGAAGTCATTTCTGCATCGAATAGTAACGGGTGATGAAAAATGGATTTATTTCGAAAATCCCAAGCGAAAAAAATCATGGTTATCACCTGGCGAAGCTGGCCCATCGACTGCAAGGCCAAATCGCTTTGGTCGCAAGACCATGCTCTGTGTCTGGTGGGACCAGATTGGTGTCGTATATTATGAACTGTTGAAACCGGGAGAAACAGTTAATAGTGATCGCTACCGACAACAAATGATCAATTTGAACTGTGCATTGATCGAAAAACGTCCACAATACGCTGAAAGACATGATAAAGTGATTTTGCAACATGACAACGCGCCGTCTCATACAGCAAAACCAGTCAAAGAAATGTTGAAATCACTTGGATGGGAAGTTTTATCGCACCCGCCGTACTCTCCAGACCTGGCTCCATCCGACTACCACCTTTTCGCATCGATGGGGCACGCGCTTGCAGAGCAGCACTTCGCCGATTTCGAAGAAGTTAAAAAATGGCTCGATGAATGGTTTAGCTCAAAGGAGGAACTGTTCTTTTGGAATGGCATTCATAAATTGCCTGAGAGATGGACAAAATGTATAGAATCAAATGGCCAATACTTTGAATAAATAAATTTTAACTATCCATTCTAAGTAACGTGTTTTCTTTAGCGAAAAAACCGGAAAAGAATTACCGACACACCTGGTATATCCCAAACTTTGTCGCAGAGCTAATAGATCACTCTATATATCTAAATATTTCTCTTTAATTGTGTCAGATGAGAATGTTGTGCTTTCTTCTTTCCTTAACATAAGCAATTATTTTTGTGTACGTATATTGAGACCACGTTACAAATAATTTCTTGTTCCCGCACATGAAGTATTATTTTTTCTTATTTAGCTAATAATGTACTTCGAAGCGTAGTGCACGCTAATCACTACAAAATAAAAAAGAATAGTGCATCGGCCGGGAATCGAACCCGGGCCGCCCGCGTGGCAGGCGAGCATTCTACCACTGAACCACCGATGCTTCTGTAGGAATAAAGCAGATCAACAAAAAGTATTTTCTTATGGTATTAATTTAAAGTAACGTAATCTAACGTTAGTGAAAGGTAATAGTGAATGTTGTAGAATATTCTCCTCGAATTTAAAGATAATCAGGTATAATAGCACAAGCATCGGTGGTTCAGTGGTAGAATGCTCGCCTGCCACGCGGGCGACCCGGGTTCGATTCCCGGCCGATGCATTGCTTTTTTGTTAATTATTTGATTAATTAGATAAAATTGGTCTATTTAGTTGAAAAGTTATAGTTTTTTTTTTAATTATATTTGCATGATTTAAAAAGGGGACTTTTAATTTTTGGAAGTAGAAAAACAACAATGGTTGATTCTTCATTTTCGAGCAAAGCAAATATTGGACATGTTGCGGTGATGGGCTAATAAATGGAACCTTAGAATAATAAATAGAACTAATACTAAAGTTGAAACTTTTATTTAATTCAAATACCCTGAAACATATTTTATTATTTGAGTTGAAGTACTTAAAAAAAAAAATAGTTTCTTTAAATGTGGGGAACTACTACTGACATCGTGGATTTTCCCTTTTTGTATCCATACCGGTTGTTACTGAATACGGTGTTACGTTCAAAGAAACGTAATAACCCTGTTTTAAGTGTTACCTCAAAGATTTTAAAGTAGGTGTGGGTACTATAGCAACGGGTCTATAGTTACTTGGTTCTGTTTTACCTCCTTTTTGAGGGATTTTGGAAATCTTTAATTCGGAGAATACGCCTTCAACAATGCATGCATTAAATATTGTTGAAAGAGGATCTGTTATATGTTCTATAACATATTAGATAACATTTAGTGACACCCCGTATACGTTTTTCGTTTTCTAAGATGTGCTGTTATCGACACAATTTCAGAAGATGTCACAGGTTCTAAATACGTTGAATGAGGTGCTTGAGTTGTGCTACAAACCTCGTTTATCACAATATGTCTTGCATCTTTTATCGGATGTTGCTAATCTTTGGGATACGCGTTTTCGATTTTCTCGGGTCACTTCTTTTCTATATTCTTTTTGCGTAAAGCGTGACTAGCATTTTCCTTATTTGTGTAAGTTTGGTACTTTATAATCTTATTTAACTATGTACTCCTTTCGTTTTTATGCTATACGGCATTTTCCCATCAAATTTAAATTAACAGTGGAAATGTTAAGTTTAACCATAACAAAATAAATTAAAAACATTTTACATCGGAATTCTCTCTTTGCATGAGTTAAGGCGATTTGTTAACTATCTAAAGAGTCAACGCATATGCTCTTTATGTGTTGGTGTGTTCCTTTGTTCTCTGCCTTAGTACTCAATAATTTTTAAGCTATCACGGCATATACTACTTTACACCGAGGATTCACGGCAATCGTATGTGTTACAGAAACAAATATCCACGGCGCTAAAAATCATGTTTATTAATATATTAGCGCAAGAATTCTAATTAGATGTAGAATGTAAACATAATTACGGTCGGTTTCTTCATTGACGAAAAGCGAACATGAATGAAAAATTTACGATCCTCGCCTCTGACGGACGGATGGTCATCTAGCAGGACCAATTAAGCGCCGAGATAATCAAAATTGATATTGAACTTGCTTAATTAATTCTAACGATTTAGCGGCGCCACAACTAATAAACTGCGTATGCATTTTCATGAGTTATTAACCTCGTTTTCGTTGGAGATATAAACATACATATGCTATCTTAGATAAGAAAGCAGTATAGCGTTGAGTATCTATACAAGCATGGATGTATAAAATACCTAGCCGTCTAGCTGTTATATCTATATACAACAACAAGATCTACCTAAAATCAATTGATTTTTTAATCATCTGAAACATAAAAAAAAGTGCATCGGCCGGGAATCGAACCCGGGCCGCCCGCGTGGCAGGCGAGCATTCTACCACTGAACCACCGATGCTTCTAATATATTCTTTAAGATTAGAAAGTACAATTTTATTTTACTATAACGCAATCGTGGTAATGCGAAATAAGCCGTAGTGAAAGGTACTTGCTTTTATCGAATTTTTGTTTGAAATTAAAGGAATCATTATAACTACCATAAGCATCGGTGGTTCAGTGGTAGAATGCTCGCCTGCCACGCGGGCGGCACGGGTTCGATTCCCGGCCGATGCAATCTCTTTTTTTCCTTGTTATATCAAATAAATTTATAAAAAAAAAACCATCTTCCTTCCTTATGTAAATATTAACAGAGCTATTTTTGCACGTAAGGACCGAGATAAATACTATAAACAAGGATATTTGCGGTGTGGTGGTAAAGTTCGCAGTGCTTTTATCACGATTTACTGTTTCTATTTCATCAAAACAGGAAGCGTGTTCCTTTTTTTTCTTTTCTGGAATAATTTAAAGTAACTTATTCGAAAATTCACATGAATAAATAGTAATGCAAACTGGGTTTAATGCATAATTAAAGCAATTGATACGGCAATAAGACAGTGTTGAAAATTAGCGAATTTCTGTATTGATTTTAATCATTTATAACAGAAAAAAAATACAATTTAAATCATCACTAAAGATGACCAAGAGAAATGAAAAACTTACTTTTTTGCAGCGACTAGACAGACTCGTGTCTATTCGTCTCATAAGAAAGCCTACTGGTTTCTCCGAGAGTCGACAAAACACGAGTTGTCTAGTCGCTGCAAAAAAGTAACAATTTCACCTGCCTTTGGCTAATAAATTTTACATCATCTCTCTTTACCTATTTATACCTGCTTCGTGTTTATAAGGCCAAGAATTCGGCGTAGGGCAGATGCTATACTGTCGTCGATGACCCGTATAGAAATTATGTCCTTGTCGTTTAGGGAGTTGGTCGATCAAAAAGATGGTACGTTAGCGACACGGCCAACGATGTTGGCGACGAAAACATCGTCGACGCATTACATAATTTGTCCAATTTCGAAATAAGAAACAACGTCGACGACAGGAAGTGGCTTCCTAACAAGAAAACGGAGGTCTAACCGTTTCCGTTCGGTCCTAATTATAGATCGCGCGCCAGAACTTTTAAAACGCATGTATAAATACGCTGCCGAAAGGAAGTGCCTAATAGAGAGCATCCTATCCAGAATGTTTTGATTTCTTTTTATTTTGTTCGTCGTCGCCGTTGTTCTGTGTGTATATGTGTGTTCGGTAAATGATGGGCTTGAAATGTGAAAATATCGAAGCGATGTTGAAGGAAACGTATACCTATCCGACTTAAATGGAAAAAATAGACTTTAGATGCTTTACATTCTACAGTAAATTATGTACTGGTACTATGTACAATCACATGCATATAACTCCGGCATTTTAATATATAATCGATTGTATGAAGTGTTATCAAGTACACTTTATTTTATGGGTAAAAATGGCTTTCTGATCACCGTATTTTGTGTTTTTACTTTAATTTCAAACATTTCAATTATCGTTCGTTAATAGTAGAAAAATCCAGTTGGTTTTCATACGAATTGCTGTTAAAATAAACAAGACACGGCTGGCTAGACGATCTATTCTCGACCAAGTTTCTATCAAGATCTAGAAAGATGATACGATGTGCCTGCTGTTGTTTTGGATGCAATTGTACTCGTTATTGTTATATTTAGGTTCGATGAATAAAAAATACAATAAAGCATCTTGCTTCTCTTCGTTGGGGTGCAACATTTTTCTGAATTTCATGGCCATGTTATACATGGTTGAAATCAGAAAACAGCAACTTAATTTAAGTACTTCATGAAACGTTAGATAGATCGATAGATCAAGTCTGCTATAAATTTGCGGACTCCCAAAAAGAACGAAATTATTTGCTCTTCGTGCAGTATAAAAAGTTCTGCATTGGCCGGGAATCGAACCCGGGTCGCCCGCGTGGCAGGCGAGCATTCTACCACTGAACCACCAATGCCTTATTCAACGAAATCAAAATAGGTAATGAGATAGAAATTAACGGTTATCGTTGAATCAAGTGAAAGGCAATATCTATCCGAGGAACGCCGGTTTCATTAAAGAAAGCTAGATTAAAATTAACAGCATCGGTGGTTCAGTGGTAGAATGCTCGCCTGCCACGCGGGCGGCCCGGGTTCGATTCCCGGCCGATGCACGTCTTTTTTGTTCTTTAATGTATATCAAAAATATAAGTTCTTTATCAGAAGAAATAGTTATCACAAAAAAGGTTGAAGATATCAATAACAATACCTCTACGTCCGCTCACCTTAGGATAACCATCTTCCTTCCGCATACAATATCAAGCAAATTGTGGCGTTCATGAAATTAGATAAGTGTTATGCAGAGGATATTTGTGGTGTAACGACAAAAATAATAAGAACTTTATCACTTTATATCTCCATTTCACCGAAACAGGATGTGTATTGTAGGTTTGTTAAAAGATAAAAATGTTGTTTTATGTACACTGCCGTTCAGAAAAGTTCAGTCCGTTAGTAAAAAACATGAAAAGGTTACAGAAACAAACGAAACTAAAAATAAAATGTAATTTTATTGTATGTACAAGTAAAAAAGACAAAAATAAATAAATAAAAAGTTATTCTGGCATAATATAACCTACTGAATATTATATTTTTTTTCGTCGAAAAAACCTCGTTTGCTGTTAATCACCGCTCGAACTATTCTAGGCATTCTTTCGATAAGTTTTGTTAAAACGGATTATGGAATATTAATCCGTTCATGTTGCAGAATATTCCGTAAATGTTCTTGTGAAGTTGGGCATATTTTTCGGATCTTCCTGTCCAGTTCATCCCACGACAACTCTGTAGGGTTCAAATCCGGGCTTTGTGGGGGCCATGTCATTACTTTCAGGGTGTGCTGTTCTTCTTACTCCTAGGGTCGTTGTCATGCATGTATGTAAAGTTACGGCTTATTATACGCAATCCTGATGGCACTGCATGATTCTGGAGTATTGCAAAATAATTTTCCTTCCTCATTACACCCTGCACTCCGCATAATCTCCTGTCTCAGCAAATGAGAAACATCCTCACACTAACACAGAACTACGCCCTTGCTTCACTGTAGGCACAATGCAGTTCGGGATCACTTTTCGGTTTTAGATCTTCGGACATAAACTCGTCGATTTTGCCCAAAAACCTCAAACTTTGACTCGTCACTCCAAAGCACGTGTTTCCAATCATCTAACGACCAATCTAGATGAGAACGGATCCACTGTAGCCGTTTTGCTCTGTCGTCCCGACGTAATAAGGGTTTTCGAATGGCAATGCGTCCATGAAGGTCCGCTTGTTGAAGTCGACGTTTTACCGTACTCGCCGAAAATTGTTCTTCGCGGCCGCGATTGACTTCGGGTGCTATTTGTGACGCTGTTAATTTTCTATTGCGTTTGCTTAATAATACAATTCTCAAATCTTCAATTTTTGTTACTTTCCTAGATGCTCCGGGACGAACACGATTTTCTATAGTTCCAGTTGTCCGATATCGGTTTATGATGTCATTTACCGTTGAACTTCTCATATTTATTTTTTCAGCAATTTGTCGCCCCGAATATCCTTCTTCAAACGGCGTAATAATGCGTGAACGTTTTTCTACGCTGGTAGGCTTGCCACGTGCCATTTTGAAGTAAATTTTCTTAAAACTTTCGCGCAAAAACGACAGATGCACACCAACACACGTTTAACAGTAAAACGAAGCAAATTTATATCTTTACACCGGTGATAAATAAACAAGAGTGATACTGCGGTATATTTCCTAAATGTATTGTTCGTTAATAATCCCCAAACGACCCGTTTCAAAAGATCGGTACTTCCGAGAAATTCTTGGAATAATAATAAAAGGGACTTTATTGTGGTTGTCGCAATATTTCTACTTTACATAATAATTTATGGCTTTAATCCCTTAGAAAAAAGTGTATGCTTAATATTTTTCTAATTTTATGTATTAATAATTGTATACAGTGTGATATAATAGATTTTTATTGTATGACCGAACTTCACTGAACGGCAGTGTATATAAGTATAACAACCATTAATAGTATATTTATTGTGATGTTCACCTATTTTATGTACTTTTTTGTATATTAAACCAAGAAAAAATTTTAACCAAGGAAATAGAAGACTTACGAAAGAACAATATATTATTTAGATTAAATTATTGTATTAAATACAGTATATTTCGTATATTTTCTTTAAGATCTTATTTTCTGGATGAACAACCGTTTATTGAAGTTTCAAACAAAAGGATTGGCTAAGAATACAATCATCACCCGACTCGATCTCTGCACTACATACTAAATGCTAGCAATTTCCTAAACACATTTTCTAAAATAATGCGGTGCAAAATGTACATGCTTCTACTTCATTCAAAACAACATTACGAAAACCTCGCTTTATATACTACAAAGAAACAATAAGTAAAGCGTATGATTGTGTTTTCTTAAGAAATCAAGAATCAAATCGTTAAGGTCGTTTGGAGAAGCATTTTATTGCATGGTGTTAAGAATATTTAACGTTCCTTTTTTTCCCTCTTATTGTTAGTATTACTTAGTATTAAATACACCATTATCATTTGAGGAAATCGCCTAGACATCCGTATCTAATAACAGCAAACAATCAATTCTAATGGCTTTGTACGTCCATATCTGCCTGTATAACTACATTCGTACGTCCCATTTAAGCATTACGCTACACAAGCATATAAATGCGTTTGCTACTGTGTGTGCATGTGTAAAAATAACAGAAGTACGTTAATTACGACTGCTTACATAATGGCAAAAGGAAGTACATAATAAAGTTGAAAAATCTTTCTAAACTGTCGCGAGTACGCAAGAGATGATGATTATGACGAGATGTGTCCTCTATTACGATACGTGCATACATCGCCGTTCAAAAGTCTCAATGCCCCAAGCCAATAGGAATTAAAACGATCAACTGAACGCGGTCGATATCATCGGTAAGGTTCGCCATTTTCCGTGCGCGTCACAAAATTAACAAAGGCTAGACAGACTCGTGTTTATTCGTCTCACGAGAATGGGTTCGTGTTGCCTATTTGGTTACAGTAAGAGACCTAAATAATATAAATGATCTTTTGTATTGAAAAGATAAATTGAGAAATAAGATCTATTGCTTTGGAAAAATCTCACCCTTGTTTTATTATTCACTGCGAGTGTTTAGTTTTTTTTTTTTTTTTATTAAGGTCTGCTTTGTAGCCAACTTGGAAAAGTAATTAGGAGCTTGTTAAATGAAAATGTAAGTGTATTTCGCTTCACGTAAAGTAATAGACGATCTTGCCAGAACCCAGAAAATTGTATTCCACTTAATTAAAAGTACTTCGCTCATGTCACGATGATTTTTCCTTGAATTTTAATTAATTTAATTTAAACAATATTCAAATCTTTCATTTGTCTTTACTAATTAATCTAATGCCAAAATATTTAAAGCATTACTAAACATTGCGACGGCCATTTTTATTTTACTAAACGATGTAAACACACCTAAGGTTGACTGCTGTAATCGAACTTTCGGGCGGCAATGTACATTCGTGACGCGCTAAAAGACGAAGCAGAGCGAGCCGCGAGAAAGACGACCGTCTTGCTTATACGTTTTTAAAATTAAGAAGACCATTAACTAATTTTAGACGTACTCCCTCAATAAACAGTGTTATCTCCGTGGTGGATTGCCTTAACGACCTTGTTATATTTGTTGAGACTCGAAATGCTGATAACGTTGATAATTAGTCCATTGATAACACATCCGGCCTTTCGTGTCTTCTTTTATTTATACGAGGAGTTAAATGTGTGCGTCTGTGTGTATTGTGCGCGATGATATAAGCGCGCACGCTTTATTTAAGAAATTTGAATGGGGAAGCTGAATGGAGCATTAAAGATTAAATTATCAATTGTTACGTTTCGCTTTGAGAAAGTTTTGTTTTCGGATTTCTTTTTCTACGGCGGTCTAAATATTTTTATTCCGGACTTATAAACAAAACGGTGATTTATATACAGTTTACAGTACACGAGCGTAATTGTTGTTTTTCTCTTGATTGAATCGTTTAAAATGCTACGTTGGATTATTTATTTGTTTATATACGTCCAGCTTCTCGGACTTTTCGTGATATTTACTTATTTATTATTATTGCTGCATACGACAGTTGACATTGATGTAGATTTTTAAATACTAATCACAGTAATCGCTACAATGGCATAATGTCTCTATTTCCAGGAACTTACGTGGCCCATTGCACTGTTGACATAATGAATTACCTATTTACTTATCAGTTTGTTTGCTCCTTTATCGCGGTACATAATTACCAAGGACATACGAGTACATTTGCCTGTTGCTTAACTCTCTAACGTTACTAAATGCAACAAAAAAAAATGCAAACACACTTTGCATTTAATTCCTTAAACTTAACGGATGCTAAGATGATATATGGAGCCCGTTACGATAATCCGAAATATTGAAGAAAGTGATTTATTGCAATCTTTGGTAAGGCCCGATTGCGCCAAATATCCATGAGTCCCCAATAACAGAACTGAATTGCGCTCCAAAATTTTAATGACCTCCAGTACACTGCAGAAATTGGGCTGATAATAGATAATTATCTCTATTGAGGTAATTACGTCTGTTTCGTATGTACAATTTCCAAAAATACATATAATGGGAGGGTAAAACCGAGCTTTCTTTTTGATTTTGTCGCTCCACCCATATCAGCTTTAGTCCAGAAAGTGAGTAACTATGGTGCGACATCGATTCATCAAAATGGAAATGAAAATAGTGTTAAAAAAAGAACTTGTCTGTGAGATAAAAGAAAGGAAACATACTGATCCGTCTTTCAACTACTGACTTAGGAATTGTCTATCAGCCCTCCGCAATCATTATCGATTTTGAAACCACAATACATTTACATGTGAATGGAATATTTTCAAACAATTGTTTATTAGGCTATAGTTTCCATTTACCACAGTTTTGGTAGCGTAAGGATCAAGAAGTTGCTCTCTCCAGCGAATACAATAGCCCGAAATCGGCTACTGGTAAATAAATACACCATATTTTTTGTTTAATTTTTATTAATCCTGAAGAAGTGGATGATCTCCAACCTGACCAATCAAATCACTGAATTTTTAGACTATTTGATCGACACATACATTAGTAGCAATTTAAAAGCTTTTGGAAGAAGCTTCGGCATACAAACTAATAATAATGATAGCAAGGACTGTGTAGCAAACAACACAAAAGTATGAATATTTAAATTATATTTCCCAAAACAATCAAACACCGGCGAAGACAACGTTGGTTTCGTAAGGCTGTTGTTAATGTAAAGTCTTCACTACGTGCACCAAACGGCGAGTTATTCGAAGGCGCGCGGCTTGGTTAAGATTCGCTGTTCTTCGCACGAAGAATAGTCATCGACGTAGATCGTGAAATCGATGCCTGATGGTTTTAGGACGTCGTGCGTGAAGACACTGAACAACTCTGGAGCTAAAAGAGGACCAGCCCGAATATGCCTCCCCGTCGGCTTATGCTCCTCGAACTTTATTACAAATGCTCTGTCTGAGAGGTAGCTATTGACGACTCTAATAAGCTTTGTTTTTGAAGAATCCCTCATGTCTGACGGTGTCAAAAAAGACAGGTTGCACCGTTTCTCTTTTGCTCATCGAATACTGGATTGCTTCCGTGAGTCTGGGGCGCTGATAACCCGTTGGCAATCGCTCATAGAAAAAAAAATATTGTACGTGGATGTAAAAACACAAAAAAGATCACGGCAAACGACAATTGTCGATTTAAAATCATTTCAAATCGTACTAAATTAACTGGTGGATTAAAGTTTGAATAGTTAAAGCATCCGCCACTATTATTCTACTGTTACGGCAGATATAATCACCATTATAACAAACAGAATAAGTTTATCGGGTATTACAATAAAAAAAAAAAAAAACGATTTATAAAAAGCAATTACACACATAACAATAACAGATATATTCGTGAAGTCACAACTAAAATAATATCGTTATAAGCATAAGGCAATACTTATTATATTATTGAAAATACACAGGCAAACATTCTTTGCACGACCTATTTTACATAAAGATATGGTAAACGTAATTTAATATCACTCTTATTACATTCAATACATTACGTTTACCAATACTATCGCAGCATAGGAGATTTGCATTCGGTTTTGGCAAATGCTTACTTAATCCGCGTATATGGGCACGATTAAAATAGAGTTCCTACCACATATGGCCTAATGCAATCAAACGAACAAGGACGATTTACACAAAACCAAATTCAAATCGGCTCGCGGACACCGATGCGCTTCACGTTTATGGCCAATTTTGGAGACGTCGAAGGATTTGCTAAACCCAATTAAAGAATAACTCTGATGGATGCCGTTCCGATTCGAACAAGGTTGCATTTACCCTAAATATTTTCGCTATTGCATTAAGAAACGAAATCGCATTGCTTTTACGACGTTATTAATTTAACTCTATTGATCTGACACCATTCCAGCAACGAAAAATTGTATAACATTGCTTATACTTCTTGCGAGAATTCAATTTGCGGTGAAAGCATAATTAGTCTACGTTAAATAGAACGCTAGCCGCGCTTCAAATTTTCTGCTTTTCTTAAATCATTTAGTTCACAGAAAGCGGTGAATATAAAAAGATGTGTTTAATACATGCTGATAAATTCTTCCAGTGTTATAACGATTAATTTATTGACACGAGTAATGAATGTGATACGTGGGAAAGGAGGCTGAAACAGGTACGTTTACGGATATGTGTTAGTTAATAGTAGAAATGGTCAGCGAAACGTCAACTAAAAAAAATATTAACTACGCGACATCACCCGAAAGACATTTCTACTATGGATTACGGTCGTGAAAGCCTACACTCAACTATGTGTTAGTTAAAATTAGGGTTTTATTTAAGGTAATATGTAATATTTTCGATTTATTTACGCTTTGTGCTCTCAATTTCTTTAATAACTAAAAAAAAAGACCTTTATTTCAAACCTTTTTCCCTAAAAAAAATAAAATAAAAAAAAAACTATTTTAGCTTATTTAAATTTATGAAATACAGTCGCAGTAAAGAAAACTTTTATTCGAATAGGAGTTTGAAATTTTAGTTGATTACTTTAATTAATTTAATTTCTATATATTAAAAAAAAATTAATCAAGCTAGCGACATCTATTTACAAGTGACTGTACTGCGTTAAAAAACTAAAATATAGTAGGTATCTAATAGATGGCCCCATTCTTCATCAAGAAAAGAATAAGTGACCAAATTTTAAAAAAGGTTCGGCATCGTTTAATTCTAAGAATACGTAAATAATGTAAAGAACAGGACAGTCATAAAATGTTTATAAAGAAAAAAATACTTCTAAAATAATCTAAATGCAAACAAATCTCCTGTATTAAATAGGTCATCTAGAGGGCAGACAAAAATACCCGTTTTCTTTTGTTATTGAATTAAACAGATAGTAGGCTACGCATAAGTCGTACTTGCAGTAAGTTACCATAACAATTTTTTATAATTTGTTCTACTAGTTTAATCGTTTACATTTAACAATAAAATAATAAAATCATCTTCCCAATAGCAACTTTAAAAATACGCATGCGCCTATAACAAATTCAAAACAGATTGGCTGGAGCCGTCGAAGGGTGGAGGTTATGTGCGGTAAATAGTGGCAATATACGCAATAAGATTTTTATACGCGTAGTATAAAAAAATGAGGTATGATTTTTTTGCTTCCGATTTAAAATATTTATAATACATATTGTGCACTTTTAGCAACCTCATACTCGATTAAAAAAAAAAAACAAACAAATTTACGATCGACATCTTGGATCGTAATTTGCATGTGTTCATTTTCTGAAATTCTTTTGTTTTACCAATATTCCATTACCTACAATTTGTCACGTGCCATTTATATGACAAATCCTAATAACCTAATTTGAAAATAGATGCAAAACATTAATAAGAAACTGCCACACAATATGACTGATGATAATTCTATAAAACTATTCTGCACGGAATGGTTGCTACAAAGTGACTGTAGCCGTGGAACCAATTGCATATTTATACATGCTAATATGCGAGATATTACTTTGTGCGATGAGCTAACAGACGAAGAAGTTTTCGTCAAAGGATCATATAATCAGGGATGGCGTAAGAAAGTTAAAAGTAAACGTGGAAGACCAAGAGGTAGAAACTTTCATCAGAGACAAAATGGGAACAGAGACAGTAATAGCAATCATAAATACGCCACAAGGAGCAATAGTAACAGATTTCATGAAGCAAATCCGCCATCGACATCAACAAATCAATATGTTACCTCTAATGCATCGAGCTCGAGTACCGGTGCATGCAAAAAAGTTATAAACAATAATAGGAAATATGCGCAACATATTTTTAATTCTAATACATCGGAAAGTGAAGATGAAAATTCCAAAAACTTGCCAAATTTACAATTCGCTAAACAGAAAGACTGGAGTAATTCAAGTGAAATTGTACCGAAAAATGTTAAAAACTCATTACTCAATAAAGGAAAAGACAGAAGTGAAACTAATAATAGTGAAACTACAAAATGCATATCGCCAAAAGATGAAAAGAAAGATACAGAAGTTGCTGGTGCCTTATCTGAACCTCAAGAGAAGGTATGTGGAATATGTTTTGAGGTGGTCATGGAGAAAATACCATATGAACGTAAATTTGGAATATTACCAAATTGCAACCATTGTTTTTGCCTTACTTGTATCCGGAAATGGAGACAAGCTAAACAATTTGAAAATAGTATTATCCGAGCTTGCCCGGAATGTCGCGTAACATCTGATTTTGTATGTCCAAGCTCATATTGGGCAGATACTGTATCAGAAAAGGAGACATTAATAAGCAATTATAAAAAAGCACTATCGAAGAAAGACTGCAAATATTTCCGTAAAGGAGTTGGCTCTTGTCCATTTGGAAACAAATGTTTCTATCTACATGCCTTAAACGACGGAACTAAAGTTGATGTGGGTCCACCGCCAAGCCAACGATTTGGAAGTGCCCTTAACGATGAACTAGATTTATTCCAGAAAATGGTCTTGCTGGAGTACGTTGCTTTAAATGTAGATTGTGAAAGTGATTCAGATAGCGATGATGATGATGATTTATTCGAGTACATGTTCTGGAGTTCTGACGATGACTTGTGTTTTTTCTGATTTTTTTTTTATGAATGTATTGAAATAAATGTTACAGCCAATCACATTTTTTTCTTGTTTTTTAATTACTTAATAAAACTTAATTAAACAAAAGTGGAAAGTCTTTTTTTATAGTATTGATTAAAAAATTAGTTGGAAAATTTCATATTTTCAAATGACTCTTAGTAACTGAAGCAAAGATTTTTTAAAATTAAGTTACATACAAACTAGAAATCAATATATAAATTTAGCAATTTTGTTTTGAGAAGGGAATATTTAGTATAGTGAACAGAGACAAATCATAGACTCCTAATATGATTAATAATTATCAAAAAATGAGTTTATTTTTGAATTAAGTCGCTAGACAAATTCTAAATTTTTAAAATTTGATTACTGAGTTTGAAACCCGATTCGAACTGGAAATTCAATATGAAATTTCTTTACAGCACAAAATTCCGTGTCTTCACCTATTGGTCATCAAAGTTTAATTAGTTATCAATTTCCTGTCTCTCTTTATTTAAATATTTAATAAACATCGACAGTTTCAAAATGAATTCTACTTTTTGTCGACTTTTACGTATGTAAAACTCAACTAACATAAAAATTGCAAATTTCTAATACCCCTTAATTGCTTTGAAATTCAAAATATTAAAAAAAAAAGTAATACCTAATATAGTAAACCATTTCCTATAGAACTGATACTGACGGAGATATTTATTGAAAAAAGGGGACTACCCAGTGAGTATTAATGGAAATACCAAATTTTTATGTATGTACTTATTTTTTATCAAAGTTCAAAATTTGTTCCGTTAAAGGAAACAGATTATATGAAGAATATTAACAGTAATTCTTTTTATATTTTTATTTACATGTAGTCAATAAAACATATACTTACTTGTTCAGGCTGGCTTAGGGTTGACAAATATACATAATATATTAAACTGTAATATTCTTCATGCACTTCCGGTTGCAAATTATTTATATTATGTTATATGTTAATACATAGTGGATTAAAAAGTCTACGTGTACACAAAATTTCAGAAAGTCATCTAAATTTTCAAGCGACTATTTGAGTTAAAAAATTGCAAAATTTTATTAGTGATCTTTTTTAATAAAAATCTGACTATATCGCTGAGTTCAGGTCCTAGAATGGTTTTAGAGAAATATGCTTATTAATAAAAAAAAAGTTAATACCGAAGCATTTTTCAAACTTTCCTGTAGCTGTTGTAAGCAGCGGAATTATGAAACAATACACGGTTAAAAAGTTAAAAAAAAAAGATTCCTTTATAACTTCTCTATTAATGAACATATTTGATTTTACAAAAAAAAATCGTTAATAAAATGTTGTTATTTTCGAACAATTTTGCCTTGAAAATTTATATAAATTTCCGAAATCTTGCGTCGGAGTAAAATGTTGGATTCATTATGTATTCAAAGAAAATGGTTTAATTTTAGTGTAAAATAGAGGTTTTACAAGGATGCTTCCATTTCAAATGGGTCACACTGTATATATATATTAAAAAAGCTTACTTTTTACGTTTCTTACGGTTGTAATAAATAAAAAAAATGCGTTTTCTGATCAAAGGAGCGATACTGCTATTTTTATTAATCTATTATTTTTTTTGAAGCAAAGACCCAAGTCGGACACAACAAGGTTCTGATGCAACAACATGATTTAGAAAATCTTTCTCGCAGAGATTGTTAAGAAGCATAGGCACTATTTTTTATTTTATTAAATGCTACACACGGTCTTTGTACTTTAACACACCGTATTTTATTCACGATTAAAAAACAATCGCCTGGAATAATCTTATCTTTTCGAGAGAATCACATAGATTGATTTAATATTCTACAATATTGACATAATATGACAAATTTTATTTGCGCAGATAACGATAGCGAAATATGTAATTCTCTAATTGGGACTAGTCCACTTAGTAGCTTAGTCTCAATTTATTAGATGCGCTACGCTGACGTCATATATCTTAAATTGTATTATACCATTCTAACACCTGCCTACTTATTTACCAAACTTTAAAACTGCATCAAATAAAAAGATAAGAAGAGCGTTATTTACTGTTGTTTCTAGATGAACTTGCACCAATTTTGTTAGATGCATTTCTTATACTATTTGTAATATAACGTATTTCGTAATATATTTCTTTTTAGGAAGTTTTGGCTACTTTTGGAACATGGGAAGGCCAATCATACCAGGCTACGAACAGCAGCAATAATTTTTGCGGAATACGAATCTAATCGGGTTGCCGCATGACGGCATCATCTCGATCAATTTGAAGAAGAGCGACGCGGCCCATTCACATAACAGTTAATTGGGCAACTTTGCAAATTGGTACAACTATCGATAAGCTAATGTAATTATTGTGGCAACAATTTCAAATTGAAACTCGAATAGGAATAAAAATTCACAGCGTTGCTTATGATATCCTCTCAGATTGCTATACCTGTAAGATATTCTTTTGCTACAAGCAAATTGTAGACGCACAATACATCGCTAAAAGGATGAATCGTTGGTAATTTTTTCAAAATATCACTTACCGGTATTTTGCTTGTTCTCAAAAACTCCAAAAGCGCCTCCAAAGAACCAAGAGTTGACGCTTGGACATATACACCTCGTTCTTGCAACTTAATATTGGACAACGCGGACTTCAATTCCTTAGCAACTTCCTCTTTCATGATATCTACTTCATCAGGTTTGTGCGCCACGAACAAATTTAATCCAGCTATAGCTTTTTCTAATTCTTTGGCCGCTATCTTTACTCCCTGAGCTGCCTTGATTTCTCTATATTCGATGTATGAGTTCTACAAAACAAAACGAAATAGTATATTGGTGTAATAATGAAGAAAATGTAAATACTTTGACTCGTAATTCCTTCATAGGTTGGGGCATTAAGAGAGATCGGATTTGAGTGACAATAGGACCGTCAGTTCCGGCAAGTAGCATTGTATCTCCCTCTCTTAGCGTGCCATTAACTAGAATCACATCGATGGTCGTTCCCAATCCGGGAATGGCCTTAACTTCTAATACTGTTGCTTGAAGCTCATCAGAATACATCAATCGTTTAGCGAGCATATTTTGTGAGTATTCGACTATCAATTGCAATAGATTGCCCATGCCTTCACCGGTCACAGCACTCGTCGGCACCAAGGAGATATAAGTCCTCACATCGGGATTATCATAGAACAAGGCTGCGTTCAATCCTTGCTCGGCAAATTGTAATATTACATGTTTCGTACGCTGTTCAAATTCTAACTGCGTATTTGCGGCCTGCGATTTGATAATATCTCTAACGTCTTTTCTGTTCATCGTTTGCCAATCGTATAAACGATCGATTTTATTTAGTGCAACAACGAATGGGGTTTTTCTTTGCTTTAGGAGGTTGATAGATTCGATAGTCTGAGGTTCTAGACCGTGCATGATATCAACGACTAAAATAGCAATATCGCACAAGGACGAACCTCTGCTTCTTAGATTACTGAAAGATTCGTGACCTGGTGTATCGATGATTAAAAGCCCTGGGATTTTCAAAGACATGTCTGTTGCCTGAAACAAGTAAAAAAAGACATTTTTATTACTCGAATCTCGCTAAACACGGAGTTCATTGGATAGTAAAGAGAAAAACAAAGTTGTAAAAATAATCAACGTGGATTATTCCCCACACTGTGGCTATGATTTGGTTGCTTAAAGTTGGCCTTCTTTGGTTCCGGTTGGCCACGAAAAACCCACTGTTTAGAGAGTTCTTTGATCACTTTGACACACGTGCGTATTGGTGGTCAATTATAAGCAATCGTGGCACCCACCTATAGATAACTTCCTCGAATGATGTGTTAAATTGTCGTGCACCCAGTCAATTGGGATCCCAGAGCCTCAGTAGTTTCGCGCATTTTCAATCGCCGATAATTCATTATCATGTTGTGAATTTTTAAAATCATTTCTAATGTAATTACCTCATTTGGACAATCTATTTCTTTATAAAAATTCATCTGTCCAATATTTTATGGTTGATAACGAAGGTGTAGAGTTTCCATGAACTTCACTGAGTTCCACTTTTATTTCATCACTGGTTTTAATTTTCAAAAACAAATATTTAATCGCTCCTTCATATTCGATGTTCTCCATTGTTATTAAATTACAAAAATTATTTGTTTTAAATTGCTGTCATTCGCAAACTAACTGACCTATCTGTTTGAAAACTTGACAGACTGTTGTCATAGTTTACTTTTACGAAAAGTAGAGTTATAGATCTGGCCCTCGTGTAACGTGCGAGGTAGGTATCCATAAATGTGCGCGTTTTAATGCAGTAATGTGTTTGAGGCATTAAATCAAAAGCTTGTCACAAACAGCCAAATCCGTGCATATTCGATTAAATGATGTCGCTTTTTTAAAAAATCCGCAAAGCGTTCAGCCACATTTAATCAGCTCTAAATTGAACTGAATTTTTTCAAGAAAAATTATATGCTCAACTATTGTTTCCCTACAATTTTTCTCTGTGTAAGTCACATAATTAACACTTGCTTGATTGAGAGTGAGGATGCAATTTCCCTTTAGTTACGAAAAAATTCTTCCCATCGCTATAGCTATTGTAGTTTCCAAGATATCGTCGGTCCCTACCCTAAGTAGGACACGCAATTTAATAACAAATTTAAATTAGCATCAACACTTACAGCAATTCTTATTGATTATACTTCTTAATTCTATTTCCAAATATTTTAAGGTGTTATTTTCAAATTATTACTATTAAAATACAACCTACCCCTTTAACAAATCGTATATTTTCCTTAATAGCGTCGATAGGAACATTAGTTGCGCCAATCTGTTGTGTAATACCGCCAGCTTCGCCATCTTGGACATTGGTACGCCTTAGCTTATCTAAAATTTTTGTTTTTCCAGTATCTACATGTCCCAAAACGCAAACGATGGCCGCCCTTAAGTTGTTGATTGATCGATTTTTCTCAGCTTCTATCCTTCTCTCCTAAAAGCAACGATTTCTTAGAAAACGCGACAGGAAGCGTGCAAAAATAATACCTCTATTCTAGCCAGGGCTTTTCCTCTACGTTTTTCAGCGTCTGTTTGATGGTCTTCTCGGTCGGATTCTCCGGATTCGTCCTCATCTTCTGATTCATCTTCATCTTCTTCTTCACTGCTGCTTTCTTCTTCATTCTCATCATCATCTGCCATCTCCTCGTCTGGTTTAGTAGTAGCTTTATTCCCTTGAGCCTTAGTTTCTAGTCATAGAAGTTTTCTCATTTTTAATAAATTAAATAGTGTGGAATTTACCTGAAACAGCGCTTATTTCTTCAGATTCCTCTTCCTCTGAGCTATCAGCATCCCATGCATCTTTAACGTCATCTTCTGGCTCTGGTTCTTTTTCTGGAAGTTTCTCTACAATTTCCACTTCGACTGGTTTCTCCTCTTCCTTTGGCGTCTCCTCTTCTTGTTTAGCTTCTGGTTCTTTTTCAGTCAATCCAGTTTTCTTATTAGGTTTCACTCTGGTACCCAATCTAGGCTTTCGAACGCCAACGTCCGGAAGTTCCAAACCTTGTGCTTTTAAATTATCTATCATAGCTTGTGCTCTGGCACGATCAGCTTTTTGTTTTGAGGTCAAAAGTTTCCCTTCAGCCTTTAATCTCTCTTTTCGTTCCTTCTCCTTCTTTTTCTTTCTTTCTTTTCTTTCTTGCTCTAACCTTAGTTGCTCTAATCTTGCTTTTTCAGCTTCTTCTTCCCTTCTTATTCTCTCTTCCTCTTCTTTCTTTAAGCGTTCTTCTTCTTCTTTCAATTTTTTTAATGCTTCTTGCATCGCAGCTATTGTTTTCTTATTTGGACCTAATCCAGAAGGATACATTAGAATTTAACAGTTGCTAAAAAAAAATGATACAAACCTTTTTTGGCATCTTTCGCTTCCTTTTCTTCTGTTTTGCCCTTCTTTTTCTTCTTTTTGCCTTCCTTTTCACCTTCCTCATTTTCCTCACCATCTTTATCCTTTTCCTCAGATTTTATTTCTACTTTGATTTTATATTCTACCACATTTACTTTCTCTTCTTGCTGAATATCCTTCTCATTCTCGTCTTTGTCATCAGTCTTCTTTTGAGACTTTTTTATGGCTAATTTTTTCTGCTTTTCCCTTTCTTTCTTTTCTTTCTTTTTTTGTGCAGCTGTTTTCATAGTGCCAACTTCACTATCACCTTGGGTATCTACTTCTTCATTATTCACATTTTCTTCTATCTTTATCTCTTTTTCGATGGACTTTTGCTTATCTACTTTATTTGCTTTAGCCTTTTTTTCGTTAACTTTATTCTTCTCTTCTTCATCATCAGCCTCCACTTTCATATCAGCCTGCTCTTTTTTAACACCGGAATATTCCATTTCAAGCTCTGCTAATATGTCATCAATATCTTCATCACTTTCATCCTTCTTCTTTCGATTCTTTTTTCCTTTCTTCCCGGCAGTTTGTTGTTCTTTAGTCCTGTTTTCACTTTCTTTATTCGATGCTTTTTTATTACTTTTTTTCACTACCATAGTTTCACTATCACTTTCGTTATGATCAGATTCAATTTCAGGATCGCTATCAACCTCCAAGAGAGCAAACGTTTTTGTAACTTTTGTTATTGGAACCATTTCGTCATCAGAATTATCTACTGCATCCTTCTTTGATTCCTTTTTCACTTTTGGGGTTTTCTTAGCCTTTTCCTCATTTTTATCAACAATTTCCTCCTCACCCTCATTAACTGGTTTGGTCCTACAATTTGTAAAGTGTGTATTGATGTGTGTTTATTTATTTTTGTACATTTATGTATTTGAAGTATGACAGATTCCTTAACCTTACTTTAAGTTTTCTTATATACCAAGAGCAAACTTACTTTACACTTTTGGCTTTTTTTGTTTTAGTAGTTTCTTGAATTTTTATCGCTATTTCTACCTCAACTTCAGAATCGCTAGAAATCAGTTTTATTACAAAATTTATACCAGTGTGACAGAGTTACTGTAAGAAGTCTTACCTATTATCGTCTTTCGCTCCCTTGCGCCCTTTTTTCGCCTTACCCATATTGAAGACTCTTTATATTCGGTATTGTATAGTTTTGTAATAAATATTCGCATAAGTACAGCAAAATAAAATGTTTTGTTCTTATTGCAATCTGGTTACTCAAGCATGCTCTTTCGATATTCCATGCAATTCCATGTCGTGGCCTAGAGATTTTTGTTTTGAAACTACAGAAATGTCAAACTGTGCAAACTTCATAAGAACTAAATCCCTAGTTGGAACGAACCCGCCAATATTCAAATAATAAATCAGTTTCTTTATATATAGAGTGTCTCTAAAGGAGCTATAAACACCAGAAAATATCTCACTTTTTTTTAAGATAATACATAAGTAACTTCGGAGAAGTACGGGATGTAATTTTTTTTTTATGAGTTCAATGTTTTTGAACGAATTAGGTATAGCGTTCCGAATACTTACCTAAGATATATATTTGCAGCTAATTAGCCATTAAATTATTGACCAATTTAATAACAAGGTTGTTTATAGAGCAATCACAAATAAGTCTGACGTGATTTGATTAGTAGAAATAAATCCACAACTAAAATCCAACTGATACCGCGTTATTTAGTCGGCTGTAACCGCTCTGATTAGTTTGGGATTTACTTTGCGAACTGCCCCTAATAACTAGAATTTTGATAATACACAGTGCTGACAACTTTGCCGATTTTAAATTCTTTTTTGTACCGATCTACCAATTTTTGATTTACTTTTTAAATTTCTTTAATACAGTTTCATATACCGCGTACTTTAAAGAAAAAGTAAACATTATTTTTATATTTTAAACACCTTAGTTTTTAAGATTGGTGCAGTCATCTAATGGTATATCAGCGAATCAAAAAAAAAAAAATCTGGGAAATCCCCGAGACTAAATCGTTTTAATAAAGGAATAAATATTAGCAGTGGGGAGGTTAACCGCGCAATTATAATTAGATTATTGGATACTAAATAATTTATTAGACACTAAAACAGCTTTTCTTGTTGGAAAAGAGAAATAAAAACAACAGTTTTAAAAAACGTTACTGAATAAAATTATTTTAGTGTATGCTGAGAGTACTACACAATCCTAATAATGACTTGTTATACTTATTTAAAATATTCAACTTTTGCTTAAATTGTGTTAAAGCATCACATCTTGAGATTCATGATACACTCTAGAATTAATAAAAAAATATATATATAAAGAAATACTTTATTACTTATTATAATAACAAATATTTTAACAAATTGATGCTTCCTATTGTTGTAAAACATATATATTAAGAATTTTCCATATTTGTTTCATATATTCCTTCATCAGCTGAGATTATTAATTTTTCATATATTGATGTTCGTAGCGGAAGATGTGGAGATATAAGATTTGGATCAGCAAACAATGGGAGTGGCAGCCCTAACTCCCGAAAACCACTTTCCCTACTTGTATATTCACGAAGAACATAGTTCGTATTAAAATCATGGAAAAGCCTAGTATCGTTGACCCTGACCATTACATTGTCGACCCTTAGAAAATATCGTAAAAGTACAAAAAATGAACTTGGCATAACTCTCTAAAATAATATTAAAATAAGTAAAATATTTACTATCTATAGTTCCCTTAACATACAATTTTCACAGTGCATGAGGCGATTCCATTATCATGTAACTCATCTTCATATAGCATTAAATCTTGGTAAAATAATATTTTCTCCCGTTCTTTTAATTTTTCAATATTGATTCTTTCGTCTGTTTGAATTATGTTAAAAGCACCCGTTACTGTTCCTCTATAATCACTACTGAATGTCCAGTCGAAAGGCTTAATTTTTTCTTCTAAATGTGAAGGAGATCTAAAAATAAAATTAAAGTACTAACCTAAAAGTTACATCAATCACGATACGAATTACCTTGATTCTTTCCACACATCTGCACATGCAACTTTAATTGGTAATTTCCCATTACACACCTTTCTAAGCGCATCTAAAGCATTAAATTCTACTTGAGCACCACTCGAATGAATCAGATATAAGATGTTGTTCGGAAACACCATTTCAGGTAAATGTGGCAACTCCAAAGTATTTGTATATCTACAATCGTAAGCTTATATATGGATAACGTAAGGGGCTTCGGTCTTACATGCAAAACTGGCATTTATCATCTGTACTAGTCGAGCATTTTTCAGTTGTCAAACATTGAGAGTGTAATATATGGGATTTCTTGTATTTTACAATCCAGTTGTTAAAAGTATGTTCCTCAGCGTCTACTGGCAGCCTTTGGATGTCTATTTCGCCTTTAATGTTGTTAACGGTTGTCATTATAAAGTTTAAGGCTGCAATAAGTACCTAAATGTTATGGCTTGTAAACACTTAGGTTGACAACAAAAACACGTATGACAGATGACGTATCATCACCTACAAATATGGTAGGTTGGAAAGTTTTGAATTTAAAAATAGCATTAAATTAAAATTATTTGTTTTAATAATCAAATAAAATTAAGTATTTTCCAATTTTTTACGTTTTCAAAAAAATATGGACAATAATAAATAATTTAAGTATTTATTTGATCATTTTTTCATGTATAACACAATATTAGGCTCGTTCCTAAACTAAACAATTTCCTTCCTTGGGACCAATTTAACGGGGAATCCTTCAGCACGTTTCAGTATGATATCAGCTTGTAACTGGAAATCGCTCTCTTTGAGATTAGAATACACGCGGTAATTTCTTAAAATTGTAGATAGCAATATTTTCAGTTTTAACATGGCGTATTTGCGACCTGAAATCAAATTTTTTGAAGAAACTCGTTTAATTGGTGAATGTTTTCACAACTTACCAACGCAACTTCGCGGACCAGCGCTGAACGGGATAAAGGAGTAATAATGCCTATTTGCAGTTTTTTCAGGGAGAAAGTTATCTGGGTCGAAAACATCCGGATTTGGATAAATATCATTGCGTCGATGTATTTTGAACGTTCCAATAACGACCGTGCACCCGGCGGGAATAACGAGATCTGAAGAGGCTGGGAAAATTTTCAGCTTAGTTTAAAGATCTCTTAGAATGCCTAAAATGCAATTTATTCTTACCAAGTTTGATATCTGTTTTTAATTCTCTGGCAATAATTGGCACTGGTGGATACATTCTTAAGGTTTCCATCAGACATCGTTCTAGATACTTCATTTCTAATGTATCGGCAAAAGTAACTGGTCTATCGGAGTTCCCAAAAATTTCATCTAATTCTTGAATAACCTTATCTTGAATATTCTGATGAATGCCCATGAGAGACAAAAAGAAGCTGCTGGCAGCTGCTGTCGTATCGTGACCTTCAAACATTATGGTGTCCACCTGTTCTTTAATTTCTTCGTCGCTTATCACTTCGCCATTCTGAGCTGCTTCCAACATCAAGTCTAGGAAAGCGCTCCTTTTCTTTTCACCAACATCGTTGTCGTCCACATCTAAATCATCTTTAAGACCTGCAGATTGACCAAATGATAGTCCTTCCACAACGGTTTCTTCTTTGGTATCACAATCTTTTGCACATGCCTCTTTGGGAACGTAAGCACTTGAGGAACGAATTCCTTGTTGGAAATCCGATTTCTTCTTCTTTATTACCTTTCTGGTTAGACTGTGGATGATATCCAAAAGCTTCTTCTGCATTTTACCATACTTCGTAATGTTAAATATCCAATCTGAGCGTAGCCATACTTTGGTATGTCGTAAGTGTAATATATCGCACATTTTCATTACTGCCATGGCGTATTCGTAACAGCTTTTATCTTGCGTACCTTTGCTGACACCCATTGCTGTTTCTGTGAGAAATGAAGGTATATCAAGGAATTGCTGTACAAGAACATATTAAATATTAATATTACCCAATAATATTTCAACTGTAGCTTCTGACATGTAGTCATGGCAATCAAACGTTTTCCCGTCTTCATGTTTCAATTTTCTCACTACTGCACGACTATTTGCATTAAACAGATCTATGAAAGACTTCAAGACATTCAAATGAAACGTCGGCGCTATAAGCTTCCTGTGCCTTCTCCATTTATCACCTAAAATTAAGAGCAATTAATGAATTAATCATAAAAAAATAGATTATCGAAATTATTCAATAAATAGATGGATATCGTACTTTACCTGTACTAATCAACAAACCATTACCCAACCATGGCTTAAAGAATCGATACTCTGAAGCCTTGTCTATATAAACGTGACTGCTTAGAATCAGTTCTGCGTCTCTTGGATCGATCAAGAAGGTTATAAGTTTTGGACCAATCCATACTCGGCATACCGTTTCATAGATGAAGGAATACTTGTACGTGTTGTAAAAAATATCTGAAATATTAAACATTCATTAATTACCACGCTGTAGTTAGCTGTTCATAGAAGAATTAAAGACCAGGCAGAGTATATCTGATAAGTTCAATAAAATCAGAAACCGTTTGAAAGCAAATTATACAGCATCTAATTCAACAACAATCAGCTTTTTTGTATTTTTAGAGCTTTTAAATGTAGGGCATTACGAACTCTTCCGAGATATAGGTTTTTGATAATAAAATTTGGAATTAAAAAATTGTTGGGTATTTATGTTAACCATCAGTTTACTGTCTATCTACATGTTATTCCAAGTTTGATTTGACTGAAGAGACGACATACAATGTGTGTGTTGTCCTTTAATTGGAGTTTGCATCAGGGGCATAGCCAGAGAGAGGCAAGGAGGGACAACGGCTCCCCTAAATCTCTGAAATAATTTAATTTTTCAATTCTTGCAACCAGTTATATAAAGTATAACTGGTGGAGACACCAGTTATATAAAATTCTCCAAAATGTCAATTCTAATAGGTCCCCTCTTGACCAAATTCTGGCTATGTCCGTGGCTATTATTACTTATTTACTTTATTAATAATAAAATATTTGCTTTAAATACGTCTTTTTATTTTAGATTTAAATTTTTAGATAGGTAGCATCAACGTTTCAAATGTTGAAAAATTGAAGAAAAAGCAATTTTAATACATTGTAGCAATACTTAAATGAAAATACAACTTTCATCTGCAATCCGCATCTATATATATATATATATCTTGTTTATTTATTGCAATAAATAAAAAAATTAGTTTTCTTCTGTAAAGAAGAAAGTGCCCATGACTTTCACTTTCACTTATTTATAAGTGGCCATAAAACGAAGAACACGGTAATTTAGATATATTAGATAACTTAATCATTTTTACCTTGCACGTTGTAAACAGTACATAATATACAGATGCTTATTTATATTTATAATGTAATTGCCCATTACGGAAGTAATAATATAATAATAAACAAATACTACCGGAGTTGGAGCCGAGGTAATCCAACGCATTTCCTATAAGAGGATATCCTCGTGGACCTGGTATCTTTTCTGCTAATTCTATCATATGCTTCCGAGATAGTTTCCAATAGATGTAGAATAAGATAACTGTCGGTATGAGAAGCGAAATGAAGAATAGGCTGGGAGATAAGTTGATGTTGTGGTTGATTAAAGCCGGAAAAACACCGTCCAGCAACATGTTTTACTCCTACAATTAGGAAAAATCTTTTAAACTGTGAGATGTTGTAGATCTTTCACTAAAAAACAATCTACAGATTTACAGATTTAATGTGATAATATTATATTTATATTTATTCTGTTTGAAATTTGTCTTATACAGTGTGTACGAAAAGTGTGGAAACATCCAAATAGCGTAATCAATGTTTTTTGAGAAAAATCATAAAACATGTCAATTAATGTTTTAAAAAAGTTATCTTTTAGAAGGAGTAGTATTGTTTTAACAATGATCTTGGAAAAGTTCTGACGTCGTTTATTACTTTATATTATTTTTTTCAAATGGCAATACGAAATAATAAAAAATGATACACATTGTATTTGGGAGAACGTGACAAATAACTAAATTGTGAAGGCACTAAGCCCCCTTGTTCCAATTATACTACAAAAATAACACATCTTAGGTATTACGTTTTGGATAGGAACCGGACAAAGTTTGCACGTTTTGGAATAATATTTTTCGCAAAACCTTTCTTATGTAAGGTGTGAGTGGCATTTTGAGAATGTCAGCGTCTATCCAAAAATGAAGCAAAAATGCTTCATATTTATAATAAAAAAATTGTTTAAAAGAATCTGTTTTATTTGCATTATAAAATTAGTAAACTGGTATGATATTAACATACGCCTAAGTATTGAAAGTTAAAACACTTATTGGTGTAACATCTTCAAGAAGCAAAAATAAAATAGTATTTTTCCAATTATCTGGGAAGAAACAACGACAACATTTCAGATTTTTGAACAAAGAAAATTAAAACCAAAAAATATAATGCTAAGATAGCTTAGCTTCCTCATGGTATTGATGGAATAATTCACGCCAAACGCAATAAAAGGTGGTTATTGTTTCTAGGCATTTTCTGATGTGTTCTGTTTAAAGAAAATTATATTATATTTATTCCCAATATAAATTTAAAAATTAATTATAAGCTTATATACTTACAGTTTATAATAGTTCTAATTCAAACTGTTTCACTACAGCGTTAATAAACTTTGCGGAAATTTAATTGTATCAGCGAAATTCGCTTCACTTTCACACCAATAACCTATGGATATAAGAAAGTATCACGAATGATAGATTCGCAGTATTTCTATTCCGTACATCACAATTGTACAACTAAATTTCGTTTTGCCGGTTCATCTATATATGTATGTATAACCACTAGCCAAGAGTACCTACCGAAAGTTGTTAGCCATTAGATATGTCTTGGATACCTCTGCGAAAGCACGAACATTCCTAGCAATTTTACTAAAATGCTCTTAGAAATTACTTGTTATAAGTATGCTAATTATGTACTTAAGTCTATTACTAAATTATTAACAAAAATATATAGGTGGAAAAAAACAAATGAGATATTTTTTAAGTTTCCGATAGTCTTTGTTTACTATTATTTCGTTTGAAGTTTATAATAGAGAATGGAAAGAAAGATAGGCAAAAATAACTTCTTTTATGTAGCGGAGCTTACATGTATTACTTCTGGATCAAAGAAATTCCATTATTACGAAAAAGAAAGCAAAACGCAATAGATGCTCCAATTATAAGTCCATTGCACTTTATAAAATGAATTTCGCAAAAGCATTTTGTAAAGTTGATCAAAATCAACATTTTAGTAACTTGGATCTTAATAAAGATAATAATAAGCAATAGCAATTATTTTCCGAGAATACAAAATATTGATTTTTATTTTTCCATATTTGAAACTAATGTCCCTCAAGGGCGCTTAAATCGATTTTTTTAAGTGCAGAACTCAACATTATAGTACAATATACAAATGAAAATTAATTTTAATATTAATAAAATTTCAATACAGTTAAAGTTGAAAACAAAGAAGCGATACCACACTCCAAATTTTACTTATCCACAATATTTTACCAACAGTTTTTATAAAGAAAACGACGCCTGGGTCTTATTCATACTCTTCTAGGTTTCCATTAATGTATTTATAGGAAGATTTCTGTGTTAGGGTACGCATGTAATAGTTGGCTTTTAAATAAATACAATTTTTATGGTACGACAGGTACAAACATACATGCATATCATATTAGATGCCTAGTTTTCCTACACATAAATAATATGTAAATAAAATAATAATAGTATGTATGAATAGATTAAAACTTTCCGAAATGCAGGATAGGTTTGAAGTCGGTGTATTTTTTATTTAACGGAAAAAAATAGGTTTGTTATTGAAGTGAATATGTGGTAATCACTGCTACATCTCTCATTTCTTGTTATACTCTCTATATTGTGAACCTATTTAACAGAGAAAATTTGTAAAAAAGGTAGTGATGGGAATTAATCTTGGGATTAATTTTTGTAATTAATGCAGTAACTAAATAATTATCATGTTCCCTACAAAAATAATGTTTGTTTCTAAAAATTGCTTATACCGAAATGTATGCAACCCAAATTACAACTTACGCTGCTATCGGGATTGTAGCTACACCTAATTAATCCTTTAGCAGGTAAATTTTCTAAAACCAAGGAGTATACATACAGGGGGTCCTCGCAAAGATGGTAATAGGCAATAGATTTTTGACGAGAGTAGTGGAGTGGTCCAGTCAAGGAGCTCAACCGCTAATGTCGTTAGGTTTCTTCCTTGTTAATCTAGATGAAATTATTTATCATCCTATTTATTAAGAAATATTTGTTATAATAAAATTAATTTCAACGTTTCAAGCAGCAAGCTAAAAGAGGAGAAACTAATTTAAACAATGTAATGCTATTTTTAAGCGCATGTTAAGTATTTTAACAATTGGATAGGATTTTGAACAGAATAAGTCCGGTAACCATTGGCTTCTATTTTACTGGAAAATATACGTATATAGAAGCGGCTTGAACGCAATGAGCGTTTGTGCAACTAACTTAAGGTGTTGAAAATAAAACAATAGGTAACCTTTTTTGTATTTTAAAATATTCTCAATAAACATCGCTGTCGCATTCGTACATACATGGTACGTGTGATAATTGACCTCTTCTTTCAAAGAAGGGGTTGCAATACGAATATGAGAACTTGTACAATTTGGAGGTATGGTAGAAAGTAATGTTTAAGACGTTTGTGTAAAAGAAAACTAATAATAATTTCCTTATTTCTACGCCCCAAAATTATTTGGCTAAAGGAAGGACTAGATGGACCCTTGTACTCGATAGGTGGACAAGGTGAAATGCCTAGAAGAGATGCGGGAGTGGCGCTGATGACTTATAACCTCGTTGTAACATTACAATACAAGTCATCATCCTAATAAAAATGTTTAAATTTAAATTTTGAGTTCTTTTTAAAATACGCATTTATTTAAGTAAAAAAAAAATCATCCCCAGATACCATCAGATGATTTCTACGTGAAATTGATTTTTTCGTGTTTTACTTTAAATCCGCTTGAGGACTTTCCAGTGCAATACAAAGGCTTCAGTTACATGTTTTCGAGTAAAATCTGACTCGGAGAATCGATTCTTGCCACCCTCATTTATCTACCTCGATCATTTTTCGGATTACACCCCGAAAAAGGCTGAAGATACGAATCAAAGTTTCCCAACATTCTAAAACTTACCGTAAGAGATAGAAAATCGGGGCAACTTCTAATGGATCCAGCGTGTCGAAAGTTCTTAGTTGGAGAGATATAGGAAAATTAAGAGAATGATGAAAAAAATTTTTAAGGAGTACCCCGTTGGAAATTCGGACAATTTGAAGATTTCAAAAATGTTTTAAAATATTTATTTTGATGATGGTTCCTTTTGCAGTTTGACCTGCTGATCACAGGGATTACGACCATTTTGCGGTAGCTTCAATGCTTAACTTATCTACATATGTACATACTCCAGTAAAATCTGAATTTGAATTCAAAATAAACGTACTGAAGTACCTGTTACGTGTCGTTTTATACAAAGCAAATGCGTTAATTACTCACGATTGGAATAAAATAGTTATACGAAAAGTTGGTTTAAATTGTGAAATTAAAGGTAAAGGTGATATAAAAGAATCTAGAAAATAATCCGATAAAGTAACAATGTTTATTAAATAGATTAATATAAAATATAATAATATTTACATATTTACGGCAGTCTTTTTGAACATTTTAATATCAAAAATAGAAGAAGTTTTAAAAAATATATTATTACAACAAATAATACCTAATTACATATTGCCTACATTTTCTTCTTTCTTCTGTTCTGTCTTCTCTTCTTTCTTTTCTTCCTTCTGATTTTGACATTCTTCACATTCCAGTACTATGGAAAAATACATAAACAATGTTAGAACATATTTTACAAAAATTTAACAAAAGTCAATTTTACCTTGTTCTGGATGCAAAATCTTTTCTACTTGCTGGATTCCATAATCTTTGATTGCGCAAGCTGTTTCTACTGCCGGATCAATGTAATGCTTTGCAGTTTCAACTGCGGGATCAATGTAATGCTTGGCGGTTTCAACTGCGGGATCAATGTAGTGCTTGGCGGTTTCAACTGCTGGTTCAACATAATGTTTGGCGGTTTCAATAGCCGGTTCAACCATGTGATACCCGGCCTCAACCTTATGCTTGACGCTTTCTACGGCAGGCTCAACTATATGCTTGGCAGCCTCCATTGTATTCTTAGCGGTTTCCACTCCTGTACCTACAGTGTTAGTGACAATACCTTTTGCACCGGCGTACATCTGTAAGAACAGCTGAAATAAATATCCCAATTTGATGAACCTACGATGTGCACAACCGAGTGAAATGAGAAACATATTTTCTACGACAAAGACACAATAGAAACGAGTATCGACGTGGACTCAACAGAACAGATGGAATTTAAAAATGTGTTTCAAGCGTGAATGTGAATGTGAATGTTTTTTTATACCTCGCAAGGTGGCAGTTTTACTGCCGGGATTTTTTCTTCAACGTAATCTAAACCAGTGCACAAGAGACCATCCACCTTCTGGATTGGTTCCTTTAGCTGAGTAACGATCGGAGTAGCATAAGGTTTGGCGATTTCAACAGCTTTATGGGCAGTATTTTCCGCCGTTGAGAATGTCCAATTGGTGACGGTGTTGTAATCCTAAGGCAAGACAAAATGTTTTGATGCAGCAGAAGAATTCATGAACATCTACAATATTTCCAAATATCAACCAATATACCTCATAATTTTTGTTTCATAAAACCTGGTAAGATGCGAATCAATGGTTTAAGGTTTAAGTAATAGAAGTAGTTGTGGTTTAGCTCAAGGGAGGTATTATAAATATCAACAATGCAGGCAGATTTTTAATCTTGACCGATCAAATGAAAGGTGGTTGTCAGCTAAGATCAATGGCAATTTAATATTAATTTAATTTATTAATATTAAATTGCCAATTTTTATTGATTTATAATATTTATTAACGATAAATTATTTTAAAACAATGACTTCTTACAGAATATTTTAAGTATTTTTTTCTTTATAGGTGGCGAAAAGTTGACATTAAATGAGACGTTAATATTTCGGAAAATTTCTTCTAAAATTGTAAGATGAAAGTTCCTGCGTTTCTCGAAACTACATTTTAGCCAGTAATACGTAAAAAGACACCTATTTTATTCTATAATTGTTTCTTCCTTTTCTAGTAAAATTAACGGATTTTATTTCTTGAATTAATCATAAGCTTGCTTCAAAAGATTATACGCTTGTTTCTGATTTAGCTAGTTTTTAAACATTCAAAAAATAAGGAACACATCCATTCTAGTTGTGCATTCGTAATATCAACGCAAATTATTAATTTTTAATTTGCGGTCCTTGATAACATATTCAGATTTAAAATAACAGAAAATGTGGCTTAGTATGTACGGAGTGCTTAAACAAAGCGAATAATGAAGACTATCGAAAGCGAATTCGAGAAATTACATTTTCTAGTCGATAATAATCATTACGTAAGTTAAAATTACTGTTAATTATAAAAATTAACAATTTAAAAATTTTAATTATAAATTTTATCGAAACGTAATTAACGAAAAAAATTACAAGATAATTTTTTCCTTAAAAAATTGTTCGGGCGAATAATAAACATTTTAACCGTGATAGAAGTTGCCAATTGAGGATTAAATCCTGGCTTCTTCTAAATTTTGCCTGTTCATAGAATAGCCAAGGATTAAAACATTGCGTTTTGAATTCCAACTTCCTTTAAAAATTTTCAAATTTATTTTAATACAGGAGAATATTTCATACGTGGAAATATTTTATTTGTAAAAAAAACGATGTAGTATAGATAAAAATGGTAGAGGTCCGAAAAGAACGCGTTTTTTGTCCATTTTTTGATATATTTTTTTTACAATGGAGGTTCGATGTCCATGTACATATTTATTCAAACAACTTAATTTACCTTTACTTTGGTGTAAATATTAGTAGCGGTTTCTAACGTTGATTCCACGATAGGTAATTTTGTGATCCTATTAACTGCTTCCAGGTTAACGCCATTTTCCGATTCGATTTGCGAGTTAGATTCTTGAACGGACATTTTTATTCTGCAAAAATAAAAAAAAAGTTTTAATTAATTTTCGCATCGTAAGCTCAAATCAATAATATAAATTAATTTGAATTAATTATTCTATATACTTGGAAAGTACATTTTCTCACTATGAACTTACAATGAGATGAACGGTAAAACGTTTTAAAAGAAATTAAAATGACAGTACACACTTTCGACTGGGCACACAAATTAAAAGTGATTTCGAAAATGTGGCTCTGGGTCGATGCAATTTTTAAATCGAGAGGATGTGATGGTGGGGAATAAGATAAGGACAGCAACGTCCGTATCAAAGTTCACCGTTTCATCGTATTTCAAAATTTAAAATTATGGATGGTGATAGTAGGATTAAGTAACTGGGCCATTGTTGCCTTAATAATTTTAAATTAACGTCCTAATTTATTTATTAACGTCGTCTAGAGTATTTCTCCATTGTAAATGCATTTTCGCGTGTGAAAAAGAATTTTAAGATCTGTTGTACGTTTTTAAATTCATTATTTTACTTTATATGAACACAAAGCGACAAATATTCGACACTCGAGTAAAATACAAGGATTTTCTTGGCTTCGAAAAGTAAATAATGCAGTTTTCACAAAGCTTTCTAAAAATATAGTTAACGCTTCTCCTATTGTTCACCTATTGATTTATTTTTAAATTAAATTTCGAAAATGTATTATTAATTATTAATCCTTACTTACCTGTAATTATTAATATATTGTCCTCGAGCGTAATATATAGAGAACTATATTATTTAAATAGCAAAATAGTACTATAGATGCGCACTATTCAGCGTAAAAAGCACAATACGTTAATACACACAGAAACAGTGACTGTACCCTATTAGGTGAATAAATTTCTATCGTTCAGTTCTATTTATGTGACGTACAATGTACACTATACAATTATGTGGAGGGGAAAACATGAACGGACTGTAAGGAACGACATCGAACTTGTCGGAATAAACTATCGAGCGTTGTTCCAAAGTTCGAACAGACGGTGAATCATATAAATATCTTTTAGATGTAATTGAAGGGTATTTAAGCGTCATGTTAGTTGGGTTTTTTATTGATTCAGAATGGATGTAGTATTTGATATTTTTAGAATTAAAAAATAAACGGAATTGTCGACCGAATAGCAGTAGAACTCCGTAAAACATTTCGTCAAGCTTAGATCTATTTTTTTATATTATTTTGGATTATCTTAGCCACTTAACTAATTGATTACGTATTGTTATAGGTGTAAGTATTTGACCATTGACCACTATTACGACAAAAATATATGATTAAATATGCTAACTAACATGGCAAGTGTTGATCAGCTACAGTGGCGGTGGGGTGATTATAAAAAAAAATTCCCTTTAACTTACAATAAAACAGGCCAACAAAAAAAGTTCTTTTTTCAATTGCCAAAAATGTTTACACGATTTCATATTACATTTGAAGCCAGGTACTTAAAAACAATTTAAGTTTTCATTTATTCTCATTTCTTCAATGGTTACGTCGTTTCCAACAATTGTAATTTTTATATCACGACAGACGAGACTTTATCGTTTAAACGAGACTTTGCTTAACAGAGTTAAAATTATTTTTCCTTATCTTCACATAAAGCTGGCGCCCGTGAAACAATTCCTTAAAGGCTTACATGAAGAAGGGAAATGCTTTAAATATGTCTGTAGATCGTTCCCCAAAGTAAGTTTAGAAAGATTAAAGGCTGGAATTTTTGATGGTCCTCAAATTCACAAGCTGATTAACGATTTGAATTTCCCAAAAGCCATGACTCATGTTGAAGCTTCTTGGGTAACAATAAGGCAGAATAATTTTAAGAAAATAGGTGTTAATATGAGACTTTCTGCATAGCCATTTAGACAGATTTCTGGAAAGCCTCTGTGAATTTAGTGAAGAATAAGGCGAGCGATTCCATCAAGACATACGTGATGGCAGACTATTGCTGGAACCTGCAACGTGATTGTTTTCAAGTCCAACACAATAGAAAATCACACAGACGGCGTTTCACCTAACATTCGTAGTGATATGTTTTTTTTTTTTGCTAGAAATTGCTATATTAAGGAAGATGAAGATAATACAACCAGAATTTTAATATTAAAAATCTGGAATGAATACATTTAAAACTATAAAATTATTCGCAGGCATTTTGTCGATAAATAATAGTATTTTAGTATTACCCTTGGTATAAAAGCTTCAGCAAATACAAGATTAAAACCCGATCAAACTTCAACGGATTAAGTCAATATGTAAAGATAGAATCATATGATGCTCGTCCATTATCAAGACACAAAAGACCTTGTCCCTACGATCTACGTGAAAATTAATTGTACATACGAAGATGCTGGCTTCAAACATGTTGACATTTTTATTTCATGGAACAGCCAGTTATTTGCCGGAATGCACGTGAGTACGCTAGTCTAAAGTCCAACGTTTAAACCGTGATCTGTCTATATGACGAAATAAAATTTTGTGAGTAGGGAGCATCGGAAAGAGTCACGCAAGACATATATTAACACACTGCTGTAAATTTTGATAACCGTTGAAAAATTATATTTGATGTTGGTGATAAGAATATCAAGATACATGCATTTTATGAATATCACGTATAAACAACAAAAATTTAAATAAGCATAATAGAGGTCGTTTTCTCTTGGAAGTTGATTTTAATGACAAAACCCATTCAAAACATATTTAAAAATTAGCAGAAAACACTACAAAATAAAGAGCTTGTTTATTTAAATTTCCGACATTCGGTCACCGGTTGAAAATGGGAATCCCCCGTATCCTCGAAACGGCCATCCCGGATTAATTAATTAAGCTTGTGCGGTGCGGAGGTTGCCGATACTTTTGTGTTGTTTGCCAAGAGCTTGTTTACTTCAAATGTAACGTTCCAGTAATGCATTATACCCTTCGATTTTATTTCTGAATATTAATTTATTCAAATTTTTGCCATTATTTGATGCTTTTGTATGTATATCAGTAGCTGACATGTAAATTTGGCAATTTCGAAGTATGGCTATTTCTGTTAGCTATGTTAATATCGTGTAATCTTTTGAAACGTTAGGCAAATACATTCCTTGTTTCATAAAACGTCTAGATGCTTCGATTTCCTTAGATATTTATTCAAATATGATGGCAGCTTTTAGCATGTTTAATAAATGGAATTGAAAAATACAGAATTAAGCAAAGTGTTTTGAAAAATCTTTAATTATATTTTTATATCTATAGTGAACAGCGCAGCGCGATTATACCTCTTTTCATCAGACGACTTTATTGTTTTAAAGAGAAAACAGCAGAAAAAATCACAGAGACACAGAGAACAGCAGAGAGAACGGACCGTTGTCGTACTTTGTCCTTCTTGACCTTTCGCAATAAGCCTGGCACATGGTCTATATTTTGGGTTATAAAAGAGACCTTCCCATTTATCTGTCCGTGTTTTTCGCATGTCGTAGTTTCAAGGTGTATAGGGGGTAGAAATAGGCACTTGTAAACAAGATTTTTCTAGGAAGTAGGGATAGTGCATGTTTAGTTTTAGAAGTTTCTCACATCATTCGGTTACCGGTTGATGATTAGGACCATTCGTATCCTCGAAACGGCCGTCTTCTTTCTCAAATATAGTTAATTAGATTACTTAATTTTGATCAAAATAATATTCAGGGAATTACTCGTGGCAAAAGCAATGTGAGGAAACAAAGCAATAGCCAACGAACATGTTGCTCTGGGTGCTTCCCTACTTCACACCGCGATTTGCCTCTTAGCTTATGTTACTAATCTTCAATAAAAAAAAAAGAGCAGCAAAAATATCTTCTGATCTATCATCTAGTACTAAGGAATATAGTTGATTTTGCCATGATTCCATTAGTGCCACGAGTTATATCAGTATTAGTTTGGCTATTGTTTCTAGGCGCTTTTTTCGATCTGAACATAATCTTGTTTATGATTCGGTCGTGACTAATTAAGGTAGCTGATTACGATTTCAAATCACAACGAGATAAACATTATCACGTATTTTTAGATAGACGGAGGTAAGGTCATAAGTCATAATTAATGAATTTTCATTGACCCAAAACCTAAACTTTGACGATCTTGAAACGTGCATTGCTACTACTGTAAACAATCTTAACGTATGGGTGGTGTGATATCGGTAATTAAACAAAATTAAATTATCTGGATACATACGCAATATCGGTAATATGTAGCTACATACCTACGTTGTTATTAATGGAAAATATGAGTAATCCACGATTATTTAAGTACGGATTAAAAGAAAAATGCAAATCATCTCATGGCATTAATTTATTTATTATTCTAGGATATTTTAACTGCCTTTTGTATCTTTACGATGCAAGCGATGAAGATTTCCGTTGGATGAATTATTAAATAAACAAACGTGCAAGTTATATAATTTGCTTCGTAGTCCTAAAATTAATCAAAAATGATGGTCTATGGTTGTAGCTGCGATTGCAGTCTGTCACCCGCTACGCTTTTTCGTGGAGATATAGAAAGCAAAATCAAAAGAAGCCATCTAAAAAGATACCCAACACAATTTCTTAAAGGTAAACTTATACAGAGACACCTGTATAATGTCATTTAGATTAAGTTATTAAAATTATGTAAAATAGCCAAAGACAATGAGAGTTGACGTTGATGAATAGTATAGGTAGTGTGTAAGAATTTAGCAAATGTACTTTTAGAAATAGATTAAGTTAAATATTTGTGAATATCACCACTAGAAAAAGTCAAAGACAAGTATCACAAATTTGAAGTAAAACAAAAATTAAATGTAAAAGAAATCTTACACAAAGGAAGGGGAAAGTCCTATATTCAAAGATCAGGTACAGGGTTGTACCTTAACATCAGTAAATTTGCCTCACAAGGAAGATGCATTCAGTAGTAACATACTAGAATTATTAATAGAAAGTTTTAAAATAAGAAAATTGGTAGAGACAGGTATCAAATTTACCTGAATTCAATAGACTTAATTATTTTTCAAATTAAAAAAGGAATTAATATTTATTTTCTGATATCTTCTTCTTATTATTAAAAAGATTCCTATGCTATTTTGTTTATTGCAAGCTGTAAGCCAATGAGGAGTCGTTTTGGAAAAGGACGCCACTCCGTGATTCGTTAAATTTTAGTAGACCTCGAACTCTCATCAGAGGCAGAAGTATGCTGCATTTCTCTATAAAACGACGCCAGAGGTTACCGAGTATTTTCTTACATGTTATTGTATCATTAGAACCCCTCGTAATTTGTTTAAGTATCTACCCTAGACGCCCTACATCATAAATTATCCGGAGGCAATCTTCCAGAATTTTTCCAGAGAAACCGGTTAGGCTTATCCCAATCAACCCTATCCTAGCATCCTGAAACAATTAAGGTACTAGTTCATCCTACACTACACATTACCGCTCACTGAATAATAAAATTCTTTTTAATAAAAAATAATTTTATTATTAAATTTAAATTAATACCATAACAAATATGTTATGGTATTAATTTGTTCGTTAAAAAAAATTAAAAAAGTTGATCTAAATTATTATTGAGTCTAACTTCTCGTAGTTTGTACCCAGTTATCCCTGCAACCTTTAGGTTCGAATCTGAAAATAGTAACATCGTGGACCTACAAAAGGTAACAACATTGAATATAAAAAAGAAAAAAATAACACGATTGTTTGTTTGGCTAATAAACTATTTTATTTGAATAAAATCGAAAGTGACCGATGTAATATATAAGAAAAAAATGAGTAATCGTTATTTTAACAATATATTTTGTTTCTATATAATAATTTTTTACATATATCATGGTTTTATGTTGGCACTTTATTTGGTAATTATTGTTATAATTGGAATTGTTTTCATTAAATGTTTCTAGATAATTATAGTTATGAAAAAAAAAAAACTTATTAACGCCCGTAACGTTCACATTTTGGTTTTAAAACTTTTCGAAGGATTTTAAAAACCGAATTAGATTGAAATTGAGAGATCAAACCTTACCTAAATAAATTAAATGACGTGTTGATATAAATGCTCAAAATTATGTACAATTTACGTAAATACCAATAAAGTATGATAGATTACGTATTCTTAGGAAGCTCAGCAATAAATAATAATAACGATAATTTCACTGTTTATCATCTAACACTACGTTTGTTTAGCTGCTCATACTGACGTCTCATATATCACAATTTGTACAAGTGGTGTTTGTTTACTCTTTGCTCCCTGCGTCAGATCTCGAATTACTGCTTCCATTGCGTCTTCCCATTCTTTCCGTTGCCGTTTCTTGTCCGCCTTGCTAACTTGGTCGCCCTTTTTCGGCATCGTTATCTAAAAATAAGAAATAAACTAAATTTTGCTATACATATATACATTTGTATATATGTATCAGCTTAGAAAATAAAGAAGAATCTGCAAAGTTTAGATTTGGTAAGCTTGTGGAATTTTGGTCCATTCTCTGGTAATAAAAAATTCTTTTGATTGGTCCAGTTCTGGTATAATTTCACAATCCCCACAAGGGTACGAGTTTGCACAAAAGCATCGAACGGGCTTTTTTTATTCATTACTTACCACAGTTAGTACTTTTCTAAGGTCTTGCTGAAAAGCTGTAACATCCAACCCGGGAGCATTCTCAGCTAATTTCCTCAAATTTTCCGCTAAAGGGCCCGATAACGCCTGCAATTGCTTCCAAGATTGTGCATATTGCCTGCGTACCAGTTCAATTATGGTAGATGTTAGCGCTAGGCCAATTAGAATGTATAGGGTGCATAGAAGCATATACTTTGGCTTCTCTGTTAAAATAAATCTCTTTAATATTACGTTACATATTCAATTAAGTTAAATACTAACTGGGAACGAGATCACCGAAACCTATTGTAGTCATAGTTACAAAACAAAAGTAAAATCCGTCAAAGAATGTCCAATCCTCTTCCCAAATTACGAATAAACCTGCACCAGCTGCCAGGTAGAGGAACAGGAACATTATAGCTCCAAGAGCGTACGAGGAGGTTCTGCTGGATTCAGCAAATTTTCTGAAAGAAAATATAAATTTAGGTTATTGTGGTGTATTTGAAACACTGTTAGAGTCACGATAATAAAAATATCCTTTATTGGTTTTTATGGCAGATTTAGAATCGCGCGAAGATCCACATACTTCTGGGTAAGCGTTATCTTTACTTATTGTCAAGTAAGATGGTTTTGATGGCTTTATTTGTCCCGGATTTCGTTTATTTCATAATGCAATTTCATGTCATAAAACGTTCTTGTTATCTTTTCTGTCTAGACGTTCTTATTACAAACGTAATAGAGGGTTACAGCATATTTTACAGCTCATTTAAATTTATGCCTCTTACTTCATTTTGTTATTTTACGTGTTTAAATAATTCTTTTGTTATACAGTGATCACCATATTACACCAAAAGAGAAATGAGAAAATAGGAAAACTAAATAGGCTCGTATCAGACTCGATGGGGCAAATAAGCAGTATTATTTAAAATGGTTTTTGAAAGATACCAAAGATTTGTACAATTAAATTCCTTGAACTCTAAAATCAAAAATAATTTTTAATATTTTTGGTGCACAGTAGATACTTTTAATAAATAATATACGAGAGTTTCTGTCAGTCGATGTTAGTTTTTCTGTAAAAATTGAAAAAATCGGAATTATTATTGGGTTTGAAAGGCAATACGCCTTCGCCTCCCTTTTATAAATTGAAACTTTCTTATATGATCAGAGGCTTTTCTGGACATTTCACAACAATTGATTTAGCAAAAAGTAAATATGTTCATATATTGATTCTTTATCGATTTGTTGGAGGTATTTTTTTAAATAAAATCTCTTTGTTTCAAAAACTTTATCAATTAAATATGAAGATATTAAACATTAATAAAAAAGAGGCCGCAACTATTTCTACAGTTGAGTAAGTTCTGTAGAGAACAATCGGCTTCACAAAGTGTTCCTTATTGTGGTTCATACTACTGTGTAATATCCTTGGGTTTGCCTGAGAAACACCGGACCTCCGAGGTATACGTCTTTGTACCGGATATTTATTCCCTTACTTGACTAAAGACTGTTGGTGAGAAAGAAAACGATTTAAAATGGTTTAAATATAAATTTGAAACATCTAAGTGTGCATATAAGTTCTACAAATTTGCGAATAATGTACCTAAAGAATTTACTACATTTTTTATAAAAAATAAATACCCCGAGACTGCAAGGTAAAAATAAAATTGTTGTGTGAGTTATTTCTTTCATTAGAAGACAATTTATTAAAGAACCCCTTATAATTTTTATGTATAAAATAACAAAAAATTAATTTAAAGTAATTAAATGTGTTCTTAACATTTGAACAGTTTAAAAACAGCATTTTTAGAAATAATTTGCAACGAAAAATATTCATATTCAATTGACGATTCATTTTTGTGCTACGAAACAAAAAGAAACTAGTAAATACATATATTAAATAATTGCTAATTTAATTAATAATTAAATAAGTATTTATTTATGCAACAAAAAAGAGGCCACAGCTATTTCCACAGTTGAACCTGTTGAACGTATTAGATATTAAACCCTTGATCTCATATTTCTCTGAGAAACACCGGACCTCCGCATGCGTGACTTAAAGTCGAGGTATTTATACCAACGTCATCTAATGAGTTTGCATGAGTATTTTTATTATTAAAAAAGGAATAATTTCTTAAAAATTGACGCATAGATTAAATGAAATTCTACAAATTTAACAATGAATTATTTAGTTTGATAGATTGAAAGCAATCGCTTGAGAGTTTATTTCAATATTCCGGAAAAAAGTAAGGAAAGCGATCAATGTTAAGATACGATTCTTTTATTGATGAAAATATTTAAGAGGGCTCAAATAAATTTGTACTGCTAACTTAATTCTAAAACACTAGCTCTATTACTATTTATAACACTATTTTAATACTCCAGATGCTGGTGGCCTTATAATCACTAACTCTGCAACCCATTATACAAGGATGATCCAGCATGATCCCCAAAACAAAACTAGAAATTGTATTTCATAATAGAATTAGGGAATTCTTATCGTACTTTACATGAATAAACAAGCATTGCTTTCAGAACTTATAATTTTGATAAGGCGACAAATAATGACTTTCTAGATTATTCAAATTAAAAAAATTGTATTGTACGTTATTTAATTTTACACGCCTTATATTACGTGTAATAATTATTATATTAAGTTCTGAAAATTAAAACATTTTGGTTGTATTTGATTTGTAGAAAAAATTTGATAATTTATTCAATAATTAGCTTCTTTTCCACTTATTTGTCACATATACATAATCTCACTTCTGCTGTATAAATACACCGCACGAGAGAGCGTAGGTCGGAGGTCCGGCTTTTCTCAGGAAACGTTATTGAGATACTTTGAACCTTTGTCATATACCGATTAATAGCACTACTGCAGAAATGACAGTGGCCTCTTTTTTGTATTTTTTAAATATGGAATAAAATGTATTTATTCTTTATTTCTATTTCCGTATCTCTTTATTGTAAAGATATTTCTTTTGGAATTTAAAATGGGATTTTTTGAATTAATATTTTTTTAACATGAGTTCATTTCATCATATCCAAACAAAATATTGGCGTTTCATCAAAGGATCATATGAATTTTTAAGAAAAAAAAAAGGTAAATTGCTCTTCATTTGGGACAGTGTGAAACCACTGCTCATTCCATGTTGCACCATAAATAGCGCAACCATACTATTTCTTAAAAGTTCCTTTTAAAAACTTATGTATATAAGATTGCTTTTTTTTTGTTTTTAATAGCATTTTACGTTCATTAAAATATTCCATTTAAAATGTACTCACCTACAGCTTTGGGGTACTGGCGGTAAATAATTTGTCATAACGGAAAGACTTGTTGCGAAGAGTCGTCCCCAATCGGCAATCACCGTTAAAGTTAAAGGTATTCCAACAAGAGCGAAGACTATACAAAAGGATCGCCCTTCTATTGTCATGGGAACAATGTTGCCATATCCTAAAATAGAAAGAATCCAGAAGCTTTAATCGTATATTTGACCAATTTCAATTAGATACTTACAATATAGACCAACGTAAAATTAGGTCAATTATATCATGTGCATAAATTTCTATCACACATAGGAAGAATGTATCTCAAGAGGGGCTTTTATTCGATTTATCTAATGAAATGTTTGGGGTTGATATTTACATTTAGTCGATTTTGTTTAATTTGGTTAATGGTTATTCGCATAAATACAGATAAATACAGTAGACTAGCAAACTTTAAATAATGCCTATGCGAGAACATCCCATGTCTTACAAAATGAAAATGAATCCCACAACAGTGGTTTACTGTAATAAACAACTTTAGTGTTATTCTTACTCTCAGGCTTCACAACGTGAACTTTTTCTTTATTTATATCCAAAACTTTCTATATGGTGAATCGAAATTTTCGGAAATGGTAAAAAATGATCTGTTTTAATTGGGTGACCAGGTACCATAAGTTTTCTGTTCCCCAAATGGTTGCAATAAGCAAGCTAAGCGCGAAGATTTGTTATGGAACAATTATAAACCACCGTATTGTATGTATATTGATTGCTTTGTGTCTTTTAAGCAATTTTGTAAGATATTAGCAAAGTTTTTAGTTTGCAAAATGCACTTAGAAACTGCACATGCAAGTATAAGAGATACATGATGAAGCCTAACGGACAAAGGAAATAGGCGATAAGCACCAGATTCAAAGAACCGCTACGGAAGGTTCGAATCGTTAAATGCAGTACAACATAAACGAAACCGAGCATTATATTAAATTAGGAAACCTCAAATTAATTAAAATCGTAACTTCGCCACTGGAATTAGACGCCTTTGAAACCATTTATATGAAAAAGAATGCAAATCTGTTAAACAGGGATGATGGATCTACAGATGTAAAACGAACATATGTTTACGTTTTGTGCTACAGGTATGCGCCTTTTATAAGCGGTAAAAGTGTAAACATTTTTTAGAGTAGGAATAGAACAAGGGCTGTTAAAATTAACATCTTTTTCGCACACCATTCGAATTCCCGAAACAACTGTTCCGAATTTATTAAACCTGTGTGGTCCCGCGTGTGTCGATACTTTAGTGTTTGACATACGTATTCATTTTCTTAGGTAAGTAAACAATTTCGTAACAATACCATCAGCATCCGTAAGCGCAATTTGTAATAATAAAAGACCTAAGATAAAGAGGGGCGCCGATTCCCGTCGACATTATCAATCTGGGAAATAAGAATCATTAAAACGCTGCCGGTGGAACATGGAAATATGGAGAGAATAGTAATGCCGGCTTCTGCCTTTGTCGATAATAATAATGTAAATAATACCGCAAAAAAAAGGCAAATAGTAATAGAATGTGTCACGTGCCATATACCTGACTTTCATTGGGAAGAAAGAAATATCTTTAAAAACGAAACTGGGTGCAATGATGTTGGAAGAGAATATTAGTGTTCCCGGACAATTTGTCAAAAGGACTTTAGGTTACACAAGCATTATTTTGCAACGTATATTCTATATGAATTACCCCATTAATTTAAAACTCTAGAAAGTAAAATAAACTCAAAAGCAGGTAACGCCAGTTAGGTCTACTAATATTCATTTTTATGTTTATATATCAGGAAGCTAATTTAGAAACGAACGTGTATCGAATTCGGGGATCAGTCGAGCGCTCAGATCCACATGTTTATGCGTATATTTTCACATTGAAAAGTGTATACAAGTTGGTAGTTCGACCAAATTTTCTTACACTCTCACAAAATAAATATACTAAATAGTTCTAAAAAAAGATTAATTCGCACGAATCGCACTAAATATATCGAAGTTTACGCACACATTTATGTTTCAATTCAAACATCGTTTGATGCTATTTCAAACATTTATTGCATACTATTGTTACGGCTTACAAAAGGAAAGAGTCCCGTTTCATTATTTGTTGCTGGAAGCTACAAAGCGGACGACCGATTGTCAACAATGCATTTGCCTTTGTTCTATATTTATGCTGAAACGTTCTTACTCTCAAAGTAGGTAATATCCCAAGCGACCCGACAATATTAATAAACAAACAATACGGACAGATTTCATTCAAGCAATCCATCAAAACGAACTTCTTCATATGAATTATATTTGCGTATACGATGCATTCGGTTATAAAACAACAAAGTTCGTCTGTGCAATGTAGAAGCATAAATCTAAGTATGTTATATTCGTTTTATATTTATATTGAAACTTTATGAACTATTATACGGTGTATATTGTGTTATGGGCTAAGTATGTTTATGCTGCATACGATTGATCTTTGGTTGATTTTAGCACAGTTATTGTTAAAAATTCCAAGGTTTATTTTGTTAACCGATTGGTTTGCAAAATTATTAACGCTACTGTGCAATTTTCTGCAGTAAAAGATAAACTTAAAGTGAATGAATATAGTACAGTAATAGTATTAGTTAAGGAGCTAGAGGCAAAATAAATGATATGAGCAATTTCTGCCTTTAACATATTACAGCAATATTAAATGAGAGCTCCCGAAAGAGTTAAAAAAAGTTAGTGTTATAAACATCTGCTTTGTTGTTGTATTAAATTAGCTTAAACACCAACAGAAATGATAAAAGCTTAAATTGAAATCACGAAATTCCAACTCAGAAAATAATTGAAATAATTTGTTTTATTTGCAAAAATATTATTTAGCAACTTTGCCAAATTCAAACATATGATTTCTTATAATAAACGAGATCCCATGGCGGTCTCCGAATTTGGGGGAGCCATAGCTAAAAAAGCTAAAGCCAAAACTAGAAAAAGACCAACTAGTACTAACATTTGATTAGAATGAAATTTGGTGGAAGATATAAGGAAGTAAAGCAAAAAATTCTAGAAAATGAAGGAGAGAGCGCCCTTAAAAGAACATGAGTGACACAAATAGTAGCCTTAGACAGAGCGAGAGGCAAAACGTAGAAAGAAGTGAATTAGTTAGCGAAGAGTAGAAAAGCAGGGTTGAAGAGTTCATGTAGTGCTAACCCTAGCTTCTTGAAAAAGCAAAAAGATAAAGAGGAAAATTTGCATCTATTACTTAAAGTCAAAAACAAACACATTTTTTAAGAAGACAAACAGTACATAATTAATTACCTATCGTCGTTAATACCGTTGACGAGAAGAACACGGCTTTCAACGTAGTCCATTTCTCCGATTCTTCATCTGGCGTCCCGGCAATCCAACTCTCCTGAAGACCCTGCTGAAAAGTTTCCCTCAAAAAGGTCTCATAATCGCTGACCAAGTCGTATATTTTGCCTTCATCTCTAGTTCGAACTAAATTCTCTAAAAAATTAATGCGAGTTTGATGCAGCGATGCGTTCAGGAATGTCAATTTGGAGATTTCAGCTGGAGATTCGAATCGTCTGAAAACCTAAAAAGAAAAAAAAAACATTAAGATGCGTTTCTTCAGTTAACGTAGGGAAGAAGATAAAGCCGTTTCAAATTGTATGTAATCACAATTTTTCTTAGTTTATCGAGTAGAGCAGATTTATACAGATTCTAACGCGCCTATTTTTTCTTTTTTTAGCCTTAAATAAACGAGGGTTTTCCATCGGAACTAGATGCGCGCTTGCTGTGTTTTTTAAATAGAAGCTTTCAACAACCCATGTCACGTTTGTTTTACAGTATGCAGCAGTAAAAACAAATTATTTGTACGAAATTGTGTCAGAAAATCAATATACAGGCTCGTTTACGGTAGTCGAAGACGGAAAATACCGTCTCAACTTTAAACGAGTTCAATAAATTGTTTCGTTTTATAGTTCGCAGGTGATTTGGGACGTGTGGAGTTTCGGCGATGTGAAATTTTATGAGCTCGATATTACCTTTGCTTCGATGCAATATTCTTAATCAAAATTAAATTTCACCAAGTTTCATTAATAATACGAGAACGTGGACTTATTCTCACAAATGAACAACAACAAAAAGACAAAATTTGAAACACACACGGTCATGTGCGCTCAATTAATGTAAAATGTGCTAAATGAACGTACATAAATGAATATTTCCGAACCCTGCTTGTCATCCTCAATATATTCTACACTGAACTAGAACCGATGTTCCTCTTGATTGTTCCAACGTCCTCGATTTGTCAAGGGATCGGCTACCGTCACCATGGAAGGCTCCAGCGCCCACTGGAGGACGGTATCGCTCCTGTTGGGAATCCATGGTACACGATAACAGGCCACTTCCTACGTTTTCAGGCTTTAAGTGGTCCTCCCAATTCCATAGTGAAACCCCGTTTTCATTTTCAACATATTATATAGCAAACGAATCGCCTTTTATAGCATTTGTAGTATTCTCTAGAAACGTTTAAACCTGAGTCTGTATTTCACAGCGTGATAGTTCCTCGGAAGGTGTTTCTCCTGCCGGTGTTGCAAATTTTGACCCGATACGTTAAATTATTTCGCGCATTTCTCTATCAGTTGCATTTCCTATGCCGTTTATGCAATTATTTAGAAAAACAAAGCCAATTGTTAATAACATTTAATCAGAAAGTTAACTTGCAGACGCTACGTCAATTTAATACACAACTTCATCGAAATTTACTTGGTAACATGCTTACTATAAATTGGCAGTAGCATTATTAAATTTCAGTTAGTACCTTCTCATTTACAAAGGAATTACGTAAACACTATAAACAGATACGAAGTGTTATGTGTACATGAAGTTACCGAAGAAACAGATATTCGAGTAGAAATATATTCTGTGGACGTTCCCAAATCGCTGCAAAGGTATTTAGAGAAAGTAAACATTGGGTTCCATAATATATATCCGTAAATTCTCCAAATGTTGTATAGAAGTTCATTTATAGAATACGTATTGGGTTAGGTAGAATAATAAATCAGGAGCTGTTACGAAAACAGTAACACATTGTGAGTACGTTAGCAGAACCTGCAACCAATTTTACCTCTGGTATTGATAAACAAGGATGATAGATAATGATCAAACAAATAATTGGAGAAGGCAATAAATTATCAACTGATTAACTTGCGTAACATTGTGATAGGTGGCTTTGTTTGTAAAATACTTGGTGGAGATTGCATTTGGGAGAAGACCAACTGGCATAGAATCTAGTAGAAGTAATAAGATGTATACAACATTTGAATTTATTAGCAACTTTCCGCGGGATAGATAAGCTTTCATTAGTTTGTTTTCTAACATTTATTGACTACAACTTAGAGCAAATGTGTTGAGAGACAAAAGAAGAATGTCGATTCTTCATGGAATGTACGTGATAGTCGCCGCATTTTTTACATTTTTTTTTTCAATGGATCATGGTTTACGGATCTTGTTTCTTTCAAATAGCAGAAAATATTTTTTGGCAAGCTACCAGGCCACAGCACTACTCATTCGAAATAGATGGCTTAAATAAATATCAATTTTAGTATCATACGGCCATTATTTATTTATGAAATTAAATAATATTACTACCATTACGTTAGCTTTTACCGACTTTTAGGTATGTATAAGTCAGTTTTACTGCTGGATCTGTTCAATAGCGTACATGCAGTGAAAATTGTTCGAGAAACTTGCGTCTTATATCCAATCGAAATCAGGTGAATTTCTGAAATGTTGTAAATGATGTTATTAAAATTAAAGTTAATGAAGTTTGCCTTGAAGAATAATTGTTATAGCATTTAATCGTTTGGATTTAATTATAATCAATTTCTATGTTTTAATTTTAGACTTTTTTCAATGGGTTGTAGCACAATCTAGTGTTTGCGGGGATTTCATTACATATTAACTAGGCATTGCGTATTGCTACCAATGACGATGAAGTCATAAAAAAATTGATACCCTAACTATACTGTTGACTATTTAATTAATTTCAAAAATTTGCCAGATGTAAGAAGACAATAAAGCTACAAAACAAGAAAAAATTTCTTTTAAATTGAATTGCTGGAACTTTGTAGGAGTTAGTATATTTTTTCTGTAAGCACTGTAACACTATCGACATTATTATTATTTTTAAATCAACTATTGTTCTCCTTAACATCTCCAGAACATATTCCAATTAAAAATTCATGATAATTAAAGATAATGGTACAAAAAGAATCCGTCCAACATTAAAATTAATCTTGTTAATAAACATGCAATACTCATACTCCATAGGTATGTTGCAAGCTTCCAAATTGTTCGAAATTGTTAATGTCGAATTGTTCAATCAATTCAGGTATCGTCCTACAAAGAGAACAATGACAAATTTCAATCGTAAACGTTACCTTTGTCATTTATTTGATTGTTTATCACTCACTTATCGGCGATGTAAAATGTTACCGATACTCATGCCAAAATATTACTATAACCAACTCACAAATCTTTCAGCAAAGGAATAAATCCATCATGCACAGACCTGTTTTAATACATAAATTGCACTTTAGAATCGAAGGCAGTACCGATTCATGTCGTCGTGACCCATTTATCATCATTTATAGAATTAGCGAGCTATACTAACAATTACATCCGGATATTGGGTTACCAATGCGCGAATTAAAACGTTAGGATGCGATATCGTTTACGAAATTTTAATCAAGATAATTGATTGCGTACACTACCGCTAAAATTAAAGGAGTTAGAGTGAAGCTATATCGGTTATTATCGAATATAGATAATGTTTTAAAGCGCATCCGTTATCTAACATCACGAAATGAGGTTCTTCAAAATCTTAAACGGGCATATCACATTTGTGAAAATGATAGAGGTATTAAGAGAGATTTTAATTGCAAATTATAAATAGAATTATTTGGGATTTCTGTGTTTCTGTAAAAAGAGGATATTTAAACAGAGAAATCGATTTCTTACATTTGGTTTCATGAAATTTTCCCATGAAAAAATATTAAGTTCGTTGTTTCACTGCACCATGACATTGCATAATTATTTGATATAAAACGTTTTTAGATTCTTAAGACTTTTATGGGAAAGGCGTAGAAAAGGAGCACAAAAATATTTATTAAGTGAAAGTATTTCTGGATCATATCCCACTTTTTAAAGCTTGTCATGATTTTAGGAGCTTTTAGTATACAATAGATTTTTGCTAATTTTGACGATTCCAAATCTGATTCAAAAATTAAAACACCCTGAATAATATTTCTAATCTGTTGACACAGCCATTAATAATAAGGACCTTCTACATTAGCTTAACGAAGCAATTCTTCCATTCCAACAAGTATAGTTTATAATAAAGATAATTAAAATTAATAGTGTGCACAATATTGTTTCGGAATATCAGGAGGAATCCCAATTTATGGAGAAATAATAGACATTTCCTTTAAAATAGAAAAGTTGACATCCAGTTCCAGCGTAACCCGAAGTTGTATGTCTTCAACAATATTTTAGATAATGTTTGCAAAATTTCGATTTTCTATCCTACTTACCTTTTAAAATATTTTAGCGATAAGGTCAAGATAAGGCCTTATATGCACGTAACGTAAAAGAAAAGAGATTTGATATGTTTTTAATTGTAAGGTCCAGTCATCTCATATTTCTATAATATGATTAAATTCAATCTCTACAGCTCTTTAAACGGAAATGAACCGAATAATATTTATGACAAAGATGACTAATGTTTATGGAAAAGATGCGCCGTCATATTTTACGAGATGACACAAGATGCGGAAAGCCTGTTGAAGCAAGAAGCAACGAAAGCATCAAGAAAGTTGGAACTGGTCTTAACAGATCGAAAAATAAGTGTTTCAATGATTGCTGCTGAAGCAAGTACAATATCAGAAGATGTAATAGCCGCACGGTGCCAAGTCCGGACTGTAAGGTGAACGTCTTATCTTTATAAACCCGCAGTCGTTGATTGATTTTTTTGGACTTGGACTATCCCGTGGGCATGACTTTTCCTGATGGAAGCTACATTCTTGCTCTTTTTGTTGGCGGTGATCCCTTATGAACCCAGTACATGAATTCTTGTTTTCGGTAGGTCTCAGTGATACACTCACGTCGGTAGCCATTGCTGCCAAGATTTCCATATAAATTTGTTGTCGCCACAATTTTTGTTGAGGAATAAGCAATTTCGCAGTCCAACATGCTGCCACCTTATTCACTCCTAAACTTTCATGCAAGATTTTTGGGCAAGTTTAAAAATGTCGTATTATTTATAACTAATTGTAATTACTGATAATAATTTTTAAAAGCTTTATAAAGCTCTATCTTTTAGAAAAGGTATTGTTTTACAGTGTAAACGGTATCTCACTTTTAATACAATGTCCTGTTTTCTTAAATTTTAAACTGATTATCACAAAAGGTTTTTTTTTAAATAAGTAAAACTTTTTGTAGAATATTCGTAGGCAGACTGTATATGCGATTATCCACATGCAATTTATCAATTTGACTTAAATTGATACAAGAAAAGAATGAAAACTGGAAAACAGCTTTTATAGGTTTTGAAAATGTTATCAAAAATACTCAGATTTGCCCTCTCATTGTATCCTTAACCTTTAGGATGAGACTTGAACAGAGATTTGAAAGGCATAAAGTGAAGTTCAGATGTACACACCTTTGAATAAATAAACCTTCATAAATTTTAACGTTGTCGTATTCCTTTCAAAGACGCAACGGCAAAAACTTTTACTGTATACATATAAAGTTTCTCGATTATAATTTCCCGTCACAATTTGAAGCCAGTATTTTTTGGAATGTAAGATTTTTACGATCGGTTCCCTGTTGATGAAGCGGGGTTATAAATTCGAATCAGATACGAACACATTAAATAAAAATCGATAATTGGAGAGAAAAAATTTAATAAATATTTATTCACCCAACCCATCGGCCGATCGCTATTATTTGGAAATATGAGATTGTAACTCGAAAAAGATATCGGGAGGTCTATAATTAAACGTGTTCCTTTAACCTTTTCAAATCTTCGAAATCTATGCACGTAAAATCACGTAAAATTTACGAAAACAATAATAATAGAGGGTATTTTTGGCAACTTTAAAGACTTACCAAACCACCGAACACTGTGTAACCCATAAGCGCAACCAGCAGGCCGAGATGTTGCATGACGGATTTTAAATTTAGTTTGTACCACCAATAGCGTATTGTCGATTTTAAAGTTCTCCTCGGCGAATTAACGACGGAAACCTCCACGTCCATCTCTATAGAGTATTATCTAAATTTCCGCGATTTTTTTTTATTGAAACGATAAAAACAGTACGTCGCATTTATATAATGAAAAGATGCTAGCAGTTTCTAGTATACATAAAACTGCATTACAATGCGACTCTGTTCGGAACAACGTCGCGACGTCTACTGACGCATCAAAATAACTAAAAACGGCGGTAAACGCGCGTATCAGAGCATCCAGTTAGAGGAACAGCATGAGATTACTCCGAAGAATCTCCTCTTGATGCGATATAACTTCTGTTATGAATGGAAGTTTAAAAACCGAGGGGGATGATAGATTAAATTCATTTTTCTTTGATATACGTAGTGATACGTATAACCAATTACTAGTGAAGCTAATAAAAGTTGCAGGAAATGGTTTTCAGAAGACGTGACGACCTTGTCTGTGTAAATAACGCACATTTCGTTTGTATACACCTTTATGGAATCAATAAAGCCATTAAAGGAATGCGAGTGCAATTTGATAGTGCAAAGATGAGTTGTTATTTGTTTGCTGAAAGAAACGCGTATATATTCGTATAGCAAATACTAGCATAACTCAAATTAAATTCAACGAAAAGGAACGACCATTCAAATGATTTGAATTGGTGGAAACTTCGTTTGTACTTATATGTAATATGGAAAAATATACAATTCAGATTTCGATGAAACTTTATAGTACCTTGGTCAATTTTTTGACGACTGAATTGCGCGATTTCAGGCCCTTCGAGGATCTTCAGTATTTTTAAAAATTCCCGCAGATATATTTTTTTTTAGAACATCATTGTGTAGCTTATTATACAATCGTAAGGATGATGTATGTTGTTTTCAGAGAAAATTCGTAATGGAATGGATAACCCGTACCCCATTTTTACTATAATTTCTTTTTTTCTTTTATTACAAATAAAATCGCTTTTATAGAAAATGGTGCTGTATAACAAATAATAATAGTGATACGAAACCAAATAATATTTTTTTTTCGAGTTTCTCATAGTAGGTATCAGATAAAGTTTGCCAGAAAAGATCTGCTGATAGTACTAAACGGAATCAGTGAAACAAATTTGAACGTTGGCCAAGTATATGTTAATGCTATAGTTGTTTTTTTAGTAACTGGTAGTATTTATTTCTTTAAGATTACAATGAATATATAGTTTATAAATAATTACGTTATTTTTACATTTCGGTTCTAAGACATTGTCTCAAACCAATGAATACAAGACTTAAAAACAAATTTGTTGAATGCTGTAAAAAAAGAATTTGCCGTGAAACATGCGGTTCGCACCAATTGAGAAAATAATCCAGGAACTGAAAATTAGTTTTGGTAGTTTCATGGCAACATTCATTGTATCTAATATACGAGATGTGTTAGAAAAGAAATGAACCATTTTATTTATTTTTATGTATCAATGTTATTCCATTCAAAGGAGCTCCCTCGAGCAACTACATCGGCGGAAACGATTTTTTTATTCAAATTCCGCCAAATGAGCACGCACTTGATTTTAGATTTGCTATTCGAGCTTTCTTCTCTCACTCTGAATCGTAGCCATGATTCATCACCAGCGATCATACGACTGAAGAAATCTGGGTAATTTTTGATTCTGTCAAGAAGGTCAAAGCACACACCCTTGCGTTAGTTTTTCTGTTCAATTGAGAGACTTTTTGGCAACATCTTAGTACACGTCTAACTCCACAAGAGCCATCACTCGTTCCACATTTTCGATGTTGCTTTATGTCATCAAAAAACTTGGGCTCTTGATGAGGAATATTGCTGATTGGTTTATACGAAATTTGATGGCACACCGTTGCTTCTAATTTCGCTGTTTCATTTCTCGTAACGCACTCAGGGTTGCAACAACGATTATTTTCAGCGCAAGCTTCCAGTATAAAGTATTAGTTACATTATTGGTGGCTATTAGAGCATAAAAATGAATGAAGCTTGATTTTGAAATGCTGTTGCTAGTGCGATCCTCATTCTAAACCAATGGAAGACCGTGGCACTATTGGATTCTCCCTATACTGGGAGTCTTCAAAAATAAGTGGAAGATTTGCTAAATACGCAAAAAAGTATAACAAGGAAGGGAAGAAGGGAATACTGTTCAATGGTCTCCGTACAGTTGTTAACAATTACAGTGACAACGCAACATCTTCTATTGAAAATCCACCTCATGCAACTAGATGATAAATTTGAGTACATTTGGACTACTTTTGCCTATTGTGGTTCCTGAAATTGGCTACTAATTGCAGAAAAAAAGTTAAGAAATCAAAATAACGACAACTCGTTACGATAAATAGCAACTTATTACGTATGTAAATAATCTTTCTTCCAAAGCTTGATTAGAAAATATCCTAAAAAACTGATATTTTATGAAGGTTAACCTTAGTTTTTGTAACATGATGCAACCTCATCTCTACATTAGATTTTTTCTTTTATCAATTAATATGACAAACCAGACATTTTGACAATATATCGAATTTCCTCAAATTCAAAATGTATGGAACGCAATCTTCCTAACTGTGTGAAAAATATAAATTTAAAAATCAAAGTAATTTCAGTTAGCACCCCTACAAAATGTTCAATCCATATCAAATTGAAACGGCCTTCTAAAAAAGGAAGCCAATTAATCATTCGTACGGTTTATAAAAATAAGAAATACGTCACAAGGCGCATTATGATGTCGATACGGTGATCTGTAAGACTCTGGTCCGCTCCATCATTTATCCTTGTTGATAGCTTTATCTTCAAACTCGTAAACATATAATATTAACACTGCTTAAATTTATTGGTTGTTAATTTTATTTCCGCTGTAGGATATTCCTACAAGCTGGAATTTTGATGTACAAATGTTCACATATAAATAGTTGAAATTACGTCAGTATTTTCATGAAGGTTTTCGTATACAGCGTTGGAATAAAGTATGGATTTTGGAGCGATTTTTACAAGCAACGCACAAGCGTTCACGAACGAACGTTTTCGCTTGATGTTATCCATCGCAACTATCAAAACTGTATCAATATCTGCTAATAACGTACAACACCAAACTTTAAACCCAAGCACATACCTGGAACATGGACGCCGTAATAGATATTTGGCTTAGGTTTCTTTCCTAATTTAGAAGGTTATTCTGTGGCGATGGTACTTAGTTGATAGTTGGATTTATGATGGATGCATCAGTAACTGTTTTTTTTGTATTGATGGATTAATGGTGACTCCACCAAATATCAAATTTTTCCACCTTGTTTTAAAATCGGTGAATGGTAGGTAGAGTTGCCAAATGTTAGTTTCATTATTATGATTATTTTTGTGGATTTTTTATGTTGCCCAAGGATAGATAATCGTAAACCCATAATTGGGGTAGTATCATAATTTCTCTTGTCGGAATAATATTTTTAGTTTCCGACCATTCGGTAGGTGCACCAATATGGCAAAATTTAGGGGGCATTGAGCCGCTGGTGCGGCATTTGTTGATATTTTGGGATTATCGATGTTTTAAGACGCCAATATTTGAATCTTGCGCGTTTTAATGTTTAGTTTCCGATCACTTGGTAGATGTTAAGATACCGAAAACATGGCGATTCACAGCAGTAGAGTTGTCTATGATATCGATCAATCAAACGCGTTAAATAAAAAAACGCAAGATGGTTTTAATATATTTTTTTTAAGAATAATTAGAACATCAGAATTCAAATAACTATCGTGTGTAAATACGCTTTACCCAATATTAGACTACAATTTACTAAAAATTGTGAAAAATTGGGTTATTCGAGGACCGCTTTGATTCCCTCTATTTAATTGACAATTTGATATATATTTACTTTTGTGAGTCAGTAAGTAACGTACTTTTTAGCAAACATTAACTATTTTCGGCAACTGTTAGTACATTTCCTCACTTCTCTATCGATGAGAACACCAAAATTGCCGAAGTTTTTGCGTTTTAAAATTCTAAAACTTTAATTAGCAAATCCTCGCTTTTTAATAAACATTTTAATATTTGAATGCAAACATTTTTTATGATTGGCTACCAATCAAATGTAGGGATCGTTAAAAAAATACAATTCGTATGAAACACGTCAGGTTGAAAGTGATAAGTCATAATTTTCAGAAGATAGTAAATAAGTTGATTAATTGTAATAATTTATTAGTTAAACGTGCATCTACCGCTATTTTCTTCATAGTCTATTCGCTCTTTGGCTACTATTCAATACTCAAAAAGCTTCATTCATTGTATTTACCACAATATTATTTAAATCATTAGACGTTTTCAGATTCAAAAATTCACCCATCTTACTATTTTTACAATTGATTTCAGATAAGTTTCGAAGCTGCGTAATAAGGGATAAGAGCTACACATTTAACAAGAGAACCTTTTGTGACCATTAGGAAGAAGAATCGAATTAACTTCAAAAATCAATTCGTTACAATTGTTTTAATTTTGGTGACAGCCCTAAGGTAAAAAATTGTCACTTTTTGTTGGACATTTTTTTCTAGAATTTTTATTTTCTTTTATTTATTTTTTTTTAAATATTAACTCGGCGAATCATGTCAATGTCCATATCTATAGTTAAGAGGGATAAAATGAGAAAGGAAGACCGTTTAAAGAAACGGGCCAAAATGCGGACCGATCTGCCCAATCTGACGAAGGAAGAAGTACGAAGGTAATTCTATTATTTTATCCAGATATGCGTCGAAAATTACTTATTTTTTGCGTGCAGAGTTTGAACTAAGAACATATTTGCAAGATTTGCATACACCAATACGAGAAAGTCGACCTTAGGCAACCATTCTTGAAACTTTGCTGTAATGTTAATATTGCTGCTCGGGTAATATTATTTTTGTTACGAAGAAACTACGCAATAATATGACACAATAATGCAACACCTTAAAAGTCGTCTAAACAAGTTGTCGTAAAAGTTTCGCCTATTCACATTTTATGGCCAAATTCAGCGTTTAACGTGTTTTCCTAAGCTTCAAAACACGTTAGAACCAATTTCTCGTAACACTCAGCAGCTACATACAAAGTAATGCTAAATTTTTGGAGTTTGAAGACAAGCAAAACTTTTTTCCGAGAATACATTAATTGTTTCGCCTGAACTGATCTAAAAATAATTCTGTCTTATATTAAACTAACTGGAATAAATTTTAAGACATTTTTACACTAGTGAAAAATACTTTATTCTTGCGGAAATCTAACACATAATGAAAGATCTCTAAGTATTGATTGATACTGCCAAGTTTTGTTTAGTACACACGGTGCGGTATATTTGAGTTGCCCAAAAACATTTCGTTTTTAAGTTTATAATCTTTGTATTACTCTGTACAAGTTTAAATTTAGTATCTATGTACTAGCGCATACCTTTAATTTATTGCTGTTCTCGAAACGTTTGGTTTACGTATAATCATGAAAGAATTTACGAATTATATTGTTAAGCCTGTAACATTCCATTGTGTGTACAAAATAATAAATTTCCCTTCAAGAAAATAACAAATATCAATCATTTTTCATATAAATGCTTAGTGGTAATTTCTTACAATTGGATGGATTGGGTACCTTCTTTTTTTAAAAGATCGTATAATTAATTTATTGCTTTTGTACAGATATCGTATGATGCTACATCAAGCACTGTTCTGCGAATTAGAAGAGCAAGATTTACCGTCTTCTGCGGCATTACTGAGGCAGCTGATCGATTATCAAAAATGGCTGCGAAAATCGCATGGGCCAGACTCTTGGTTTTGGGCAAGACCTAAGCTCACGCGTTCCCCGGAGATACTGAATAAGTTAGTGGATGGATTTAAAAAAGCGGAAAAGGCACATTACGCTCGTACGTATATTTTGATATTGAAGTTTTAAAAAAGTAGGGATAATAATTTGCTTTTTAATTCTCTAAATTTACATTTGCAGGAGATACGGCGGCAGAAGTCGACAGTTTCTTGCATCTAGGCGTCGAATTCAGTTTTGGCAGTATCGATTGGTGGTGGCTCGGCGAACAGTTGCTTGTTCAAAGTGTAAATATAAGCGCTAAATACCATGGTGATGGGCAAAGGCGATTGGCCACCTCTAAATATATACTTGGAAAATTCCTGTTCGAAAATCGTGAGATTGAGAATTGTTTCGAATGAAAATATTTCCACTGTCGTTGATGCTTTCAGAAAAAGAACTTGAACCTGCGATAATAGCGTTAAAGGAAGCAAGAGTTTTGGCAAACGGTCATTCATGGACTGCCGCAAAGTATCTTCATTGTACGCAAAAGACAGTTTTCGTAGAATGTTGCACTGTTTTATATAACGCTTTGGTGGCGCAGGCGAAGTCGGTAATGGCTTATGATCCAGAAACTGCTATAAGATTATGCTCCAAAGCGAGGCGAAGAGCGTACGATGGTTAGTATCGATCATTCTCTAAGGACATAACCGTCCAAGTCCATTTTTGATAATTCCATAAGAGAGCATTGTAAATACAATTGATAGCAATTTTATACAGGAAAAAAGAAGATTGTACGGTATGCTACGCAACATATCGTTAACTTAGATTACCTAATAAATGGATTTGGACGGTTGCTGCATTGGACTCCGTAATTTTGCGATTCTGACTTTTGTGACTATTTTCGTAGCATGTGACCACGAAGGCGAAGCTAAAGCTTTAATGTTACAAGGAAATTGTGAATTTAGAGCTGAACTGGTAAATAACGCCGCTGAATCCTTCTATAAGGTCCTGTTGATGCATACTAAAGCTAAGAGAGTGGAGGAGACTTGCGAAGCAAGGACATGTTTAATACAAGCGTATTTAAAGTTAGTTTTTTTTTTCTATAAAATAGCCAGTCTCACCGACATGTCTTAAAATATCACTTAAATAAGTAAATTATTCCTTCGTATGACTAGTCACGTTCGTACAATAAAAATGTCTTTTGTAAACTGGCCAACGAAGCAGCGATCATGTCTTCTAATTTAGTAGCTAATTTTTAAGTAGGTATTAGTTTAATAAGTGTATTATCCTAAAATGTATATGACTCATTTAGGCTGGGAAATTGGAAAGAATCCTACTGTCATCTTCAGCAACTGTTAGAATTCGCCCAAAGTCATAATATGCCTTACTATATCGGGCAGTCCTACCGATACATGGGAGAATATTATCTCAACCACGGCAATCCGGATCTTGCAACGCCGCTGCTTATAAAGGCGCTGAATGCGTTCCACGAAATAGGCGACATCAACAATCGCGAACAAACCAAAAACTTTGCCGCGGTGTCCGCGGGTAATTACGAAATTTCGTACCCGCACCTTTTAAAATGCTTCCCGTTTTAGGTCAAGAATTAATGCCGAAATATATTAACTTCATATTAAAGTGCGGTCAAGGCGGTAGTGCCGGTTGGAATTACTTGCAAAAATTGATACGCTGGAAAGATACAAGGGATATCGCCTGGAGCGAATCCAGTGCTGATATAGTCAAATCCAGCTTGAGCTTCGAAGAGGCTCTAAGGAAGACAGGTGAAAGTGGTCAAGATCTTAATTCCGTGTTGGAATCCGAGGAACAGATGCTGCTGGAAATGGGAGAAGAGGGCGCACAACTTAAAAGTGTTGGTACGGCTGAACTTTTTTCACAGGAACCTCAAACGAAAGCAGGCGAGCGTGAACATGCCTCGCTGCTACTGGCTGTTATTGAGGAAACTGCATCTGTTCATGACGATAGTTCACAAACACGTAGACTAACCGAAACATTTGATGTTACGGCACTGAACACGGCCGTCAATGAATCATGAAATAAGCTGTCTTGTGCAATCTATTTATTACCTTGATTGACAAAATGTAACAATTTAATTAAATCTAAATAATGTATCAGCAGTATTTTATGTTATTTACGTTTTTTTTTTTTTTTTACTCTAGTTAGGTAGATTATGCACCCAAAAGAACAGATAATATAAATAGACAAAAATTATTTTAATAAGCCTTATTACAATAATGTACCTTTTAATGCTATTTACACTCTTATTACAAAATCTGCCTGTTCCTAAATAATGAAAGGCATACAGGCGGTGTTCAATCTAAGCAACCTGTATACAGGATATTTCACGAAATTCGTTAATTACTTAAGTGTTAATAATGTTACTGTGAATGCATAAACATATATGTACTGCATAACATAAAATGATATTCAAATGTAGAAGATATTTTGCACATCAGGAAACATTGGGATATATATTATTAAAAAGTAGGCTATGTCGAAAATCTATTTATTGAACATTGCTGGTACATACTTTATCTTCCAAAGTTCAAATAAACTTAACATTAAGCTTTGAATTAACTTTATAAACTAGCTTATGTAGTAAGATGTACACGATTATAAAAAAAAACTCGAATAAAACTAATGTGTGAGTATTGATGCTAAATGCTTACACTGTGTTAGTAGATAAAGGGTACTTCAAAGTAACAATGACACGAATTGCATAACATAATAACATAATATAACATTAATAATAATATAGTAATAATTTTAAACGAAATGTAATTTACAGCTAAACATATACATAAGTGCTACTAACAAATATCACGTGACCATTGACGTTGAATATTCTATTAAAGAAAAGTATTACTGATTTTAAATTCGAACTTATCTCAATTAATGTCTAAGCAATACCCAAAGAATGTAACTATGCTAAGCTATTCAAAACAGATATAATTACGACAGTTTATGAGCAAGCATTTATAGAGCCACTACGAGATAAAAAACAGCAAGATTATTTAAATAATTACTCGATTACTTTAAGGGATGTATTACAAGTGTACATAATTATGAGAAAAATAAATTATAATTGGATATTATTTGCGATAAGTTCGCAACAGGGAAGAACAAGATTTGGGCCAGGAATAGACGACCGTGATAAACGCAACGTCTTTATTTGAGATTGTTGGCGCTTATCTGCTGCAACGTATTAGAATCCATTCGATTAAAAAAAAATCCGGGTGTTACGCGGTCGTTTATTACTCGCCTTAATTTAATTGTGGCATTATTATTTTGCCAAAACTGTTATAAACAACCGAATTGTGCCCTGCCTCTCCTTTTAAAGCTAAAATTGTCGTACCATCTACTGGCAGCAGCAGTGCTCGGTCACAGACTTGATTGAGCGTGGTATAAATAAACATTTATGTTATAAAAAATACTAAACCGTTAAGTACAATTCAAATAGAACCTGTATACTTTTAACTTATTTTTAAACTTGTCAGTTAATGAACTTCGGCATAATTCCGGTAGCTCAATTTCGGTCATAGAAGGACATGTACTTTGTTATATTGACTAATTGCTAAAGCTGCAAAGTTTTTAAGTTTAGAAAAATTTTAATATATGTTAGAATGATTTATTCAAAACGCACATTCGTTCAACAGTTTCTGGGGCGTGGATGAGGAAATCCTTTGAAATTTAGGACTTTGAAGAGAACCTCACTAGTGTACAGGTTGACAACCTGTTGACAGTCGACTTAATAGCTACATATCCAACGCACGAATTATATTCAGTTTATATTATCTTTAGTTCTTTTAGTTTGTAAATTTTTTTTTCCTTTCTTTCTTATTATATTCTACTTATTATTATGCATTAACTACATACGTAAATTACTTCTAAGAAAGCAAGGTTGGTACTCATTGCCTAAGTGCTGAATTCCGCCTTGTGATTGTGTTAACTCTTCAGTTATGGGTTTTCCGTGTAAATTTATTTTATTTTGTTATATCTAATACGATAAAAACACCATCGTTATTATTATGTTACGGTAGGGCGATAAGAGGTACATACTGCCTATTATCCGATGCATATCTGTGAATTGTATTCTTGTATGTTTGATACGCATGTAGTTATTAAATCAGACTTGGTTGTCAATGTGTATGTAGTTTATTAGTTCATCTATAATTATGGTTAGTTGAGCATTCAAAGGCATGTACCAACATGTTTCGAAAAATGATGAATCTATTCAATAATGTTTATATCATTTTTGTAAGAATGCTTATCTTAAGAGGTGTTCTATATTCTAAGTTGATGTTTTACAATATGCAATGCACACATCCAATATCGATAATTACACCTATACAAAAATCACTTCTTTTTCTTGTAAAAATGTTTTCTTTAAAAATTTTGTACAAAATCTCAGTTGAATAATCGAAATTGTACCATCTAAACTCCCACTTAACTTTCTTTATCTTCCTCGTTCTCTGGTACAGAAATGAGGCTTCCTTCAACTTTTTCCAGCACTACGCCCTCTTGATCGGGAGTATAAACTTCTTTCTCATCGGCGAATCTAACTTTCTTTCTCCTTGGTGTTACATCGTCTTCGTTATCTGTTTCCCGCTTTCGTTTACCGGAAGCCGTTAGAGTTGTATCGTTGTTCTCATCGGTTTCTTCGGAATCTACGTTAGTTTCAAGAATATTAAGCAAGTCCTCGCATGTCATTACAGGCGGCGATACAGTATCTGAATGACAGAATTCGTCGACATTGTCATTTTTATCTTCTTTTTCTTGGTATATTATATCGGTGTCCTTACGGCTAACGATGTTATCATGACTTTTTTCAGTTACTTCATCATTGTCACTACTTTCTAATTTGTCCTCATCAAATGTAGAAGTTGAATGTTTTTTTAATTCTGTTTCATTATTATCCTTATTTCTTAACAAATTTTCTATAACTTCTGCTACTTCTACCGATGTGTTATCCCCATTATTGCTTTCCATATTGCTAAAGTCTGTTCTTTGCTCTTCCGAGTCTTCATCTAACGATTTCTCGGTAGTAGGAAGTTCTCCTTTATTATTATCCTCCGTTTCTTTGTGATCATCCTCTGAATCTAATATTGAAATAGGTATATCTTCTGTATCTTCAACTACGGCCTGGTCTCTTGTTTCTGATTCTAATTCAGCCTTCTCTTCTTCTTGATCATTATCAGCACCTGCATTATCAATTTTATTTTCTTCGCTATCTCTATCAGAATTATCAATAATTCTATTTTCATTATCAGCTTTAACCTTACCATCATCACCATTTTCTTCTACCATATCTTTGAGATCCTGTGTAGTGTTAACATTCATTTTTTCATTCTCCTTTTCGCCAGATTCGTCAACGGTCTCAGATTTATTAGAATCTTGAGATTCGTCAATGGTCTCAGATTTATCAGAATCTCGAAATTCTTCAATGATCTTAGATTTATCAGAATCTCGAGATTCTTCAACCGTCTTAGATTTATCAGAATCTCGAGATTCTTCAACGGTCTTAGATTTATCAGAATCTCGAGATTCTTCAACGGTCTTAGATTTATCAGAATCTCGAGATTCTTCAACGGTTTTAGATTTATCAGAATCTCGAGATTCTTCAACGGTCTTAGATTTATCGGGATCTCGAGATTCTTCTGTTTGATTTTCATTTGCCTCTTTTGCTTTTGAATTTGCTGTTTCTTTCTCAATCATTTCTTCCGTGTTTTCATCAATGCATTTATCAGCAGCTTCATAGAGTTTCGCAGCATGTGTTCCTATCCATTTCGTCAAGAGTCTGTTAATATTTGCTGGTGAAGTTATCTCTTTCATGTGACGCTTAGGAGATAATTCTGTAACATTTAATTGTATAGGTAAGTCGTGTCTTAGGACGTTTATGATTACTTCTTCCATTTTTTCATGTTTTAAGATATGCGCTAAATAGTGACATTTTACTATAAAACTTTTATCACATATTTCACACATAAAATGTTTTTCTGATTCGCTTTCACTTGAAACCACCTGGACAGATTCGCTTAATTGTTCTGATTCATTCCTTTCAGAATCTGATTGAATAGTTGGTGCTGTTTCAATTAATGACTGAGAAGACTTTCTAGTTGGCATTTTGAATCTGAATCTGTTTCTTTTATTTGGTTTCTGTTGTCTTTTTGGCATATCCTTTTTTATAAGAGATAGATTCAACTTTCTCCTAGGAGTTCTGATCGGAACCTTATTATCTTTGGAGTCATCTGAAACTGTTACATTCTTTATGTCATTTTGAAGAATTTTATCTTTACTAATTTGGCTAGTAAAGGGGATTTCCACAAACGGTAAAGCGTTAAACAATTTATCTTCTATGTTAGTTATGTTTAAGACTACATTTCCATTCTGTATGATTTTGTTTACTGTTTGAAGTCCTTTGAACTTCTCGCTTAAGTATTTGTTCCACGACAATTTTTGATTATCTTTACTATTAGCAGCTTTGCTATGTCTTCTTGTTGTTGTGTTATTGGACGTAGTAATTACCCCCGAATCGATGCTCACATTACTTGTTGTGTTGCCATTCTTGTCAAGAATTGATGTAGTCACAATCTAAAATATACATACAGAACATTAAAAAGAAGATATTCTGATTCACTTATAGCTTTTGACAAGAGAAACAAAAAAGTTTGGTTTTCAAATAAAATTAATATGAGCAAAGAAAAACCGTTAATGAGAGGATAAAATTAAATTAAAATTACACCAAGTGAGGAAATATAATAAAACAGCTTCAGTATTACCTTATGCAATATCTGAATATTCTTTTGTTCTTATACTTGCCTGGATTGGCGTATCATCGGATGTAGTGTTTGGTTCAGATATCTTAAATGGAGAATAGCTCAGTCGGGTCTTATCATTTCTTGTGGGAGCATAGATATCAAACAAATTCTACAAAATTAAGCAAAGCCATCCTTTAATTGTTTTGTTTTAAAGAATAAAGCACCGTAAAAAATATAAGCATGTTAAAAAAGCTATAAGAAACTATGCGTGAAACAATATAATTAAGAACTTGTTGCAAATAAAATTTAAGTCTTCATTGCTTACCATTTACTACTTCTTAATAATAAAAATTAAACTATTCGTATATACAAATAAACTGTAAAATTCATATTACATACCAGTCTTAAAAATAATTTGCTCCTCATTTCAGTCCAAGTTTCCAAATTGTATAGACACCTGATACATGATTTGAAATCCTTATAATTACGTTTAACATTGACAGAGTTTAGAAATATATTGATCTTATTCTCAGCCTGAATAGGATTTTTATTGAAGTCTATTAGATGAGCTGCTTTGTCCTCACAAAAAAAGCACTTTTTGGTATTGGGAGGGTTGTTTCCGTTGCATGTCTCTCTATATTCTCTAACAATCTCCGATGAAAGTTCTATCTTGTGTGTACATATTATACACAACTGTATTTTATCAACAATTTCCTGAAAAATATCAGTAAAGAAACTATCTTCGTGAAATTAAATTAACGGCAGACCTTGTGGAAGAAATTCTTGGTCAGACTGAAAAATGCATTTTGTATTTGTGTAGCAGTAAACTCATAGCCCAAGAGTACATCATTCCTTTCACATAACCCACAATTGCTTTTAATCATACTTATTTTTATTAAATTTACAATCCGCTACATAATTCAAAAATACAAAATTAATGTAATAAATAGTCATAAACCAGCACTATCTTAATAGGGTTAACGGAGCTGTCGGAGGTGTATTGCCGTAATTTTATATGGACGATGTATCGCTACCGGTTATTTAATAACTGTTATTCTTGAGTAACTGTTAGGAAAATCACATTATATTGATTGGAACTGGTATCGCCAATACAAAACGTTTACATAATTACGAAAAATAAGGACCAGAATAACAGTTATTCTAAAATAGCCGTCAACCAACATAAAGACAAAAATGGGGTAATAGCCTTAGGTGAGGAAGGAAACAATAAGCTATAAGCTTATTACATAATATTTATAATAATAATGCCAGAATAATTACTCAAATATTATTTATAAGAGACGAAAATTTCTAGTGATCACAAGTAACATGTTACTAACTATTTATAACATTATAACTATGAACCAATTTAGTTAGGGGAGTTTTGCTTTAGGGATTTATTTATAGAATGTGATAGATCTGAAGGTTTTTGAGGTTACATGTGTTGAGGGATACTACACACTTACAATTGAGATATATACGTATATATAATATTTGTTAATTATAACAATTTAGATCAAGATGACGACATCCAGCGAGGACGTTTTGTTGCAAGTTCCTCAAGTGCGATTCAAAAAGGGCGACGGTACTCTGTTTTTGATGGATCAGAGGTTAGCTTGGATGATGGAAAATAGAGATACAGTTTCAATATCTCATCTTTACGCCGATATAAAAAGTAAACGCGACTAGTTACATGGGGAAGTGTAGGTCTTAACTTTGGATTTTGTAGCTCAAAAGATTTCTCCGGAAGGTAAAGCGAAAGTACAATTGCAAGTGGTACTACACAATGGGGTGACTTCTACATTCCATTTTTTTAATCGTAACGGACCTCAAGCCCAAGCAGCGGATAGGGACCGCGTTAAAGAATTGCTGCAAACTCTATTGCCTAAATTTAAGCGAAAGGTTTGTACGTCGAATTTATTTTACAAGAGTAGTATATGTCGCATTTAATTTAGGTAGATCGTGAATTGGAAGAAAAAAATAAGCTTTTATCTTCCAACCCTGCATTGCTGCAATTATATAGGGATCTTGTTATGACTGAAGTAGTTACCTCAGAAGAATTTTGGGCGCAGCACGCAACACAATATACTAAAGCGCAAAATGCGCAGGTACAAGAAATAGGTAAGGGCATATTTATAAATGAAGAAAATTAGATGCCTATTCCTATTAGCACTGCCTATTATGATCACAATTAATGTTATCACCTGGTTATTACGATTTGAATTAATTAGAATAAGGTGGTGTCAACTTTTTCATTGTCTACAAAGATGTTTTTTTATAGGACAACCCTAACAACATACTCACATTATTTAATGTACATTTCAAAATCATTTGCAGGTGTATCGGGAGCATTTTTGGCTGACATTAAACCTCAAACCGATGGTTGTAATGGATTGAAATATAATATAACTGCTGACATTATTGAATGTATTTTTAAAACTTATCCTGCAGTGAAAAAAAAATATATCGAGCATGTTCCTGCGAAGCTAACAGAATCTCAGTTTTGGACAAAGTTTTTCCAGTCTCACTATTTTCATAGGTAGAGTGTCAGTTTTTTTTTTTTTAAATCAGCTATTCTAAATGATTTCTTGTTTCTATATCAGAGACCGCAAATATGCCGAAAGTAAAGATTTATTCACCGAATGTGGAAAAATCGACGATCAAGAAATGAAAAAAGATATTCAAAGTGGAGTAGAAGATCCGCTTGTAAATATTGTTGAATTCGAAGATAGCACGTTAGATGAAGGATATGGCAACCAAATTGAAAAGACACCAACCTCAGCAGGCACAGTGAGCCAGGCGATGATAAAACGTTTTAACCAACATTCAATTATGGTAAGAGAGCATGTGTGCTGTATAGGACAACTCATAAAAAGAACATCTTTATAGGTTTTGAAAGCCTCTAAAAATAAGATACAAGAAAATCTACAAAATGGCGTAGAATCAAGTGTGAAAGTAAGCGAAAATAGTAGCGACGCCACTGAACATATAAATAAAAAACAACGAATTCAAGAAAAAATACTTTACGATGATTTAGATTCAGAGGCTGATAATAAAACAAATGTCCAGCACTTGAATTTATCTAAGGTAAATTTAAGCATTGTTCACAAAGTTATCTTTTTATCTCATTCCTCTGCAACTCGCATCGAATCGAATGCACTGCGGTGAAAACGATTTTGTCACGTCAATTTTTTTTGTTTAGGTTGAAAGGTATTTACATGGGCCAATGCCAGGCGCTACGACAGAACAACTCTCCACAAACGAAGTAGCGTCGGTTTGTCGGAACGTATTGCAAGAGGCAAAACACTGGTCCGGAAGGCAACCTTCGAGCGCCTTGGTAAGCCCTGCTGCAGCTGTTGGTGCTTTAGGCGAATTGTCACCAGGCGGCGCTCTGATGAGAGGCTTCCAAGAGCAGTCATTAGCTGGTATGAAATAGAAAATTATTCATATTTAAGTAAAGTAAATGTAATGTATGCTTTGTTACTTAAGAACTGGTACCCAGCGATATCGAGAAGGAAGTGAGAAATCTATATTTGGCTTTGGGTGAATTGCTAAGTCATTTTTGGAAGTGTTTTCCACCTACGACTCCCAGTGCCGAACAGAAATTGGTGAAAATGCACGAAGCGCTACACAGATATCATGCTGTAAAATTAAAACCTTTCGAGGTAGTGTATTTATTCTATAACATAATTGTTTATACTTGATATCGATATATTATAGGATAAACTAATACGAGAATTATCGCCATTATCACAGCATCTAACGAAGCATCTAAATCAGCTTTTGAACGCCGCCTATCAGAAATTCGGCAACTATCAAAAAATGAAGACTCATCATCGGTAGCTAGATTTTTAAAATGCTGGTTCTTCCTTAACATTATTATCATTTATAGTTGTGATTTTTGTATTGATATTTTTTGTGTTATTACTTTATAGGTCTCAATAATTGTTTAAAGATAGTAAGTATATCACGCGAAAAACAATTTTCTGTAATAGAAATGTAGGCCAAAAATATTTTCCATCATTTCGTTTTTATCTCGTATTAAATGAAAGTATGTGTCTTATGTGTGTGTTCAGTTCCAAGCTGGGAAATTGTCTATTGAATGATAAATTAATTTATTATATTAGTTATAATTGTTTATATACTGTGTACATTGATGTACAGTTTTATGTAATAAATTTGATCAAAGTGACTAGTGTTTTATTCGTTGACGGTCGGTCCGTTTCTGTCGCTGGTCGTTAGTTGCTAGCGCCCGGCGCCTTGGACTTCGAAGAGTCCATAGTTGTCACACCAAGGAGGCCTAGGCTTCGACGGGCCGATAGTTGTCGGCCAGGTTGGGTGCCTCGACCCTGGCGGGCAAGATGTGAGGTAGGTTCCGAGAGATCGGTACTGACCGTTACCTATCAAAGGTTGAGAAGGGAACTTCTTTAACATGGGTAGCACGGGCCCCCTTCCACTGAGTAATTGGGGTCGTACGGGTAGTTCCTCTGTATTGGTCGGTAGGAGCCTGCTGCATGCGGAAACGATTCAGCACTTTTAATATCCTTTTTTAGATGGCGCTGCTGATTTCCTTCCTGTAAATATGACCTGTAGATGGCGCATTAAATTTTTAATATATTAATTTAACGAATCTCCTGAATTGTTTTAGTTTGCTGCCGACTTTAATTATTACCATTAACAATAATAATACTCGCGTACACTATTCCTTATAATTAAAAAAAGCTTATAAAAATAAATTTATGTAGATGCTAATATTGCAGCAATGGCCAATTGCAAGTTAATTATCAACGATAATTTATTATCCAATTTATAATTGTGTGGCACATGTAAATCTAAATAAATAAAACGTTATTATTTCAGAAGAATCTTATCTTAATTACTTCATTTTTTTGTTAAACAAATGTAAATTGTATTTTTTAAACCAATATCGAATAATTTTGGAAAATCAACTCAATTTAATTTAAAATCTTGATGTACTTAGAGAAAAATAAGGCTTCTTCTAATAATAATTAACTTAATCACATGCGATTTGATTCGCTGAAAAAAAATCTCTGTTTTCTGATCGATTTTACGATATATAATTGGCTCTAACTAGTTTGTGGTTTGTGTCGGAATAAAGCTATAGCTGATTTTAGTATGATTTTCTCATCACAATAAAAAGCAAAATTTAAAATAATATTAATTTATTTTTCTCACAAATTACATAAGAGATACCATCCATTCAGATATATTTCTACATAAATAACAGGCTTGGCAGTTTTTATTTAAAGATATTTTTATAGCTTTTACTTATAACAATACTGGCACTCTATCCTAATAGTAAAAGTGATTTTGATAATAACCAGATACTGGAGAACCATGGAACGGACGACTAGAATAAATATTGTCGCTATAACCACCTTCGTAAATAGGAATGTTATTCCTACGAACGGTATGATAGTGGGCAGGGTGGACATACCCAAAACCACTGTGATATGGTCTCTGGTCCTCTACAATGTATCTTCCACTTTCTCCCACTCTATCAGCTAGATTCGATTGACCTCGACGAGCAATATCGTCATTATAATTTTGTTGGTTGTAATTCCTTCTGGTTCCAAAATTTTTACCGTATAAACCTTGATTGTCGTAAATACCCAATCGTGAATTATCGTTGTGGTATCTTCCGCCGTCGTAATTGGCGTTGCGATTTCTACTAGACGCAAGATCGCCGTATAATCCTTGCTGAGCGTTCTGTAGGTATCTATTTCCTTGGTCGTCGCTTATATCGTAATAATTCGACTTATTCCCGGTTTCGTCTTTGTGATACGAGTTCGTAAATCCAGTATTATGGTGTCCCAGCTTTTGCCCTAGTTGATGGCCAATATTCGATAGGCCGCTTCCACCTTGCCTGAAGAAATTATCTTTGTTAAAATCGCTTTGTTGCAAGATGTGTTTGTTATCGGCCAGACCCTGAGAATATCTTCCGGCATCTTGATTTCCAATTTGCTTACGTTCGTCGTCGCTATGGAAACCGTCGTCTAAAATATGCGTTGAAATTCCCCGATTCGAATCATAATCGAAGATGCCGCCGTCGAGGTCTCTCGCACGATCCTGTACGATGCCGGTCTTTATTAATATCGCTTGAGTTTCGACCAGGAAAATCGCGAAGATACCGAAGAATACGACTAATTCGCACGATGTCATCTTCGTTTAGCTACTGAATCTGTCGGGCATAAACGAATTCTTTTTATACGGAGCACGGTACTCGAAAATAACAGCGACCTTTTCAACGTTCAATGTTTATAGTCTAACATCCTGTTTGATCCGATACAATTTTACGGTTTAATACGGAGGGATGTGTTCTTTTGCGCGTTGACAAAAAGAAAAAGGCGTTTTGATCATCGGTTCATGGCAAAAAAAGGCGATCCGATGAATCGTACACAAGGCGACAGATGTTACATTATTTCGGACGGTGGACGCGGAGTTCTTGCCGGTTAATCAACTCGATTTTAATGATGGAATAGAATAGTATTGCTTTGGTGTTAGAAATTATGCTTGAAGCGATCATAATGTGCGTACATTGTTTGTTGTTGAAGGGAACTTTGAAATGTATGGTTAATTTTATGGTCGTTTTCGCGTTGCAATAGTTATCTTTAGACAAAGTTTTGGAAATAACACTTCTTGTCGGATAAAACAATTCGTTATGAATGATTATACATTGATTCGATTGAATTTCATAATGGTGGGAAGTCTAAAATGATAATGTATATATTGTTGTGGTTTCTTCATGAACAATTTACTTATTGAGAAAGGGTCCACCGCTGTTTGTGTTTTTGTTACATACAGTTGCAAGTTTGTGAGGTGAAGCAGTATTTATGGCTCCTTCCTCGAAATTTCCTTAGTTTGTCTTTGTATGTTTGCCTTACATGTTATAGTTTTAGTTCTTCTTAGGCCCAGTTAACAATAAATCGAAATTTTACTAACTTACTATTTTAAAATTCATTAAACGAATTTAGTGATACTTACATGCATTGTTTGGAACTCTCTGGAAACCATGGCATTTTTATCGTAGGTGCCTTCAAGATTGATCTATGTCCTTGTGGTTGCGCAATCCTTTTGGAGTGCGAATATTTAGGTGTGTTTCTTTCACCTGCAGTGAGCGGAGAAGCTTTTTCGAAAGCTTCATTAATTCATTACATTATATACGAGGATTGATCTAAACAGTTTCGAATCTCAGTATGAAGATGGCGTTACTCACCAAAAATATTCTGGCAATATACCTCAGCCATGTCGGACGCTCAGTTGTTGTTTAACAGTCATTTATGTCAGTAATTGTTAGTATTTCTGTGAAAATGGAAAAAATCGAATATCGAGACGTCATTAAGTCTTGCATTTGAAAAGCAATGCGGTTATACAAATTAAAGTCGAGACGGACGCTGTTTTTTACGAGGACTTTGCGTCATCATTTGCTACAAATTTTGGGCAGCTAAATTTCAGCGTGGTCGTACTAACTTCGTTAGCGATGAACGTTTAGGCCGGCCAAAAGCTGCAACCACTACCGATAACATCGGAAAAGCTTACCAAATGGTGGTAAACTACCGTCGTATTAAGGTAAGAGAGATAGCAGCGGGTGTGGGTACCTCGAAATAACATTTTTGTCATGTATTGACCGGAGATTTGGGTATGCGAAAGCTAACCGCGGGCGTGGGCTGGGTGCCACTATTTGGACGGATTATAGATTTACAAGGACGCTATGAAATTTGTCAAAAATATGTAAATAAAATGAAAACATAAATAAAAAGTAAATAAAAGTGGACGTATGTACAAAATGTAAAAATTTCATACGCATCTTCGCAAGATATGCCCGCCTTATACTCAGCTATTTCCATGAGAACGTGTAGCAGAGCTCTGGAAGAGCTTATGGAGCAATTGGAAGCCTAAAAGGTTGATATTCTGGTCAACTATGTTCAGTTGCAGTTTGCCTTCAACATCTCATTTGCTTTCATTAATGTACCTTCGAAGTATCGTCGGCAAATAAGTGGTAAATGTTTGGAATAAAATTCTGCCGCAGAAAAGATGACAAAACGTACACAAGGGATTGATTATTGTTTGAAGATTTGTTTCGTGTCAAGCATCTTAAACAAATTAAAGAATGGTATATTTTGGTTGGTCTTATACGGGTTTTCTATTTCTTTAAACATTTTAGTTCGTAGGAGATTAATCAAAAACATTAAATTTGTACTGAAGATGGCGATTTAAAAAAGAAGCAGTACTTTGTGAAATTCCATTATTTTGCATCTTTAAGATAAAAAAAAAAGAGAAATCAGTTCTGTAAATGATGAATTTCAACTGGTTTTCATCAAAGTTTATCATAGAAGAACTTAAATCTGGATGTCTTTTGTGAAAGATTATTATTCTTGAAACAATTAAATGGTACGCTTGCTATTATTGCTATATAACAATTTATTAAGCGCATATTAAGAAGTAAAGTGACTTTTAAAGCAATTGTAACTAATTACGCTAGCAACACAGAATAAAATAAAATGTTTGGAATAATATTTTACTGCATTTAATAATTGTTAGTTAAATTATTCAGAAATTAGAAAATCATTGCTTTTATTTAATTAGTACAATGTAATAGAAGAAATATGAATATAGTTTACACAATTAAATTATAATGTAGGAATTACAGATAGAAACTTAAAAAATATGTTTTTTTTTTTTTTACAATAAATAAGTTAGAAATCACATAGGAGCGTTTACATTTGGAAGATATATTTAATCAGTACAAGATTTTAAACTGACCCATTGTTATGGCAGTGAAAATTTTTCACATATAGCAGCGCAAATTCAGGAATTAAATTTAATAGTAGCCATGTTTATATACGTTATCCTCATCGTAGTATCTTCGTTCAAGTGGTCGCTTTACCAGAAGATGGACCGAATCGTCATATCTATTATATTCAGGATAATCGTCGTAGTCGGAATAGTGAGATCCAGCTTCGTAAACTCTTGGGTCCTCGTAGATCGTGATTGTTCTCTTGGGTTCACTATAATCAGCGTAATAATGGTCTTCTGGATAATAATAATCGTCATGAACGTAATGTTGAGGTCTGTGGTATTTCTCCGCAACGTATCGTTCTGATTCTCCGAATCTGTTACCTTCGTTGGAATGTCCTTGGTTAGCCCTATCGTTTTGATATTTTTGACGATCATAGTTTTGTTGCGTACCAAAATCTTTGTGGTAAAGTCCTTGATTATCGTAGGCGCCTTTTTTGGAATCATCCTTTACATATTTGCTACCGTCTAAATAAGATCCTCTATTAACGCTACTATTATCATCCGAGTAAGCACCTTGTTTGCTGTTGAGGAAGTATTCCCCACCTTGGTCATCGCTGTCGTCGTAATAACTAGATTTGCTGCCGCTCTCTTCTTTATGGTAAGAGTTCTTGAAGCCGGATTTCTGATGGCCTTTCTTATGTCCAGCTTGTTTTCCCACGTTCTCGACCACTCCTCCGCCTTCCTTTTGAAAATTTTCGTGATTGTAATTCTTTTCCTGAATATGATGTTTATTATCCGCCAATTCCTGCACGTACTTCCCCGAATCCTGCGCGCTGACGTGTTTTCCTTCATTATCCTTGTTGAATCCTTGATCGGCTTCGTAGGAAGAGATTCCTTTTTTCGAAGACACGTCATAAACACCTCCATCTTGCTGCTGGGAATGATCTTTGGCAATACCAGTTTTGATTATTATCGGTTCTGCACGGACGCTGATAAACATCAAAAGTATGTAGAAAACTATGCATCTTCTCGTCATCTTTAATTTCGATTAAAAGTGCGAACCGTAGAAAAACTAATCGTTAACTGAAGATACTTTTATATAGACACCTTCTTTTTATATTAGCAATTGGGACAGCGGAAGGTGACCTTCTCTACGCCTAAGCGTATGCCGTTCTGTGAATTTCACACTTTAATCTGCCAGGATGTGTCGTTCTTCGCGATATAATCGCGGGCGAATTGAAATTGATACGAGAAGTTACGGCACATTCTTATAGCCGGTGAAGTACAAAAAACGTATTTTGTACTAAACCATGATTCACTTGCTATTCACACATAAAAAAGGAGACTGAGTTAGAAATGCGCTGACAAGCAATTAAATACTTAATTTCGTCTTTCGATCCGGTCATCTACTTCTGCGACAAATACGTATACGGGGCTAACGAATTTTGCGAGCGCGAAAAATATTGAGCACGCGATTCATGGTTTAATGAACTTCGCTTGTGATTTCTTTGGTTTAATAATTGATGGGCATGAAAATTATTTGTCAGGAATTTAAATGGTCTAATAAAATTTCACATTCGATTAAAAAAACTTAAAAATGCATAGTTTTAATAACTGGATGAGAAAGTTAAACATATAAAAACAAGGAATACATATATACCTAAATTAGCTTAAATTCTGCAATAGGTAGACAACCGAAAGGAAAATATAGAAATATAGGTGTACCATTAATTAGCAAAAAAAAAAGAGAAAAAAATAACAAGTTAGCTACTGTAAAAGTAAATAGTTGCATGGAGCACATCTGAACGCCCAATCATTTAAGGATTTAAAAGACGCGAGTTGTTGATTATCATGGAAGAAGCGTTCGAAAAGTGAATTCTCCAAGAGCTTATTTCGAACGGATATCGGAGCAAGAAATCACTTTATTCAAAAGATAAGAAGGATTTTTCTTGACCAACATTCTATGGAACAGGTTCAGAATGCGTAGAAGACAGTCATTTTAGCTCATGAAATTTGTGCGGAACATTGTACACAAAAAAATATGGAAATTTCCAAGTGTTCCAAGAAAATTTCAGTTGGAGCTGAAATTTATACAGGAAAACTCAGTTAGAATTAAAATTTCCGAAGGAACATTCAGTTAAAACTGAAACATCCTCAGGAAAATTATTTTTTCCTGGAATATTCTTCCCGAGGAAAAAAGGTATCCAAGAGCAGTTATTTTTGCAGATCGATTGCTTATTTGTGCTCTGTGAAAAAATATATTTTTAACTAATTTCTTTTTTAGTATTTGATGATCAGGAAATTTGAAATAGCTGATTATGATTGCTGCTTATGCAATATACGATCATACACTGAGAAAAAAAAAAATGGTTGAACCAACGCAAAATTAGCAATGAATTTAACTTTTTTGCTTGGAACAACTGAATTATTTTGACATGTTCGGTAAGGATGCTGCTAGTATTTAATATAATTAAAAATCAGTTCATCCAACTAGAAACAATTTGACGTTCACTAAGTAGTTGATTCAAGAAATTCATTTTTCTCAGTGTGCAGAAGATTTATGGTAATACGCCCACCGTAGCAACGATATTTTTCCATAAACTAGTAAAATATCTAGCAGCCCTATTACATCTTAAATTTATAAAATTTTTCTTATATTTACCTATTGCCGCTGCTATGTTCTATGAATAAGTAAAATGCATTGCTAATTTTGCATTGGTTCAACCATTTTTCTTTCTCAGTGGAAAAGTTAAGGGTAAGGTATGAGATTAAAAAGCAATGTTTTAAGAAAAATGTTTATTCATTATATTATTCTATATTGTGGATTAATATTGCACAATACAAAAACCTGAAAAGAAACGAAACTAAATACATGTCGATTTTACGTGGAATTTTCAGGTCAAAGGATTCCAACTGCTAACTCAATTTTTATTTTTGTATAACTTTACAGTTTTTTTTTCTATTGCATCACAATTACTTTCTGAAGCGATTCCTGATAATGAGAGCCTCTATTCCATACATGTGTAAAGGTTATTTCCTAATGATTTAATGTAAGGCCATATTCGCATTGAAAACATTTATTTTCACCAAAAGAAAAGAAAAACTATGAACACCATTAGTATGCTGAATGTGTTGGTTAAAAGATGGAAACTGTATAACTTGGTAATTCATGTTATGCTTAAAAAAAATAAATGTTGAGAATTGAACGATAATTAATTTAGAAAAGTCCCAATAATCCCAACCTAGCTCTCGGAAATTTACTTCTGATTCAGAACACTATGTTAGAAAATGTTTTCTAAATGTAAAAATATCAAAACATTTCTCTCATTCTTTCGATAGAAGAAATAGTCGCTACATAACTTTACAAAATAGATACTTACGGACGTCAAAGGATGAATGTCCCGAAGACAAGAATTTCATTTTACCAAGTGTCCCTCGAAGGATTGAGTTGCCTGGATACACGATTCCATTATCTTGCAGGAGGAAGACGGACTTATCATTTCGAAATGCATATGAGTAAGACGTACATACGAACTTGACAATCCTTTGACAATCTACACATTTCGAAATAACTGCCGGACAATGGAAAACACCGGCAAGATTGAAATCTATCATGCGTATGATTAAATTCTATGAAAAATGCCGTAAGGTGCGCTCTATTGGACGTTTTCTGCGAGTGGACGACCCGATTCAATTTCGTATTATTTCAAAGAGATAAGGATGATATGGTTTAATATTTGAAAATTGTTTTTATGTACGAGGGATGTTTCCAAAGTTTTGGGAATTTTCTTTTGTGAAGCGCTTTACTTACTTTCCTGGCTGTATTTTCTCGAAATTTTTACCAACGCAATAATATCAACAATAAGATTTTAACTATTAATTATGTAAAGCATAACGGAGACTAAGCCACGCCTTCTCTTCTGTCGGGAATAACGGTTTAGTAACTTTATATACGCGAATCATCGATTTGTTACAATGATTAATAAAGATGGACGTGTACAGGTCGAGATTACCGTGAAAAATTTTAGAAGACGATCAATGGCGACCTTGGGTAGTTCATGGTTCTGGAGACAATAATACAAAGTTATTCATGCGTTACAGCCTTCACACCTGGGTTATTCTTACAGAAATCAGGAACTGTGGTTAAACAAAGAAACTTACCTTTGTACATGAGTGTTAACGTAATCCCTTGTGAAAGATAATGTAATGGTTTAATGGTATAACGTATAGTACGCTTCGTTTTTTTTTTATGGGGTTTTAGGGAATTATGAATAAATACTGTAGTGGAGAGAACTGGTTACTATTACCTTAGAAAGTTAGCAATAATTCAAAAAATATTAATTTTTGTCCTTTAAATCACAATTAATGGACAATTAACCGAAGAATATGGATTACTACGCAAGAAGGATTCTGTAGTGTCCGAGTGAAGACAACATAAGCTGTAATTTTGTACACAAATATGATCTTGCCACTATGACCGACGGTGTCGCTGTCGAGTTTGTCGTTTTGAAAGTTGTAGTATTAACTGTGAGGCAACAGCAGATACAGGGTAGAGATAAAAAATACTCTCGAAACCACGCTGATGGCGCTGGGTAGCCAGAAACATGTCCCTGTGTTAGTGTATTTTTTTTTCTCTCGTTTTATTGCGTTTGCCGTGAATTATTCCATCAATACCATGAGGAAGCCATCTTAGCATTATTTTTTTTTTGGTTGGTGTAAATTCACATCGATCATTTATGTGTAACTACATCATCCATACTTTGCAACAATGTTTCGTCCTTTTACAGCTTAGTAGGTCGTATATGGCACAGTAAATATTTTTCTAAAAAAACACCAAAATAAATATAAAATATTTTTGCATGAACGGCTATAACTGGTATTTTATCTTGCTTTGGGGTGTAGTTATGGCATCTAAAGTATGCTTGGTTGTAATTATGATGGAAATTAACGGCTGTTACTCAGTCAACTGTCTGAATCGGCCTGTAGTTTACAATATCGATTTTATAGATTCTTTCGCTGAATCTCATATTATAAAAATTATTATACAATAGATCCACCCTCTAGTAAATGTGTGATTAGATAAATTTGAATTTTTTTCTAGTTTTAGTTCAGAGCTACTACGCCTTACACAATGTTTAGATTTTTTTTTAACGCACGAATGGGCGATATACTTTATCAAATTATTTTGTATTCAACAAGAACTTGGTTCGAGGGACGTACCCCTCGAACAGACTTGTCGTTCATCTTGGACGTTCCGTACTTCATGCGGTTTTTATATGTTCAAAGGTGTAATCCACAGTGGTATGTGCAAGAGACAAAAAGATGGTGAAGAGACGTTTGCTCGAAAAAGTTGACATAACGTGCAACAAGACGTCGCAAAAAAGAAAATGCAGAAGAAAAGCAAAACCTTTTTTCGTTTTCGTTTCCCTCCCTATTCGGAGATAAGTTCTGCATAACATAAAATTAAATATACTGGAGGTTGAAAAATACATCGAACAATTTTTTCAACTAAGATCTACAAAATGACCATTGAAATTGTTGCCGCAATTTTTTGTATGTACTTAAATGTATTATTTCTTAATAAATTAAATATATTATATTATTTTGATAAGGATAAATGTTAATAAAAATGTTAATTCCGCACGCTGTAAAACAATGAAAAATTTAAAGCCGCATACAGAAAAAAATAATCCTATTCGCATCCCCATTACAGAATCGTAAGGCAATAAACGATATGGAATGGCCGAGCATCAAAACGGCAAAGTACAATCGCAAGGGTAACAACCGTCGAAGCAATGCGCTATATAGTTTTCATTCTGTTCCGTGTGCGCATAAACGTTTATTATTCCGTTTATGTGTACGACTTTTATGCCGTTATTAACACAATCGTAGCGTATTAATCGCCCGGCTAAAGCAGAAACAAAAGTGCGATTATCCGCTTTTGAAACTTCCCCATTCCGAGCGGGGCGAGAAGCTATAAGGCGCGGCACTGTATAGCGCCGGATCAAAAGTTTAGGATTTATACGAGTCTGATTTCTGCAGATAATGCGATGTTGTTTCTTAGCATTCGCCGTCCTTCCCCGGATCTGTCCCCGTCTCTCTTCAAGTGTGATATAAACTTTGTTAATTACAATTCGATACAGTTAAGAGGGAACGATAAAATAGACGGGCGCTCTAGGCTATGCTGGAGAGGAAAAGTGAAAGGCCCTAATTTATCGTCGAAAATTAGTTATCAATTACGCTTACTATATTGGGAAAAGGGACTTTGATCAAGGAATTAATAATAAAAATAGCGCTATTGTCTCTAAGTCAAACAGATTAAACCAGGGATTCCCAACTATTTCTTGCGTCGACCCTTTTAAAAGAATTTTTTTTTCATTCAATATACGCATAATTGGGCATAAATTATTTAGCACATTCTTTAATAGTTGGCCTAAAATTTCTTGACAAAATTCCTAAATCGCCTCGTTTAAAAATATTCAACCTATTTCTTGTAAAAACCATCCTCGAGAAGTTCTTCATTTTCCAATTTGCTAAACATTGCAACAGTAAAATAGAAATACACTTTACGTGAAAATCGTCAAGAGAATTTAATCGAAATTTTGTCAACGTTTCTGTAATTACTTTCCGGTTTAAGTCCAATTCGGATAATCAGAGTGACAATTTTAATTAGAGGAACAAGGGAGTATACTGGAAGACACAGGAGCAAACACATACATCCACTAAAGGAAATAAATTCCTTACGGTTCGACAGGCAAGCGAAACTTCGACAAGATAAATGAGTACATTGTTAGAAAATTGCATTTAAGACTAAAATCGATGACTATTACGCCGTTATAGTTCTTAGAAGTTCGTTTCCAACTTCTCGAACTACCATTGAAATCTCATAAAAATTAACACTTTTCCTTTGATGGGCAAAGTTTTGTGGATGTCCGAATTTACTTACAATATAAACGATATATAAACAACAAAGACATATGGATCTAGATTATTCGTAAAACGTTATAATTTAAGCTATCGGTATTAATAATAATAATAATAATAAAAATAATAATAATAAATATCTAATGATAGAATTTATATATTTATTAACTTTTCTTCCAGCGGCTCGTTGGTCTAGGGGTATGATTTTCGCTTAGGGTGCGAGAGGTCCCGGGTTCAAATCCCGGACGAGCCCATGGCTTTTTTTTCTTCGTGTAAAATTGCATTACACTCATGTAATTTTGTAAGTCTAGTAAATAGTACGTTCTTAATTATGAAAATTACTATTTTTAAAATTATTGTGAATAGGTAATAGGTATCGACAAAAAAATTTAAAAACAGGTATGTATTAGATCATCATCTAAAATTACATTATGTAGTAATAAAATGGGTATTTATACATAGTAAAAAATTTATATTTTAGTTTTGTTTGCCCACCGCATAGATTCAGCGATTTTCATATTTTTATATATGGTATCTATGTAAGTCTAGTTCCACATCCAACATTCTCTTTATTCTAATGTTGGTAATTAAAAATTATTTTAAATTAATTCAAATCGGCTTAACAACCATCCAGTTAAACAACTTCTCAAGAGAGAAAACCCTAAAGCAGCGTTTCTTAAACTTCGCAAAAAATGAAGACCCCTTAATAAAAATTAATATTCCTGCGGACCGCTCACGTGAATGAATGTCTCTATTTTTTAATTTGTTTTTCTTGTATCTTTAATACACAATAATTACAAATCTTGAACAAAAATAATGACAGAAATAAAAATTAAATGCTTTCATGTAACGGAGTTACTTCCTAGAAATTAGTACGTTTATGTTTGGAGCAATATTTAAAATATTTACTAGTAAGTCTAGTTCTACGTCCTAGCGAATCTTTTTACGAGGGTCGTTCAATAAGTCCCTATTAAAAGAATAGAAAACAAAGTATTATCTGTAGATTTTTATTTGTTTTTCATTTAACTTTACAAGACTTTTCAAAGTGTTCCTTCAGCATTTTTAAGCCCTCCAATAAGTAGGATTTCGGAAAGTCCTTAAAATAGGGATATGATTTCCCCGTTCGACGTGAACCGTTGTCTGTCGAGCCATTTTTTCAAATTTGGAAATAGAAAGAAGTCGTCACTAGGGTCCAAATTCGATGAATGAACTCGAACTTTAATTCCATAATTTTGGCTATTGGTCTTGATGTTCTTTTTCTTTTTCAAATAAGGGCGTTTTCCCTCGATTTCTTCGTTCAATCGGCCCAGTAACGACGCATTATACTTTCCAGTTACTGTTTATCCATTTTCCAAGTAATCGGTGTAGTTGATTCCGCGTGCATTTCAAAATATCGAGGCCATTACATTGCCGGCCGATTTCGCCGTTTTCGCCTTCTTCGGAGCCCGTTCGCCTTCAAAAACCCACTGCTTTGACTATTCCTTCGTCTCCGCAGTGTAGGACTGTATCCATATTTCGTTCATAGTTATGTGTCGACGGAGAAACTCGTCAGGATTGCGATGAAAACAGCCTCAGAGTCGACCGCACGATTGCGTTTTTTTCTCGTGCAAAGTTGTGGCTCCAACTATTTCGCGCATTTTGATTCGTCGATCATTCAAAATCGTATCGTGGATTTTGTCATTTCGGGGGCAGACACGTCCATTGGATGTCCAGAACGATGTTAATCTTTTGTGGATGTATCGCTACGTTTGAATTCTTTGCTTAAATCGACAATAAAAATGAATCTGTGTGATGGATATAACTGAGACATTGACAACTTCATTAATCAGTTGATCTAGTTCAATGCTGCTTAATTTATGAAATTTTCATATATTCTTGCAATTAATCTAGTCATTTGCAGGATTTGGTTCTGGAAGATAACTCCTGAATGATTCTTTCAAACTCTGTAAACGAATGATGGAAGTAGAATTTCTGTTGCTAGCCTTTCCACATAATATTTTAATAACGTAGTTTTTCAACGTACATTTATTCCAATCCCATTTTTTAATTATTGCTTCAATATTACCCTAAACCACAAAAATATTATGGTCGAAATAGGCTACTTTTCTCAACCAATTAAAATCACTATAACAATAATTGGAACAGAAAGTATTGTGCTTCGTTGAAAAAGGCAAATTTCATTCCTCAATTCAAACACTCGGTATTTTAGTACGAGGAAAAAGATGTTTATGTTGAATTCCAAATTCGTCATAAATGTCTTGAAAATTTCGAAAATTTAATAGGCGAGCTTTGCTAAAATTTACTTTTGAAATTACTTCATCTGGCAATGGCCAAACCCGTAGGGAGATTTTTTACAGCTAATGCTTCTCAATGTATACAACAACGCGTTCAGCCAGGACCAGGTGCAATAGTTTTTATAAAATTGCACATAGCCACTCTTAGCATGAGAACCGTCTCTGTACATATCACATTATCATTTCGTCAATTTCATTTCATTTGTTTTTATAAAGTCGTCCAGGCATTTAAAAATCTCGTTACTTGTAATGTTTGTTGGGAGGAAAATTAAGTTACGGACCCCTACTCGGACCCCAGTTGCCCTAAAGGAAATGGAATACATCTTTAAAGTAAGTGTTCTCCCTTTCTCTAGTGGTTCTCTTTTGAAGTTATTCACATCTTACGCAATAAAACTGAATACAACGAACTGTACTAAGGAAAAAAAAAGTTGAAAATGAACTTAGGCTAAAAGTTTCACGAAGCCTTTGGGAGCTGTAAACAAATTAAAACTCATTTAAAATAACTGAAAGCATGTATATGCTAATACCTCCACTCTGGAAGTTTATATCGTCTGAGACGTAAATTAAGAAAAAGTAAACGAAAAATGCGAACATACATGGGAAAGAAGTACGACGCGAAGAAGACAGAGAGTTAGAGAGAAATAGAGAGGTACAACGGCGTTCATTGGCGAATGTTTTCAGCATAAAGGAGCAAGATATTAAAACTTTGGCGAGAGGATTTGTAAGAGTAATTAGGCGCGATGACTTCGCAGTCGTATATAGCTGCTTGTGTTGGAAAGTTGGTCGTTTTGGGTCTCCGGTATATCAGGATAGTGCACCCGAGATGCAGGGGACCGCCAATTACACGAAATTGTTAATTTATGCAAACGAATTTCGCTTAACTTGACTGGGAGGTCGACTGAAACGTAGATATCTATGCGTATAGGTATATCTTCCTCCAATCAATGCACCTGGTCAATTAATTGTCGGTAACATTGTAGCAATTTTTGATTTAAATGCAAAGAACTTTTATCTTTAATAAAAGAGTTTTATGGAATATTTTAAGGATGACAACATGTGATTCACATTAAGCTGTCTGCGTACCAAACGGATTCGGCTACTATAACTTCTCTATCTGATATTGCCGTTTTGTAGTTCTTATCGAAGCTATATTTAGGACTGATGGCGTCACTAGGCGTGATTGTTATCGGCCCCGTTTTGAGTTTCTTTAACAGTTTCTGATGATGTGCACCACGCGATCCAATTAGAGGAGATAGACCATTAGTCTGTAGCTTGTAGCTTTGAATGTGTTCCGGGCCTCCAGTGGCCCACAGACATGTTAGTTTTTGCATGCCACATAATTCCTTTATTGCTCCTATCTGCAATGTTTTCCTCCACCAGACCACTGAGCCATATGTTATTATTGGTCTGATGATTCTCATATATAATCATTTTTGGGCTCAGTCCCCATGTTTTTCCACACAATCTTCTGTCTAGGGCAATAGTAGACTTGTTGATGGTTTTATTGACGTGAGAGTTCCACGTAAGTCCAAGAAATTAAATTTCTTTGACAAATGGAAGCTCCACTTCTCCTAGCATAATTGGATTTAAGCCCGGAATTATATGTTTCTTTGCTAATACGATGATTTGTGTTTATTGGTCATTGACTGTAAGCCTTTCCCGTTTACACCAGCTATTTATCGTATTTTAGACATTTTGCATTCCTTGCTTCGTATGGCTATTGCTAGACCGTCAGCGTATCCTAGGTAGTGAAGGCCTTCTTTGGACGGCTTTGTTTTAAGCCTATAGAAACACCTCCCTGAGTGCATCCCTTTCCTGCCCTTTTTTTGATATTCGCCTCCCTCAGGGACGTCACTACCATGCGACCATTATAACCAATAAAAATTGAAAGTCGTGGACAATTTAGATTGGCAGCTTCTGGGAATAATGTTCATACTTACTTGTCCACCAAAAAATTATTACCGGATCTACCAACCTAAATTGCCCGTAAAATTTAAGAATTTCTACTGATCATCCTCACTAGTTTACTGATGAAAATTAATTTTGAAATACAACACTACAAGACTTACAATAACCGGCGGTATTTTATTTTTTTTTAGTTCTTTTCCTTTTTTTATTCTTAACTTACAAAATGATCGAATAAGCTGTATATGCTCAGGTCAATAAATAAAATAACGTTGCGAAGGCAAAAGTAAATATTCAGCAGACATTATTCGGAGGGGTAAATCAAGTGTGAAAACAGTATGATTTGCCACGTACGTGATGGAAATACATTTATAATATAGTCCTGGAAATACTTCCCCGCATACCTTTGGAATATTGATGGCAAGAATCTTGAACAGGATACAGGATATGCCGTGCATGCTGCTGATGTGAATTTTGCATGATATTGCGTAGGTATTGTGAATCAGCTACAATATTAGCATGTGGCTGCGAACTGCCCGTTAGATATTTGCGAGAATTCTCCGAACGGTCCCTATATCTAGCCTAGAATCGTCTACATACGTATATTGTCGCAAGTATCTAGTCTGTTGAGGTACATTTTAATCTATGCCGGTGCTTTAATTAGTTCTGCAGTTTTCATCGGGCATTCCTGTATATTTTTGTGTGTTGCATTTATAGATTTTTCATGGTTAATTGCAGTTACTTTGTTTAATTTAGACAAGAATTAAAAGAACCTAAAAGCAAAACAAGGGGGTTCGTATTACAACTATGAGAAAAATTTATGATAAAGAAAATTTAAGTTTTAGCGGTAAGCGAGACACTTAAGATCCAATTTTTATAGTACAATTGGCTTTATCGACTTAGAAATGCCGTAAGACAGAGTTAAGGGGGAAGATTGATGATGAAACAATAAAAGTGGCAAAACATCGATTCTGTCCTCATACGTAAAACGAGTCAAACAAAAAAATTCCAACAGCGTACCATTGCGTGAGCGCCAAACTGAGCAACTGTATTCATATATCGAAATAATAACATTTCTGATATTTCTGTGTGTTTGATCGTATTTCTTACGTTTAAGCAGAAACGGAAGTAACAACTGACCTTCTTACCAAAACACTAAAAAACAATAAAACTAATAATAAATTAATATCTAGAAAAAAGTCCAAAGAAAGTGTTCAATTTTTGACATATTTTGCAGCTGCTTTGAACTATTTTAGTTTTCTCCTCCTTTAAATTTCAAGGCCTGTTTCTAGCATTATCAAACACTTTAGTAGATAGATAACCTCAGTTAAAAAATGTCCCAGGGGCTGAAATTTTTGAGGTTCAAGCCGCCCAATCCATTCATGAAGAGAGCGCTTTAAAAAATGTGTAATTTCTCGTGTACAGGAGGAGCACGATGGAGGTGGTAAAAAATTATTCTGCCATTTATTAACATTTTTTACATAGCTGGAAGAATTGTGTCAGTTAACAGCTGGAGGTGTTTTTGATTGGACCTGGAATTGCTCGCTAATTTTCTCAAACTACTGGAAGACTCTTCTTCAGTTACTAAGCACGCGTTTTCTTTGAGCACTTCGGTTTCCTTGATTTCTTCTTTCTGCGTTTTAAATTTACGCATCCATGAGTCATACAATTATTGCAAGTTTTTAAAATAGTTTTTTGATCTCGGATCGGACGATTTGGAAATTCTAATACAAAATTGTTAGGCACCCGTTTGGTCGTAAAAACTGGAATGTAACATGTCACCATTTTGGCTTTTTTTCCATGGTTCAGGTGGACATCTTTGCGTTTTAATATCTTCCAAAAATGTAAAAACTACGGGATATTCCTGTAGATTAATTTATTGTCAGTTGACGGGCACCTATCACTCCTGAATTTTGAGCTAGTTCTGCAGGCAAACTAATAAAAAGTATAATAATAAACATTTACGAGTTTTATTTTTTTTTATTTATTTATTTGATCTGCATTCACCTGATTTCCATATTTATTTGTGTTTATTCTTTTGTTATTGTTTATACGTTAAATAATTTTTATTAATTTGAAACACGCCCGTTGAAAAATCAAACCTTTCCAATAATTATTTATACTTAAGAGGGCTCTGTGTATAGTCGAAATATTTTAAAATTTGCATATTCTTACGTACGTAGTTAAAGATTATAAAAATGAAGAATTTAAAATTTATTAATAGTAATAATAATAATAACACATCACAATACCTTTACATAAGAACTACAAAGCTGTAGATTTTCTTCCGGATAAGAATAGGATACTGAACTAATTTCTTTTTTATTATCACATAATATAGTGTCGAGTAAAACGTTTCCCTGTTGTTAGAAACGAATTAACTCACTGGCAATCCTTACAGCGGCATCTTACTTGCCTAATAATTCAAGCGAACACATTTCGCGTTAATAAAATTACCCTTTTACAACCGGTGGTAAATTTCTCAATTAAAATAACCATTTATCTTTCTTCTTTCTGCAGAAAGAAAATAAGAATTCGACCGCAACAGCTCAGTTACCTCCTCCTCGGACAGCTTTAATTATAGTTGTTACAATTTATATTCCACGCTTGCCCTAAAAAGAAATCGCCTATGTTTCGCATCCACGGAACGAAATAGGACTTGTAGGCGTATATAGACGATTTGTATGTGGTTGTAATATATAATACGTAGCTTTTATATAAAGGGAAGGGTTTCCTTATCAATATTAAATATCTAGCGGTGGCGGTCGCAATGTCTTTGCGTCAGACAGTTCGGAGAATAGAGAAATGCAAAGCTGGGCAGCAGTAAAAGTTAATAAAGATAATGCCAGAATACCGGAACAATGAGCAAATTGTAGTTAGTTACACCCCGCTATGAAACGCAATGGCAAATGTTCGCGTCTCGACTCAACGAACAGGAGAAGGAGACGCCGTTCCGCTTTTCTTCAGTGGATCCCAAGGGCGCTCGCTAACTTTACCAATTAATATTTTTACAATGCAGTACTTTATTATCCTTGAAGGAATTATTCCTTTTCAGATAATTACAACGAGAAAAGATAAAAATTTCAGTGGTAAAGGAGTAAAATTTACTATCATCGCAGGAATTCTCGTCCTGGAAGATAATTCGAGATTATTTTCATTAGGCTTTATTGCTCCTGTACAGGCAGCTTATTTACATACTGCTTTAAGAATGCGTAAAGAGTATTAAGCTTTGTTTAAGTTACAAATACGTATTGCTCACAATTTTCAAAAATATTTTTTTTACTCTTGCCAGGTGCCAGATTTTATTCGTTTTAGAAAAAGAATACAATTTCTAAAATACACATAAGGTTTCCAAAATGTGAAATCTTGACCCTTCAAGTCCTTTAAACCGAGGAGGAATAGATGTAAGTATTCATTTGATTTCATATGTATGAAATAAGAGAAAGCTGGATACCCAAAAGAATATCCTTTAAGATCCAAAGAGCAAGTGAAGAAGCAATCCAGAGGCACTTATGAATAATGCATTGCCAAACACATGAAAACTTATTCCCTTTGTACGATGGGTAGTAACAATGTTGTTACAGCAGCTTCCACAACATACGGTATCGTCTTCGGGTTCATAATAAACATACAATTTTTCAACTTCGTCAAATTTAAAGCTACCCTCAATCTCTAATAATAAGCGAGGCCCCCATGGTGGTTGTCGAAAATGAATCAGCCTGTAGAATTTTGTTTCTGCGATATTTAATAGATTTTTAAACGTAAATCGCATTGCATGGCATGTTATTTCAAGGTGCTGCAATATTGTTTATTAGCAAAACGAGAAAAAAGGTTGCATCAAGAAACTGCCATGGTGAAAATTATTTAATCAAAGGAAATAGCTGTAATAATGCAATTCTAGATTTATCAAAAGTTGAAGGTGTTTCGTCGCAACACTCTGTGTATTTAAATGTAAAAATAACATATCTTAAGTATAGGAAAATGTGTCTTTAAACGCATATTCAAAAATTAGATCCCATTAACATATATAAACGTACATCCATAATTTGTCAAAATTTATTAAAGTTTCAGACACGCATACATATACGAACTTGATTATTAATGGTCCGCAACGGCCCCTGCCGTTCATCCCACATCAAACTTTTCCGAAAACAAATATATAACTGAATATATTAGCGTTTAGCACACCAACCCATCCGTCCGCGCCGAAAACTGACTCGGAGTTTTCGAAACAGATAAAAGAATTTTTCTCGTACAACACGCCGCTATCTTATCTCGCATATAATTACGTGACTGAACGGATATATCTGCTCGGAACATTTTTGAAAGGCGCGGATAGGTGCGTGCGGGAATAATTTGTAAATCATCGCAGGGAGACGCCGTGTCACTCACCCTTTTTCCGAGGGTGTTTACGCGCGTTAAGAACGTTACAACCGCGGTGGTGGGACGCGGTTAAAAGATCAAAGAAGTTCGTGTCGTCTTCGAATTGCCACCGCCTTTAAGAACTATCCTTCATCCCGAATCATTAATCTTTCTTTATACAATAGTAAAGGGCTTCCGTTGGAACAATTTTATGCAAAACTTGCTATTTATCCCGTAAGCGTAAAGAGTGACAGACTTATCTTCAGTTGCCGTCGCCTCTTCTCCTTACGGACCCTCTTCTCTCGATTACCGCGCGTAAATCGCGTGTCATTTGTTAACTCCTGAAGCGCTGAGAACGCACAGGTGCATGCCGGGTAATTTAGCTAGGATTTACTATAGCTGTGTAGGTGTACGTATGGAAGTGCGGAAGAAAAGAGAACTGGTCCCATTATGATGCCGGAGCTACGTTTCCTACGTAAAGTTAGGCACAATTCAAACTTTAACACTTTCCCTAGTTGATCTTCGACTTTGACTGCTGGGTCGGTGCCGGTCGAAAGTTGAGAGATACTAATCCGAATGGATTGGAAAGCATCGGAAAGGGAGCTGTGAATATTAACTTAAGAAAGGGTTGAATTTAATAATACATAAATGATATATTTTGAGTGAAGGCTTTCACGACTACAATCCATAGTAGAAATGTTTCGCTGACCATGCTGTCAGCTTTCTTCTGAAGAAGCTGACAGCATGGTCACAGAAACGTCAAGTAAAATTTTAACTACGCGACATCACCCGAAAGACATTTCTACTATGATATTTTTTGTTTGGCATAAATTTTGCGTAGATGGAGATGATTGTCCAAAGATGTTAAATGGACTATCGAATAGAACCGTAAAAGCAAGAAATCAAATCATATTTCTTGCGAAGGGTGTCTTATCCATGATGCAAAAGTATTGGCTGTACGGTCAATTGAACTTCTTGAAACAAATCCAATCCTTCATTAGAACTTGTGGTAATAAAAAATTTGCAACCAACCACGCTTGTTATTAGAACATAGTTCAACACGCTATTGAGAGAGTAGAATTTTTATCTAATTTCCAACTTTTTTTTAATTATTATTGAAGACATCGAGAAATGCCCTAAATATAAATCACATTCAAAATTAAACATAATCAAAATTGTTTCTTATTTGATGATGATGATACTGATTGGCTCCCTCTTGCATTCAATTCTCCACGCTTAATTCTTGTGAATAAGAACGTGAGAAGGAAGGCTTCCAGGAAAGTCATACATGCATAGCTTCCTTGCAAAATTCCGATGTCTAATCTTCCTTGTTTTCTTCTGCATGTTCTTGCAGAAGAAAACAAGGTTCAGACAGCATCTACTGTCGGAGCAATGAACCACGAAATATTTTTTATTCATTTGATTAATACCTGTAAGACATACAAGACATCTATCTACGAAAATGATTAATTCTCAGTTATATCTTGCTCGTTACCAAGAATACCACGAATCTTGCAACATCACACATTAATTACCGGTGTTCTGTTTATCAAAAATCACCTCAAAAAATAAATCGTCTACGAGTTCCTCTAGAGAGGTTCTTATATGGTAGCGAATGATATCGGTAACTCTAATCTGCGTGTCCAGCGAACATTAGACGAACCATTAGGGTTAAGGAGCTGGAGAAAATCTAGCGAAACAATGTGCACAGAATTACGGCACACGCAACAATTATATCGTGAAAGATAACTCTTTTCGACGTGGCGTTCAAGCGATAGGTGCGACGTGAACGGTAACGGGATACAATTTGTACAATTTATCTCCTTTTGTGAGAATCCTGCCGCGGGTTTAAGGCGTTGCGTAACATCTTTGTTCGAAAATGATAAATAGAGGTAATTAATACGACTTGAACAATGGATTTTGTATTATAAATATTATTGTCACTTGTGGAAAATTTCTAGTAGGAATGTATTGATGAAGTTCTTTGTAAGAATTTGAAGAACAAGCATGGAACAGCAGAATTTAAATGATTCTGCTCGTAAACTTTTATATCAGATTAAATTAAGCTAAGGCTTAAGCTTACATTTGATGTAAACGCGAGAATCTTTGTCCTCCTTGCCGAAAACACTCTGATAGGAACTGGCAACTAGCAACAACGAAATATTTAGATTTATGTTTAGTTATTAATTTGAAAAATTTCCTAGATCTGAATAGATCAGAAATAACCAACTACAAAAATGTTATACTAAAAGGGAGTTCAACTCATTTCAAACAAGAGGAAGGCAAACCTCTCTCGCATTCGTATCCATTTCGTTTGTCCGTTGTTATTCGCCCTATCGCCACCGACCATTATAGCGAAAAATACAATTTCAGAAAAGCAGCGGCAAGAAGTGGTTAATGATGGTTATTTATAAAGGTTCGTGTATGTGGGAGAAGACAGCTGCTCACATTAGCGCTATCTTCAACGGCGTTTGTGGCGCACCCGCATTCGGCCTCATCAACCCTCGAATGTCTTCATTTTGCCCGAAAATATTGGTTTGATAACGGCTTACAACTGCCTATTACCTCCGATGCTTTTCCGTGTTTCCCAGGATATGTAGTGAGTGTATGTGATTACGTTCGCGTAGGCGATTCTTTCGGGATGCTTTTGTACTGTCTATATTTGTGCGTATAAACGAATATTTAAAGTGTGGGATTAGTTAAATATGACTAAACTTAGGATGAAGGCTGGTTAGAGATTAGAGATTAAAAACATGTTGATGGTTATTTTTCATTCTTCAGCAGACCTTTCCTGTGCATCAATGCATCCGAATAAGTGTTGCTAAACGGATCTATTTTCTTTACAGCGCTTCGTCTGAAAAAAAGCTAAAACTAAGAAAGTCTAAGTAAATGTTGTAGTGAATGCTGTAATTGAGAAGTAACTTGAATTTGGTATTCATCAAAATTCTTTTGAACATTTGATTCATGCTTGAGAATGTTATCGTGATAGAACTAGGCTCTCTTGCAAGTCATTCGAGATGTTTTCTTTGCAATTGATTATTGGAGAAAGCTGCCAAGAGTTAGCGAGAAATTGTAAGAACAGAAAAGAACCGTATAATGCGTGATTTAAATCCCATTGATTCAGGTAATGCGCTACCTAATGAGGTAAAATCTGGTCCAGCCCACCAATTCAAGGTCCGTCTAAAATCATACTTGGCAACTAGAAATTATTACTGCTTAGAGGAATTCTATAGCAAGAGGAAGGTCTGAGCACTGAGACATTGGACACTTCAGTGATTTTTTACCCCTTTTATTACGCATGTTTTACTTGGTTTAATGCCATGTATTCATTTGTAATTTTTTACAAATAACTTATATTTGTTCCGTTTACGTGTCTTATACACGAATATTTGTGTATTTATTTATATTTACCAAACTATCTCAAATTCAAACAGAATCGCATTTTTTTTTTCGAGGATTATAAGATACGCAATAAATTATATTCAAAAACGAGGAACAAAAGGATGGCCGTCCCTTCGGTTTCAGTTCCAGCGATATCAAGCCACTGCGAATCGACGTTTTACGTGTGCACATTTCAGGTTTCGCCCGTAAAAACATCACGTCCCGAAGAATGTTTCGACCGACGCACGCAATATTTTAATACTTTATTTGTTTTGGGCGAATGAATGACGGACGAGGCTGGATACTCCGTCGCCAGCGTTTCGAGTAAATATCGAACGCATAACTCACTATGGCGCGTAGGTACGGGCGTTTATGTCGCGATACGCGATGTGCGCTCGCATATTTTACTCGTGTCACTACCTTGTTTAAACGATCATGATTCTTGTCGTTTTGACAAATAACGCACACCCCCGCTGTACCGTACTTGTCCTCGCGCTATTTATTTAACTTTTCAACTAATATTCACAGCGTGTCCGGGAATATTTAAACAATAACCGAATTTACGACGGTCGGCCGGCGAATCTCGCTTATTCCGGTGAGCAAATACGACCTGCCAGAATTTAATCGATTGTAAACTGTTGATTGAAGACCAGTCAGAAACATACTGGCGCGAGTAGCCGGCTGGGGCTTCATCGTTTAATCGATATCTTTTGCAATCAGTCTATGTATGCGAAAAATTTCAGATATGGAAATAAGTGTAAATAAGAGAAAAACAATATTAATTATGATCAGCAAAAAATGGGGCAAATGCATCAGGAATTGTAGAATTGTGCTTAAACGCTGGAAGTAGTGTAATGTCTTATATGAGGAAAGAAAAAATTAAATGATTTCTCGAAATAAATTTTCCTGAAAAACAAATGACGAAATTACAATTGAGATACGACTGAAATTATTCGGGAGATTGTTGTAGAAAAATTTAGGATTTGAGGAAATTGAACAGAGACAAGTTATTATGGACGAACTCGCCCGGTATCTAGATCGTGGAAAATAAAACGAGTTGAAGCTGCTCATACCAACTAGAAGGATTTTAAAGTTGGACGAGTGGACATACTGAACTATGCGTGTCACTGTCTTCAGCGCTCGATGTTGTATATTATAGCCAACTAGAGACCTATTTTATTTTGAATAGAACATCCTGTATTTTTTGTTTAGCGTAATGTGGATCTCATATATTTATTTCCATCAGATGTCGACGTATTTATAATTTTGTTTTCAATCACTTAGATAGATAGATATATCTATTTTCATAACAAAAATACGGATTTTAGCCTTAATTTTTTTTTTAATTAAAAAATTAATTAAAACTAAAAAATTAATTAAAAAAAGGACATTAAACGCGAGTCTTGCACCTGAACATTGAATCCAAGTGGCTTCTGGTGTTAGTATTGTTTGGTTACCATGAAAACAGTAAACAAAACATACTGGCATTGTTCTTAACTGTTAATTCGAATGCAAAGTTAATTATATCGAAGTGTTAATACGTATGATTAATATGTTTGTTCCTTTCCCTTGTGAAAAAAAAAATTTTGGACCAAACATGAGCGCCTGGACTGGCGTTTTAAGCGCATTAACATTAAACGCATTATGTAACAATTATTGTGTTTATGGTTTCGAAAAATCTATCAATTTATAGTCCGCTACATTGTTCATTACATACAACTTTAATGTTTCTGTGAACTTTAATAATTTAGGCGAGGAGCTTTTCAGTTAAGCTGAAAATTTGGCAGTGCAATAGTCGACAACTTTAAGTTTAAATATAAAGTGGTTACGTGGAAAATAATTTCAAAAACGTTATTAAAAATGTCATTTCACATGTGCACGTAGAAAAATGGAATCATTTATGTTCAATATATAAAAATCACATCTACCTCAAGCGCCATATGGCTCAAGTGCATAAATTTAAATGAAATCCACCGCAATGATCTCGTTTATGTCAAACGTCGCACGTGCTCCATAAGTTTATAGGGTCGGCTGCCGCTTGAGGACATTCGACCAAAACAAATGGATTCCATTTTTCAATGAATGGTAGTTTTTTCGGAGAGTTTGCGACGGTCTCTTAAATATTTTTTTATTATCAAAGCAACAAATTATTTTTTATTTACTTGGTACGTTATAATAAGTTAAAAAACTATATTGAAGAACTTGATTTGATTTATATGTTAGTTACATGGCATTTATTTCTGGCGTGAAAAATTATGCAAATTTCTGTTAGCTATAAACTATTGCTTCGAGGAAGATGGTCTAGATGAGAGTCAAGAAAATTTAATCTCAGGGACGTAGTGCATTTAGCATTTCAAAAAGATTGTACCATTTTATTTATATCATTATAATTATCATTTTTTCTATTGGTAACTTGGTTTTTGCTTGCTTTTGGGTGAGCATGTTCAATTTGGCTCCTCAATAAGCAAAAGCTTACTATGCTCTTGGTTTCCGGGTTGGAACCGCATTGTTATCGCAGTTTCTGCCGACCTCAGTCAATGTGCAATAATAGCCTTGTAGATGTCCCATAAGAATGTGGAAGAAACGTGGGAAAAGTTGCGATAAGGACGCGGTTCCAACCAGGAAACCAAGAGTATGGTGTTATTGACCGCCGCGTACATAACAAGAAAAAACTTATTTAGGGACATCTCTCTTGAAAGATACATTCGTTTTTTTCTGGGGAGAAAATATGTTTCTGAACTGAAAAATCGGAGGGTAGAAATTATAATTTTCAGCGTAATAAGTCGATTTAGGAACAGTTTCAATTTCGAAATTGTGTTTTTGGAGTTTCTAGCTAACTTATCTTGACTAACAGGACAAGTGCAAAAACCAGAGGTTCTGGTATAGAGATCGAGGCTATAATTGCTGATAATTTGATAATTTTAATTGTTTCTAAAAAATGTTGGCAAGATTCTTTTTCCCTGTTTCGCAATTTGCTTGGTAATTAACGTAAGCAACTTCCATTAATACTTTCCAGTCACCATTCTTTCAGCCTCACATAAAATGATTAATTACTTCAAATTCAGCCTGTGTCAAGTTCTATGTTTAGGCGGAAAAAATAGTAATAACAAATAAAAGTGTTCGTATCAAGGAGCTCGATAATTATTATTTCATTATAGTTTGTGTTTTAACAATTGTCGTAGTGTTGAAATAACTCTCAATGCTATAAAATCTGCATATATATACATAAGGGCAATGTCTGAAATCCAGCTCCATTATTAACACGTACCCCGGTTGTGAAATATCTCAATTCGTGGACGACGTATAATTTTCGAATAAGTACGCCAGCGAATTCGAGCTTATGCCGAGCTCATGAGCCACTTAATAATAATCTTGGTCGTCTACGGCCGTAGTCTTAGAAGGGTGGTTTAGAGATCTTATGACAACAGCGTTGCAATTATGTGCTGTTTGGGTTTTGGAATTCAAGAATCCCGCCAGGATAAGGTAGGTCCTTGCCCGAGGCTGTTTGCAGAGCCGTGGGAATTATACACATACAATTGCATTTCGCCTGTATCAAGTTAACAATGTCGTCGGTAAAACAATGTTCAAACCGGAGATGCTTCGCTTTGATTATATTATGGTAATTTAGTTGTTTTTGCGCGGGAATTAAGCCGTTTGTAAACTTTATAAGCTTTACGTTTATTTCGTATCCGGGCAAATTCGGTTTATTGTCGAAAGGACTCGGAGCGTCTTTCGCGTATAAAGCACGGGGAAAACTTTGTTTAATGTCTTTCTTTTCGCTTTAAAACGGATTACCTGATTATTGTCGAGAATGTAAAGTTGTTAGGTGAAGGAAACTTTTTTAAGCGGTTATACTGAAATACGGGGTAAAGTAGAATAATGAGGAAGTAATAGGCATATAAAAAATAATGTCATTTATGGTTGAATTTAGTAGTTTCCAGCGTTGATTGTTATAGTAACAAACAGCCAATACGGTTCTCTGAAATTGATCGGGTATATCGAGACGCCGAAACCTACTCAGAAAGTTGTTAGGTTTGCTGAAGAAGGCTAAGCTAACGTAGATACCCGATAGATCTGAAAAGGGTGCATAGGGAGAGGCCAAGGGACTTCTCTTCTCTCTCCTAATCTAATAGCTAAATTTGGTGTAAATTTCATCCCCAAAACTCAATGAGATTGCATAAGGCTTAGAAAGTTTGAACCCTCAGTTGTTTAATAAGCCTTATTATTTGATATCCGATTATAGGTTCGAGAACAAATAAGAACTTCACTAATTCATTTTTTTGAAAAATGCGTCCGTACAGTTACATACATGGTATGCAGCAGTAATGTTTCCCTATTAAGTACGCGTCATATAACGTAAGTTCTATGCGATTCAATGTTTGTAAATGGTGCTTGAGGAGTTTGGTAAAACTCAAAAAATGCTTGAAAGTAATAACCGAAGATAATGTAAATATAGCGCATGGTATTGATAGATATGTTTCTGTCTTCAGCGTCGTCAGCGTTGCTCCGAGTGCTTTTCTACCTCTACTCTTCCACAGGTAGCCTTTTCACCAAGATATGTTGATCCTTTTATGATCCAGTTTATGTTTGATCATTTCTGTGTTGTTTTTGAAAATTTCCTTTATCAAATTTCATTGTATCAATTTTTGCGTTTTCACTATTGACAAGTATTTGGAGAAGTGTTGCTCGTGATAAATCAAATAGAAACTAAAGAAAAAATATATTCTTTTATTTTTAATTGTATCGTCTACAAAGAATAGCTTTGTCTGAAACGATATTTACGTACAATTAATTATTAATAATATTAATTACGAGGAACATTTCTAAAACAAACCTTGTCTACGTTCGTTCAAAATTCCAGGAATATAATTGACCGCAAAAACCGAATTCATTTGCCGAATTATTGCCTCTACAACCTTCCATAACTCCAAAGTATTTACTGTATACGACGATCTCAAATTAAATTTGTACATACCGTACGTGTAAAGGGAGTTTCGTAGGTAGCAAGATCTTATCCCACCGTCTAATTACATACCTGGAGAGATATATTATGAACTATGTTAATTAAGATCACATATTTGTACAGTGAAGGGTTCTTACAGTTTCCCCGACCTGATATTATAAATTTGCATCTGCGGCATGTTCTAACAACAAGATACAAGATTAATTTAATCCTTTGTTAAGGTGATCATGGGTTGCAGCACAAACAGAACGTTTTCTGAGAAAATAAACAGCTCCTTCCTTGGCACACAAGATGATATACCTCCCTCTAGAAGCTACAATAATACTTAATATCAATATTGTCTTACAGATTATACACCGTTGCCGAGCTTCCGGCGCGGCAATTTCCACCATGATAATTGCTCTTACCTACGGTGGTGATAGGCAAAGAAATAGGTGCTCTTACACCTATTTATCTTATTATACCCAACATCTTAAAACATAATCTCTTGCTTATGTTTTAAGATGCTGCCCTGCTTGCTACTCCTTGTTCTTAATTCTAATACTCGTATTATAGTAACATTTGCCAAGAAATTATTAAGAACGGATATAATTTCAATTGATTTGTTGATAATCTTTAACAAATTTGAATTTAATCACCTAAATAGCTTCATATTAATTATATAAAAAAAAGTAAGCGAATCTTGGTGGCGTATTTGGGCAATCGTCCAAATTTTATTTTGTTCGATTAGGTCTGAAACACAGTAGATATTTTACAGTCACCAGTAACGCCGTCCTTTATGTAACAAAATTCGAATAAAAAAGAATTCTCGTTCAAAATTTAATCTACTGGAGCGATTTGAATCTAGCGCACGTACTTCAATCGTACGGCAGATGTGATCCGATATTACGCTTTTCCTCTATAGCCCAGCTCTCCCGTATTACATACACGGTTTACGCCCTCATAACGACACGTTACTGCCGCCAACCCCACATATTCTGTCAATCTTATTTCAATCCATTTATATTTTATTTGTTTTTATGAACGTGGAAACTTCAGCCAATGTATGTGTAGGTATCTACACATGTATAACTGGAGCTACCGCCGATATCAATACGGCATAAGTCGATTCCGCATCGCCCAATAAGTTATGCGGCGGATATTTGAATGCTTCTATTTTTTATGCTTTGCGTTGACGCTAAATGATATGGAAATGTTTCGTATTTTTATATCGTTACGGAGTAAATTTACGGATTAGCACCATGAAAAAGAAAAGGACGCCAACTTCTTTTTGTGAAAGGTATCAATCAATATTTGTATTAATTTGGCCACTCTGCATGAGTAATTTATAACTAGGTAAGAGAAAAACGGCTGGTCCCAATACATCAAACACATAAAAAAAGCGTCTAAAAGCAATAACCAAAGACGATGTTAAAAAAGCTCTTGGCACTAGTTGGCGTTAGGTGATATGTCATCTGTAGTTTCGAAGGTTAGCGATATAAGCCGTAAGGCGGTATGAGAAAGAGAAACACTTGGAGCAACATTGATGACGCCGAATAAGCAGAAACAAGTCTGTTGGTTAGTGTTTTCTCGCCTCACATTGCTTTTGCCATGAGTTCCCATGAGCTGTATTATAATCATTTTTCGTTATTCTTTTTAAACATTTTTCATATATTTTATTTGTTCAAAATATGTAATCTACGGCCTTTTAAATTATTTGTCGTGATCAGAAGACCAATTGTAGTTCTACTTTCGAAGTTTGTATCATCAGCGCAAAAAATAAATTGCACCTCAGAGCTGAGAACAGTAATGTTAATAATATAAATTGAAAACAGAAGTAGTGCTAAGACAGATCTCTGGAGAACTTTAATTGAAACATTGTAAAAATCCGACTCGAGATTGTTGAATGAGATGTACTGTTACGTATAGAGTCAAGTAAGAATTGATAACATTCAGGTTTGCAATAGAGAAACTGATAATTAATCTAACAAAATAATGGAGGAAACAGGCGAATATCTGAGACATATCGAAAAACACCGTCTCAACATGTTGTTTCGGCAATGACCGCTTCATTTGATGTGATCCGCTTTTCATTAAGCTATTTTTTCAAGTTTTGAAAAAGAAGAAAGTCACACCAATTCCCATCGTAACTGGACTAGTTTTGCTGTCTTTTTTTCTTTAATTCAGCGTCGAATCGGTCTAGTAAATCAGCATTGTACTGTCCCTTCTCCAATTATTATGACTTACGGATTCTAAAAAATTCGTTGCCATAAGATTGCTGGCTAATGGAATAGTGTTCGTCTTCCTTGGTGCACTGAGGAAATCCGCTTTTGCTGATTGATTTTTGGCGATGTGTCCATGTCTCATCTACGGTCGCATAATGCCGCAGGAACTCACCTGCATTGAACTTAAACATGTACTTCCTTTGAAGTTATCACGTGATTCCGTTTTTAATCAATCAAAAATACAAGAGACGCGGCATCCATCTGGTAGATAGTTTTCTCACATTCAATTAATAAAATAGCAGATTCTTATAACATTTATTAGCGTCTGTGAAATAAATACGTGAAACAGGTAAACGTGCTTACTTATCGATATGCTTTCTATTTGCTGATTAACCTTTATCAGGCAATAACGTAAAATATCATACCTATACGTGCCGGCAGTTATGAGATGAGCTAACCTTTACATTTATTGCCCTTATAATTTAATCAGGCGCTAGATTACTGAGTGCGACCTTTTCAGTTTCGACCAGCTTCGTAATAATACCACGCTAGACATTATACAACGTGGAAAGAATGAAAGGATTCCTCCTTATATTATAACGCGATACCGATGTAATAATGACAATAAAGGCTATACGCGTCGTGATCTATTGCCATTATACATGCTCTAATAAAAATTAGGTATAAATAATATTCATTCGATTCTTTGCTCTAAAAGCTTTATTAGTTATAATAAAAGAGTTCCGCCCTGTTAAGTGCGGCATTATTCAAGTGAATGTATTTTGTGCGACGGAATGTTTATAGTTACATGTCTCGTTATCATTCTGTAGTATCAAAATTTTATTTGCCTCTGCTTTAATTACCACCCATTTTTATACGTGCCACTACAACGCAACTATTGAAGGAAAGTGCTAAGGGTGAAATGTACTTAAGAACTTGATAATGATCTTATAAAATTTCCATATTAATTGAAGATTTCGTTTAATACTCTGTGAGGTATCGTGACTAGAAACTCTTACTCTGCCTTATTTAAAACATATCGTTTCTTTTTGGAATATAATAAGTAAAACACATCCATTAGGGATTTAACTTCTAGCATAATATAGTGTGTAATCGCCTAGCATTTCTCCCTCGGTAAATTATGTAAGCGCATACATACATACGCATGAACACGTCACGTAGTCAGACATTACAAACCAGTCAATTAGCTTTACGGCAAGAATTTGGAGCTTTCTAGGGATATTCGCGTATGCATCTAGACATGTGAGATGTCAAGTTACTGTCTGACTTGCGGAACAACGTCGTTTACCTTACGCCGTTTCGTGGCAGGGGAATTTCAATTCATGTTAGCTTCAATTAAATCGTTTATGCTAAATAAGTCATATCTTCATAGTGAATATTTGAAATTACATAGAACAAAATTTATATCGGGAGGAATGGGACAAACCCCCAGACATTAAAGAAACTTATGTCTTCTTACCCGATTTGCTTTCAGGTAGCGTGTTAACCACATCGTTTTTAAATTTTCGCCTGTTTTCTGATGAATACGTTTCAATAATACAGAAAATTATAGACACGAATTTGTACCACTTTAGGTAATATTTACAATCGAAGACTGTACAGCTTCTTAGCTATAAACTGCTCTTGATTGGCTTTTGCGCAATATTTACAATGTTTTATTTCAAACTAGGAAAGGTAACAGGGAAAAAAATAAATCTTTGAATTAAGCAGATAACAAATAAATATAGTCAAAGAACATAATCGATAAGAGATTACAACGGCAGGTAACTCACAATATACATACAGTGGCGGCCATATAAATAGCACAGGTAAACTGATATGGATGAATTGATAAATTTGATTTATTTAACTTAGCTTAACAAAAATGTAGCAAATGGCATGCAGTTTATAATAAACATACAATATTTTATAAAGTTCAAGATAAACAAATTAAAAAAATAAATATATTATTTTTTAAGTGGGCATAGAAATAGCACACTTAATAACAATAAGGAAATACTGTATTATTTCTTTTTTTTTAATTCTTTTTGCTTTTACATTTAATATTTTGCTGGAAACCCTTTACAAGCCAACATTGCTGCACATCTTCTCGGCACACTTTCAACTAATTTTTGACATCTCTCTACGGGAATGTTATGCCAGGCTTCTTCAATAGTATTCAATAATTTGTCTAATGTTGCTGGAGATTTAGACTTTATAACAACCTCAACATCCCCCCATAGATTTTCTATGGGATTTAAATCAGGGCTTTGTGCAGGCCATTCTAACACTCGAATCTGTTTCTCCTCTAGCCACTGTTTTACGGTCCCCGCCGTATGTTTGGGATCATTGTCGTGCATTAAACTCCAGGTCACTGGAAGAAATTCATCAGCATATGGTTCCATCACGTTTTGTAAAATGTTGCGATAAACATACTATTTTTTCTGCAATTCTGAATATAGACCCTACGCCACGCCATGACATAGAAGCCCATACCATTACGCTTCCTCCACCGTGTTTCAATATTTTTATAGTGTACCTAGGGTTGAATCTCTGATTGATGGGGCGTCGCACATACATTCTTCCGTCAGACCCAAGTCGGTTGTATTTGCTCTCATCTGTCCAAAGTACAGATTTCCAGAAAGAAAGCGGCTTTTTTGTGCATTTTCGCAAACAGTAATCTTCTTTGACGGTTTTTATTTAACACGAATGGCTTTCGCACTGCAATATACCCATGTAAGTTAAATTTCTTCAGCCGACGTCATATTGTTCTTCTCGATATATCAATATCAAATTGTTTATTAAATTCGGTTTTTATTTGTGCATCTGTGCGAAAAGGATCTTCTTGACTTAATCGACGAATAAGGTTGTTTTGTCGTAAGGTTGTTTTACGAGGCCTAATCTTCCGTTTCTTGTAAAGTTTTTTCCGTCTGAATATGTTTTATCGCATTTTGTATTAATTTACGTGAACAATTTAATGTTCGTGATATTTCTGAAATTGATATGCCCTTCTCTTTCATGGTGCAAATTAACTCTATTTTCTCTGGTGTGCAATGTTTTCCTCGTCCCATTATACTAACACATAAATTTTTGTTATTAATAACACGTTAATTTTAAAAGTGGTAAGTACACCACTTTTTTGGTACAAAATAACTCGAAACGTAACACTATAATAAGATTCCACTACAGAACCGACAACTGTGCTATTTATGTGCCTGCTAGAAAAGTGAAACTAATTTATTTGGTTTCATTGAATCCCGAATTATTGTTCTGGCATACGCAGCTAGGGGAAGTACACGCGACCTTCTCGGGGACTCTCACGCTAGTTTAATAAAAATTTAAACGGGAACAGCTTGAGCGGTTAATTCAAATGAAATTTGATGCCTGCGCTATTTATGTGGCCGCCACTGTATATTCTCATTGTTTAAGGTTAGGAAGCTCGTATTAGACAGGACGAACAATCCTTAATTTAGTTTGGCAGAAAAATGAACTTTATAGACACCTCAATCGTACTTGTTGTCGTCAAAGAAATGTTTTCTATCAATATCCATTTTGTTTAATTATTGTCACAAGAACGCCTTAATACAGACATTGTGAATTTTGTATGTTTTTATAATAATATTATATCCCATAAAGCAATATTGAGTCTACTTTTTAATTTACTTTTAATTTGAATAATAACTAAAAATACTTCGAATTCTGGAGATATTAGACGAAATTTTGATAATTAACGAGTACTCCAATTAAAATAATAAAAATTAATGAATTAAGGGTATACTTCGCTTCACCTCTACGTCCCCCTGCAATATAATCCATTGAATATTTAGTATGCATTGAATGTAGATACCGAAACTTTCGAATCACAGAAACGTACAGCTAAACCGAGACAGCATAAATCATGCCTTTTTAATGGAAAAATATAGGAAAAGTATTTTATCAAAGAGCCGAAAGGCGAATACAAAGCGGGAAGTATCAAACGGTCATTGTGGACGAAGTTGCGGTTACATTGATAACGCAAAACTTCCCACAGTGCTGTTTGAAGCATAAATCAAAACTTGCACTAAGCGCCGCTGCGGTCTGAATACTTTTACCCTCTCTTCTTTTCTGGAAACGATAAAAAGGACTTTAAGGGAATGTATCTACCACGAATACATGCATATGTATGGAATACTTACGTATACATGGATCGCGTGCGTTATGCGATATACTGAGTGATGTTTTCCTTAAAAAAATCTACTTTCGAAATAACTTTTTGGATTTAGAAAGCGACTGAGTGTAGAAAATGATTATGCTTCGTTCTTCGTAAGAGTTTGGTTGAGAATTGTTATTGCATTTTATACAATCCATAAATAGTTAGAGATCTTGGTGAAAGAAATGCAACCGTTAGTTGGCCGCTAAGAAGTTAGGCGATTTAACTCCATTAAATTACCTTTTCTGGGTTATTTTAAAGTTAGGGTCTACGCAAAAAAATACGAACCCCCTTTCAACGACTTTGTGGATAACTCGGGCCTAATGTCACGAATACAAGGTTCGATGTTCAATCTTATCGCATCAATTAAAGTTCACCATCTCTGCTTTCGCGACATTAGGCCACAAAGTCGTTGAAAATTGGGTTCATCGTATTCACTAACATGCACGAGGTGAACACTAAATTGATGAGCAATTTAAAACATAATGTGATAAATTGCACTTATAATAATCGGATTATATCTAGAACCCTTTATTTTACGATGTTATTAATAAGCTAATAGTTTCCGCAATATTCAGAATTCTCCTGATTCGCTTAATTTACTAGATTTCGGCGCGATTACGGTTCTCCTTATTGCCGACCGCAAGACCAGAACTAACTCGGAGCCTCCGTCGGTTTATTTATGGGAGGATAGTCCGGCTCATTCATATTTAATGAAAATTTAATCAGTTTTCTTAGTTAAACTTGAACTACGATTTCCTCTCTTTCACGGCGGACCACACGGCCAAATAAATCATGGCTGACCACATTTAGAAGCGTTCGATAAATTATTCCGTATGAATTATTCGGACTCGGTAAAGGAGTTCTGCTTCGGAACTTGGTGCAAAACTAGAACTCAATGAATATTTAAGGATAGGAAAGGTCCGTGCGGGTTATAACTATTAACATCAGCTTGTCAATAATCTAGTATAATTAATAGAAGTAGCAAGAAGCTCATATAAAAGGTTTCTAAAGCGGAAGGTTTTCAAGAATTGTTTTAGAATATTTGAGAAATTTATTATGCGATACAAGTGGCTGTTGAAAATAGGTGAATAGCTGCTCCAGAGGTGCATTGCATTTAGCCAAATAATGGTGTGAGGTAGGGAAGCACTTGGAGCAACGCTGATGATGGATAGGCAGAAACATATCCGTTGGCTAGCGCTTTTTCTTCTGACATTGCTTTTGCTCCGAGTTTTTGGTTAAAAAATGAAGTACCGCGAAAGAAATAACGATGGAATCTCTAATTAAGTATATGTTTTGTATTGAAATTAATTTTAATGGAAAATATCTTAGATCTTAGATCTGCTGTAACTATTTCAATAAATATCATCATGGTTTTCTCCCTACACAGACTACTGTCATTAATTAAAACAATTTACCGAAGAATTTACTTCCACACAGCCGGCAACTATTCCTTTCGCAAATATACGCGCCAAGTTAAATAATATTTAATTCGAGCAGATGCCGATGACAATGAACACGCTTCCTGCGTTGCCCAGAAGAGACCGCAAATTCTACTTGAATTTGGACCTGAACTCGGCCGCACTAGACTGGACAAATCGTACGCAGATGTTGCATGTTTTATACGTGTTTGCGAACAAAACTTGAGTAATTTGTCACCTTCTCTTTTTGTGAATTGATTAATTGTTCCATTTAGTTCGCCTCACGTTGGAGAAGCCGTTACTATTGTAAATTAAATTGCGTAGCCCCGGGGAAGTTGCACTGGATGTGAAAGTGTGTTATTAGGAAGGATGAAATATGTGTAGCAAGTTTCATCGAGAGAACGAAGATTATTAGCTTGGATTGTATTAAATTAAATTCTTGTTTGTGACTTTTGCTATAGCTTTCGTTTGGAATTGTTTTTTTTTTTAGAATCGTAAAGAGTGACTTGATGTAAAACTAATTCATGCCATTAAAGCTTTGTTGATTTTTCAACTCCGTTTCTTTACAAGAGAATTTTGCTTTTAAGATTATCCGATTCTTTCATCTGTCTATACGTTACTTAATTTATTTATATTTTTGTGGACGTCGAGGAGCGTTTGCGTAAAAACTAAAAGATGAGCGTGTATGGCATACAATCGGGTTTTAAAAAGTTGTAGGATAAATTTCCGCTCATCGGCCAACATTTTGTAAGCGTATATCGTCGCAAAACAAAATATTTTTGTCTATTGTGTATGGTTTGCGTGATATTGTGCGTATTGTTCGCGAATATAACGGAACAGAGACACCGAGCCGCCAGACAATAAATGTACGTATACGTATAGATATGCGCCGCATCCTCTACAGACGTTCCGCAGTATTTTGAATGAAGAAGTTTAGATCTATCAGGAATGACTTGTCATAAAGTTAACGTCAGTGTAACTGGTTATATGTGTGCGTCTATTCGATGTTTAAACTAACTTTGTTTGGGGGAATATATTCGTTATCTCCGCGAATGTACATACGAAGTTTCATTCATACGACGTCCTGTCAAAAGACGTGTCATAAGCGGAGATTCGGGCTACTGAAGCATGATTGTTTATTGTTAGCGTGAATTCGTAATTGTACGCAAATCGATCCTATACAGCCATTAGTCGTGATATAACATACGACGCTGAATGGTATCAGTTTGCCATGTTTTCTCGCACGAGTCAGGAAAATTTTACTCTTGAAGCTTAATGTTGTTTGTGTAAGGGAATCGTTTAATTAAACCAACGTTTTTTTTTTTGAAATTGACGCGCTATAATATATATTGTTTTTTGAAGTAAACAATTGTTCACACCTTCGCTTCAAATTGGCCCGGTCTTACCATGACCATATATTTCTGGGTGTTTACGCGTTCTTCTATGTACACTGCCGTTCAGTGAAGTTCGGTCATACAATAAAAATCTATTATATCACACTGTATACAATTATTAATACATAAAATTAGAAAAATATTAAGCATACACTCTTTTCTAAGGGATTAAAACCATAAATCATTATGTAAAGTAGAAATATTGCGACAACCACAATAAAGTCCCTTTTACCATATTATCATTCCAAGAATTTTTCGGAAGTACCGATTTTTTGGAACGGGTCGTTTGGGGATTATTAACGAATGCTACATTTAGGAAATATACCGCAGTATCATTGTTGTTTATTTATCACGGGCGTAAAGATATAAATTTGTTTCATTTTACTGTTAAACGTGTGTTGGTGTGCATCTGTCGTTTTTGCGCGAAACTTTTAAGAAAATTTACTACAAAATGGCACGCGGCAAGCCTACCAGTGTAGAAAAACGTTCACGCATTATTACGCTGTTTGAAGAAGGATATTCGGGGCGCAAATTGCTGAAAAAATAAATATGAAAAGTTCAACAGTAAATGACATCATAAAGCGATATCGGACAACTGGGACTATAGAAAATCGTGTTCGTCCTGGAGCATCTAGGAAAACAACAAAAGCTGAAGATTTGAGAATTGTATCATTAAGCAAACGCAATAGAAAATTAACAGCGCCACAAATAGCAGCCGAAGTCAATCGCGGCCGTGAAGAACAAGTTTCGGCGAGTACGGTAAAACGTCGACTTGAACAAGCGGACCTTCATGGACGCATTGCCATTCGAAAACCTTTATTACGTCGGGGTAACAGAGCAAAACGACTACAGTGGGCCCGTTCTCATCTAGATTGGTCGTTAGATGATTGGAAACACGTGCTTTGGAATGACGAGTCAAAGCTTGAGGTTTTTGGACAAAATCGACGAGTTTATGTCCGAAGATCTAAAACCGAAAAGTGATCCCGAACTGCATTGTGCCAACAGCGAAGCAAGGGCGTAGTTCTGTGTTAGTGTGGGAATGTTTCTCCTTTGCTGGGACGGGAGATTTATGCAGAGCGCAGGGTGTAATGAGGAAGGAAAATTATTTTGCAATACTCCAGAATCATGCAGTGGCATCAGGATAGCGTATAATAGGCCGTAACTTTACATTCATGTACGACAAAGACCCAAAGCACACTGCGTTAGTGTGTAAGAACTATCTAAAGGAGCAAGAAGAACAGCACACCCTGAAAGTAATGACATGGCCCCCACAAAGCCCAGATTTGAACCCGATAGAGTTGTTGTGGGATGAACTGGACAGGAGGATCCGAAAAATATGCCCAACTTCACAAGAACATTTACGGAATATTCTGTAACATGAACGGATTAATATTCCACAATCCGTTTTAACAAAACTTATCGAAAGAATGCCTAGAATAGTTCGAGCGGTGATTAACAGCAAAGGAGGTTTTTTTCGATGAAAAAAAAATATAATGTTCAGTATGTTATATTAGGCCAGAATAACTTTTTATTTATTTATTTTTGTCTTTTTTACCTGTACAAACAATAAAATTGCATTTTGTTTTTAGTTTTGTTTGTTTCTGTAACCTTTTCATGTTTTTTACCAACCGACCGAACTTCTGTGAACGGCAGTCTATATGAGGTCAGTTCCTAGAATGGAATCCGTAGTACTACATCATCTAGATTAACTATTGAGCTTTTCTTCCACATAAGCACTCTAAGCAAATCTTTTGGAAGTGTTTTACGCCTCCAGATATATACGAAACATCCAAATCCCCATTATAAATCTTAGCAGAAACTTTTTAAACGGCAAACGACTATTATCGCCGTAACAAAAGTTTAGGAGTGACGAAAAGGTGCAAAACACCAGCTACCTCTTAGATCTTCGGACTGGATCCAAGGCGATAAACTTGAAGGGAAAGCTTCGCTTTGAATAAAACAAGCCGGAAATGGAAAAAGTAAGATAAAGGTCGACTTAAACGGCTCCGTACGTCGCTTGAACGCGAAATATATACGGGATATCGTACACACGATACATACATATATGCATGTAGCTGAATATCATATGTGACGCGTGAATTGATATTATTGTCTGCGTGATAGATGATCGTCGAGGTGAGAATGGTCTCCGTCGAGATATTTACGGCGAATCGTGTTCATCTTTTCGATGTATAAATAATCCTAAACGTTGCCGAGGTTTTCGGGAGATACTCAAGGTCTATTTGTATCTCCGACGTTAATAATTGAATTTATACTCTTCAATATGGTGGCCTTTAAGATGAGTGAAATTTACTAAAGTACCGTTCATTGCTTTGATTTAATTTTTTTTTATTTAAAATTTCTTCCTTTCCAAAAACTCCAAGTCTTTCGAGGAAATAACAATTGGCTAATGCCAACTGGAGATAAAAAAAGGGGCAGTTCCTTATCAGCTAACCGTTCTAAAGTTTAAATAATTGTTTATAACTTCTAAACTAAACAAGGCAGGTATGGGGATATCGAAGATTTTTTGGTGGTAGTGTACTCATACATTGGATCTTAAATTCTAAACACCCTGTATGTGATAAACTAAATGTTGGATTGTTACTAGAAAGTATGAAGTTTTCATTATCTTCTTGTCGGTACAAATATGACGTAAAAAAAAGAAACACAAAAATTAAAAAAAAACAAAACCATTCTTTAAAGATTCATAGAATCTAAAGAAGCAATAAAAAGTCTGCCACTCCATTAAAAATATACGACTTCCGGTATAACCGGAAGTAATGCGCGAGGCTAAACATAATCTGTAGACTAAGATACTAACTACGAAAACTATTAATGAAATCTCTGTTTGGAGAATAAATAGACCAAACTGTTGACTATCTGCACTTGTTTAAGATTGTTTCAAATTTTTTCAAATTTGGAATGTTTTTGTAACGTTGGGAAAAATGTTAAAAAAAATTGAAGCCCAAACAGGCTACTACAACGAACGATCCTCACATGGATAATTGATAACATACACGCATTAAAGTCGGAATTATATTACTTTTTGTTACAATCTTCCTGCAAATTTTCTATTAAACGTACTTGTCTATTTCGTATTAGGACCTATAGTATTGATTTTCCTCCTCCATCGAGAAAGGACGAGACAACAGAATCGGCGCGATATTTATTAGATACGAGTATGGCAGCTAAGTTATCTTGAAGTCGTCGAAGTACCTGTACTTGAATATTAACATGCGTTTGACAACGTACAACATCAGAGGAATATTGCGAGATATTAGCGGGTTTGCGGATGACATGAACCGCCACCGCAACCGTGCCCTCTGGCGTCTGCGGCATACTACTCAAGTTTGGAAGCTTTGTCCAAGGCTTACTATGGTAAATATGATGTGCGGTTTCTCTGTGAGCATCGGATCTCCACTCGACGGTGGACCTAACGTTTAGGATTTTTTCAAACGGAAATATCAAAGGAAAAGTGCTTTATTGAAATGTACATTAGGCGGATTTTAACTTATTTATTTAGTTTAACTGGGGCGTGAAGATACAACATGTAATTTTCCAATGTATACTCTTTCATATATCGATCGATGCAGTTCTCGGTGGGACAGTCTGTATAAAGACGTGTTATTATTAAGACATATTCCCTGTTTGAGTTTATTCCATTTATTCATTGCATCTATTCTGTTGCATTCTATACTTCCCTGCTTTATTTTCTAAATTTGTTACTAAATTCGACATTAAGGCACACGTGTCGAAACGAATAATTGAATTAAAATCAACCTTCTTTTACTAAGAGTATAACAAACTTTGCTAAGTTGAATTTCTATTATCCGCAACTCTTTTGGGCTGAAGAATAATCCATTCTGGGTGAACATAAATCTTTCATTAGTTCTGTGATTAGCTACATCAATTTGTTCTTATTTGGCGTGTAAGACGGTCGCTCTAACTTATCGAAGTTCTGTGTCTGCGAAGAAGACTGCATTAACCAAACAAGTATATCCACTCCGAAGGCCACCGCACTAATCCTTCGTTCTGCTTAACTATTGATAGGTCGAAGGGGTTCGCGCATGCATTAAATATTTAAAACTTCCAAGCTAGGCCAATTAATATAAAACCGAAGTGTGATAGCGACAGATTCATATAATTACGTTAAGTGTTAACATTTTTTTTTAACCAATATCGTATCGTAATGCATAATATTGGTTGCACGTATAATGAATCTTAATAATCAAAATAGTGGCCACAATCTCAACTCCCTTGCTTCAAATCGCTAAATTAAAGATAAATATATATTAACGGAAACAATTTCCGCAAGATTTGTTTCTACGTCCGAATTGACCACGGACTCTCAGAATTAAGGTGTTACCGTACAAAGCGTATAGCAGACATTTTAGATAAAGAACTCTGCGTAATAAACAAAGGAAACGTTGTTGATCTTCCCTTATCGCAACCGATTTTACGACACATCTCTGTAATGTTCCACACACGCATCGAATACGTCTATCTCGAGAAATATATGCGGGTAAATCGATTAACAATAAACGAGACGGGCGTACCTCCCGAAAAACCGGATTTTTTTCTCCACTTCCACCAGCCGCGATGATGTTGCGCCATATAATAAAGTGATAATGTGGAGGTAATGCGGCCAGAGATAAGCGGCATCGCGATGATCCCGGACCATTATAAAAACATCAAGCATCATTTATAAAGATAAGCGGTTGAATGTCGGGCTGACAGGTCGTATTGGTGATCGATTAGGAATCAATCCGACACAGAGAGCAGTCAATGGGCGTGTGACGTCATTTCCTTTGTGGCGCTATCGTACTTCTGGTTCATAACGTTCGCATAATGGGCAAAATCGAGCACACGTTTATAACCCCACGGGTTGTTTTGTGGCTGCGTCTGTATGAGTACGTCGATATAGACGGCGTACAAGTGTTCGCGTGAACATGTAGGTATTTACGTGTGGAGGTATTCCGCGAATGCGTATTGTATGGAATAGGAATGGTATTATGGCGGCAGATTCTACACAATTGCAAATTTAGACACAATACTTTGTACGATAAGCGTTTGTTGCGAAGCGATTTACGACAATTTACATTTAGAACAATGCTTCTCAGCAAATATTGGGCGGGGTTCGAACTGAGGGTTGGATTTCGTCCATTTCGTTGCGAAAACCTCAAAATACTAGAATCACCATGCTATCCTTTGTACAAGCTACAAAAGTGACTATTTCCTAACCCCAAAAATATAAAATGAGGGTACTCTGGAAATTATTAGAAGGAAAGGAGAGGCTTCTGAGGTTGCTATAAGCTATCAGCCATATTGAGTCGCTCACCGCACACACAGAAAAAAAACCTTCTCGTAGTATGAGAAAACCAATGACAATCTTATGTCCAGCCAAAAATATCACCCACAGTTTTTTTTTTTTTTTAGAAAATTTATTTCTCTTTAATAAAGCATAACAAAAAAGAATTCGCTATTTGGCCGACACGAGATTTAAAACTAACAATATAACTTAACAAAGAAAAACTTTGATATATGGCTAGATTATTACGGAGTCTATCAGGAGACTCCATAATTAGTCTTCATTATTTATTATTAACATGAAAAATCGAGGGGATTAAGATCAGGATTATGAGCTGGGCATGACATAGGTCCTCCGCGGCCAATCAAAATAACTTTGATTGTGCTATCGATCACCATTTACTCAAAGTAAATAAATTTATAATAAAGAAGAGAACAACAAACGTGTGATGTTACTAAATCTGCTGCAAAATTGCTAAAAACAAATTTCGGCAATACAAATAAGAAGTCGGAGAATTGCTGAATTCGATCACGTTTCTTTAAAAGCTGTGTTACGAACGATAGATTTTGCAACCAGCTCTATTGTTAGACTAAACACGCAAGATCCGATAACACGTATTGTTAGCACGAGGTGTAAAGTTTACTACAGATTAACGTATCATGCAGAATGACAGCTATTGTAGGTACACGTAGATGCCGATAAGAATATTCCAAGGTAGTTCTATTAGAGCCTGTACACTCTGTGAATATAAACTGTAACAAAATCAATACCTTTACATTTACATAATATCGGGAGAATATCGTCTGTAAATTTTTCTCGGATTAATGGATAGAAAAAGCACCTATATTAATGGTAAGAAAATTCAGAGAGTTAGCAGGGAACACCCGCAAAAATTAATCAAAAACTAACAAATGTATAACCATAAAAAAAAAAATAACTAAACGTTTTTTGTTTCTTTTATAACCAAATTTAAGCTTTATAAACTCTGATTTTTTCAGATATCTTATTCGTGTCGGCATATAAAGACGAAATACGTACGCGTAAGAAACATTATTAATTTAACCCACAAAAAAAAAAGAATTACAGACGTTCCCTCATTTCCAGAAAAGCACATTCCAACAACCTTTACATAAATATAAACAGGAAATAAATCTGCTTAACAATTTAGAGATAGAAGAGAGTCGTTAGGATGTACAGACTTCGCAGTAATTGAAAGAACCTCCGCTCTAAGTCGGGTGCGCTGAAGTCGCCTAATTTCCGGAACGAGACAAGATTTTTATATTTTTAGGATTCCTTTTAATTTTTCACCGGGTGATTTACGCGGAAAACATTATGTTCATTTATATTTGATAGGATGGAAGGAGCAGATCAGAAGGGAAGAAAAAGCGACGGAATGAAAATTTAGAATGTCGTCGTCCGAAAGTGAATATGGATTTTTTTCATGGTTCCGTCGTCGGGGGGATCTTAAATTGACGCGGAAATCAACGGCAAATGAAAAATAGGTACGATTTCGAATATACGGGTGTTACGCTAAGATGATTTTTATTTATTCGAAAACTTTGAACTAATAAAGAAACCGTTAAATTTGTTTATATTGTTTAAATTATTTGTTTAGTTAAAATAGCCTCTGCGAATTAGTTTCCGTATTTCAAAATTCGTTATTGAAAATTAGTATTCTTAACAGAACGATATTTTTTAACGCTCTAAGTTGCCATCTTATTCACTTCTGATTAGCCTGTTTGTTTCTAACAATTATCTTTTGTAACAGTACTAAATAATCTTGATTTCGCTAAAATCCTTTTTTATACCGGTAACTGTTAATCTTCTGCAAAAGAAAAACTATCCAATTTGTTGCCTAATTTGATCACAAATCACTAACAAATCAGGGTTATTTACGTAACACGTGCACCGGCTAGACAAATGGTACAGTTAAGCCGTTAGATTCAGCTGACCACCGCAATGTTTCAATGTCTGGTACGGGCACCGCGACGAGGCCATCGAAAGCACACGAGCAAGCAACAAACCCCCCGACGATGGCTAGCAGCGTATTTCTTGTTTAAGAAAAAATGATTATATATGGCCCGAGGATTAGGGTATTTGTGAAATATACGATGTGTATTATTTTAATATCGTCCGTTTTTTATTCGGTATGTAGAGATGTGGAAAATACAGAAATAGTGGCGTTTGAAAATCTTGAGGAATGGTTACATTGTAATGTTGAAATTAACTCTAGTTAGTGCCATCACCAGCGCTGTTCAACTACGTCCATTCAGGTAGGTTCACATATAACAATTTCTCCGGTTTATTTAATTTTATTTAGTAAATATAGCTCTAGCGAACGATAATTTCTTCTTAATCTTCACCCTCTATTCTCTCGGCATTTAATTTTTAAATTTAAAATAACTTTATCGGCAAAATAATTCAATTTGGCATAAAATAATATTTTTATATGTGACGCACTTAGACACACTCGGAGGCTAAAATCTATGTGAAGAAGATAGAGGAAATCTTATTTAATTCATTAATTAATAATTTAATTAAATATATTTTTATCTGTGATTTACTCCCGAAACAATAGATATGCAACATAAAACAATAAAATTACATTCAATCTTTTATACCGGAAAAAAAGAAAAGGCACAAAAGATAAAGCCGGATGGATGTGCATTTCATATTTAATTCAATATGTGGCAGATGATGCTATACTGCTAGCGACTGGTGGTTGTGCGCTAAAGCACTGGGAAAACAGACATCACCAGACAAAAAAAAAACATTCTTCTTGCGGGAAGATTTTATCATGCGATGGACATACATCACTGTCTATTTGGACGGTCATCACGAAGTCGTTCAAAACCGGAGCACGTACTCTAGATTAGTCAAACTGTACCGGACAGTAGAAAACTAAATTATAACAGCTCAAAGTATCGGATACCATTGCGACGTTGGCTTTGAATATTTATCGTTTGTCAACATGAGTTTGTTGCGTTTTCTAGAGATATTTATTTGGAGCGAAATAGCGGAAGTAAATTATTTTATATTGTCACAACGTCTTAATGTTTTCGGTTGAGCTTTGTGAAGAAAAATAATGGAGGAAAAATGGTTTAATGAAAGAACTTTGAATAATAGAACCATTTATTTATGTTAAAAAGCGAAGTCGCCATGCATACAACTAACGGATATTAAAAGAATGGGGGGAAGAACAGAATATAATACAGGAAAACGTAAAACGACGAATTTTGGTTAGCCTAGACCAAATCCACGTTACATCTTCATGAGGAATTAGTTCTGTATTCATTCAAGCTAAAACCGTTCGCACTCATCCTACCCGCGACAGAGGCGCTCTCTCCGTACGTGTTTTTTAAATTTAAAGCGGTTTTAACTTTTTTTTAATTGCCCGACGCTTAATCTAATCGCGCTGGCAAGGATATACCAGTAATTGGTCCGCGTGACGTCATGTAGAGTCCAGCGGGATTATTATCCCTATGAATAAATTAACAATTATCTTAAGCTCGCATAAACATCGTGCACGGCCAACGTTGCACATTTTATGCAAGATGGGGTCGGCCGGCAGTGAATAGTACGCGGGAATAGTAGTGTTGTACAAGCGTTATGTTGTTTTTGGCGGTCCATTTGCGTTGTGTACGTAGTTAAAACTTTAAACGGAATCGCAACAAAAAGCGATTTATGTGGTTGCACGTTTTGCAATTTAAATTATGCAGGCGCTGTATGCTTGTATATGATATTTTTGAGTTGCAGTTTGTAAAGTGCAATTGTGAGGCGATTTTTTTCCCGCAACACGACCGGTTAGTCCGGTGTAATTTACGATAGTGAGCGATTTATATGTAACAAGAAGAGCAAACACAAAAACGGGAATAGTATATAAAGTGCATGGGATTCATGAGGAAGTTTATATAATAAATAACGGGAAATGCAGTGCTATGCATTCATTACATTATATGAATATTCATTAATGTACAATCGGCTATACCGATATTTATTTAGTAACGAGATAATACACAATTTGTTAAAGTTCTTCTTATTTTTTCTTTAAACAAGCGGAAAATGTAAAATACTTGATCAGTAAGTTGTTACCAGCGACGCCACAGTAGTCAATTTTTTTAGATTCGCTCGATTTTAACAAAATTTTAGATTTTTGCAATTTAGGACTTTTAAAATAACCCTATCATAATGTTTTTACCCTATTTTCGCTACGATCCCCCTTTAGAGCGAGCGAGTATTTAATAAAATTAGGCATTTAGTCAAATCTTAAATTTGGCTTAAAAATTGTCTTTTCTTTTAATGTTACTTATTGATATGTTTTAAGTGTAACGTAGAAAATTAAGCATACAGTGTGTTACATTGATATGGGACAATTCTATAGTCGTCGAAAAATTAACGGATCAAAAAAAAATTTTTTTCAGCATGTAACTAGACGAAACTTAGATTTTGGTATATTGATTTTTGCCATCGGACTGTTCCATTATGAGTCCTATTATGAGTAATCAAATGGTCCACTCAAAACACGAAATGCTGAGTTTCATTGTAGCATTTTATATGGTCTGTTCACCAAATTAAAGCCACATTTTTCTTTTATCAAAATTGGTCCAATAAATTAATAAATTTCTGTTTATTATATCCATGAACACAAGCTTCCGTATTTGATTTTTAAAATAATTTCGAGCTGTACCCTTCGTTTGGGAGAATTGAACATTTCGTTTGCACATTTGATTAGCCACCTAATCGTGACGTCATCGCAGGGGAAATTCAATCGAGATAAATGCGAGATTTCAATTGGATGAACGTTGCAACGATAGATGCTGTAGCGGGGGATTCACTGGCAGAGAATCAACGATACCGTTATGTTAGCGTCCGGCTACATCGCGACGCTTCCAGCTTACTTTACATGGTTTCCGCTACATTACGCGCATTACACATCACTTTGTATCAAATTAACTCGGGCGGCATCTGCATGACGCAGGAGATTCCCAAAGCGAAGTGACAAGTTCGACGGACCGGAAGTAAATTTTCGATTCTGTGCATTGATATATCACTCAACCCCTTGCTTGCTTTTCTCGCACGATCTATGTATAACCGCAGCCTTTTTTTTTTTTCTCTACAGCGCTTCTGATCCTCTCCTCGGTTTCTCCATTTCCCTTCTCCGCAACTCTTGTTCGCTGAACATCATATATTTGCTATTAAATACATATCCTAGTGTCGTCTCTTTTTTAGTCGTTTATACTAGCGTAAGACGAAGTGAGAGGGAATATCGGTGTGAATATGAAGTTTTTGGGGGTCGACGAAGCGCGTTATCTGATTAGGTTTGATCGCGGTTAGCGACGACTGCCTTCGCTTACGCTTGTCGTTTGTTTTATACATTTATTCATGGTACATTAGATCCTGTGTCGGTTAAGGTTCCGTTATGTGAGAATATGACATAAAAGTTCGTCTCTCTACCTTTCCTTTTCTACTATAAGATACATCTATATGGTGTTAATATAATAGACGATGTGGTTAGATAAAGTTGTGTGATCCCTAATGTAACCCCTAATCAAGTGCAAAAATAACCATAAAAAAATTGCAGCCTTTGTTATAGTAGAATATTTTGGATGTTTCCCCCCAGGTCCTCGCTTTTATTTTGATTTGAAGGTTTCCATTAACTTTCTTAGATTTTCCGTAAATTTTGTCCTCCCATTAAGATAATCGCTCTTCTTCAGATCCGCTTCGCTATTTTCGTCGTCCTTGTCAATTTAGGCGAATATGGAAGAGGTAAATGATTCATGCACCGTTGGGAATTTACGCAAATTTAAACTGAACCTTCGGCATCGAACATAGTTGAGCGTATCTTCGTCCGAACTATAATATGTTTGTGAAATATTAGTTTTCGGTTAAGCGGGGAAATTCTGATTACGGAGTAAGGAAGCCGAAAGTCTCCGGTGCAGAACTAACAGAATTTCACAGACACGCTCCCCTGCACTAAACCAATAAGCAGTTTTCAATGCAACGTTGTGGCAGTCGAGTATAGTTTAGTTAGGTATAGGTTGGATTGTGCGAGACACTACAACAGTACAGCGGGTGAGTACACGATGATAATTATGCGGCAGACTTTGATAAACTTAGACCTAGCGGAGAGGCGGTAGGTGTGTATGTGTAACCCGCGGCGATATGGAAATTCTGTTAGTCTTAGGTGCTTCCCGAAATTAGGATAATTTAATTATTCCACTTGTTTCTCGCGACTAAATTCAATTATCATACGTGCGATTGTGTGTGAGCGTTTGTGCGAGATTGTTCGTTCTCGTCAATGTGGAAGTTGACGTCGTATCCCATTCGTCAGTAGTTGCGATTCCGACGCCGCGTACATCAAAAGTAATATGATAATTGGAGATCGTTTCATCCGTTTTGAAATCAAACACCGGCTGTGTGCGTGTGTGTCGGCGTATCGAATTTAATTAAATGAATTTTGCGACATTGTAACGTAATGAAGGATAGCTTCTAGCTACTATTCACAATACGGTGAAACATCGTTAAATTGATTTAGGTTACATTTAATATTTTTAATATATTGATTGAAAGATGGAAATTTACTTTTAAAAGAAATATCCGCGTAGTATAAAAAATAAAGTTTGTTAATTTAACTGCTATCAAGCTGTCGAATTATAATTTGCGCTTGTAAAACGGCAATAATTTATTTGTCTATCTAGAGTGGACGGTCGAAATTCATACCTTCCTCCGCGGAATCCTTTGTAAAAGCTGTTCTGGATTTCTTAACACACTAACAATAAGTGTTGCGCTCCAGAATGGTCGCGTTATCCTTGATTTCAACACAAATCAGTTTATTTTAAGAACTTCATTTCATGAGTAGTTACTTAGGCTTAAGTTCTTGAATCATCAGTTAAGAACAGTCATGTTTTGTTTGTTGTTGTCATAGTAACCCAACAATACCAACAGCAGAAATTACTCACGTTTAACAGTGAAGGTTTCTTTTACTTTCAGTGTATCCTATGCATCATTATACAAAAACGAGTAAGGTATAAATTTGCTATACGGTAGATACAGAAAGAATATATGGTGCTATTTAAAAAAATATTGGTTTATTTCTACATGGAGAAACCAAATATGTAATAATATATAGGCTGTTCTGTTTAAAATAACGAAGTTCTTGATTCGTTACTTACTGATCACCCTGTATAGATGGAAATATTTCTGGTCCTCGGATAATTTTAGCTTTCTACTGTTTACACAATAGGCGCAATTTTATAATTGCGGAAAGTTAAGGACGCTTATATGTCATTTAATTGGCTGGCATTAAAAATTGTCGTTTCTCATTCATCCATGCATTAGGTCCAGGCAGACGTGCTGTATATATCATATTTCATTAGTTAAAAAAATAAATTCACACAAATAGCAATTGCTTTTGTACGGTAAATTTATACAGGTGCTTCTACAGCACAAAGAATAATAGATTAAAGCCAGTTTTACCATATGATTATTCCGCAGCAAGTTCGATATAACGACTGGTAGTTTTTTTTTTTTTTTTTTTTTGTAAAAAAAAGGGGACGGAGAGAGAAGACTGCTATTACATGGAAATCTCGCGGGACCGAACAAACCGACTCTAATCTATACGGCTCAATAAAATAATGAGCGCGATAGTCTTAAAAAATGGCCAACTATTAATCTTTCCGGTCTGGCTATCGGGACCGCGCTAAACACTTTATTTTATAGAAGCCCGTTTCCCCTTCCTACGCTTCTCATCCTATGCCCGGCGCCCGTCTACGATTTAGTAGTTAACGCAGGTTAAATAATGTAGTGCGGGCATTGTGAGGCTGTGCTGGTCATCCCGGGAAATCCTGGGGGATTTGCGGATTAAGTTGGTAGCCATTACTTTCAGCTCTGAGAATATCGATGCCTTGCGCTACCGGGCGAACGGACAGGACGTTGCGGTCGCACCGTGCGGTCTCAGCACTAGAGGGATTCGTGAAAAATTACCACCATCTTAACTGGATATATACTCTATATTTTTTTGTTCTGTAAAATTAACTTCCTCACATTGTGGTTCTGTATTGAAATCTTAAGCTACTAATAAGAAATTATTTTCTAGTCGATTATTATTAATGTATTACTGAGTTTCAGCTTCTTTGAAAACAGCAAGTTGGTGTCAGCGTATGGACTATGGCGCCTTCCAAAGTACCAACAGTAAGTAATTATCATAAAAAATTCAGAAAATCTATTCGTACTTTAGAGCTTTTAAAGTTCTAAAGTTATAGTTAATCCTGGAATTTTTGCCAACTAATTTAAAATTAACTGTTGATCCTAGCAACTACGCCATTCATTTCAATTTCATTAAATTTACCAATGCCAACCGATCTAGAAAATACTTGGACATACCTGTGAAAACTACAATATCGCATGTTCAAGAAACATCAGCCTTTCGTAGAAATTTTAAATTCTACAAATTATTATCTTAGATTCATTCAGAAGGCGAACACGCTGTATGTATGTAGCTATATTTTCCTGACACCGTCACGGACTTAGCAAGATGGGGCGCTATAATCAAATGATCGAATCATGAAATTTAAGTCGGAGTAATTTGTCCTTTCACGTAAAGCGAGAAAAAGGGAGCGTGCGATAAGTTAACAAAGTCGCAAATAGGCAATTTTTAGGGACACGCAAATAAACGGTCGAACCAATTTACAGTAGTCGAAGCTCCCGATTCAATTCCTCACCACCCTCTTCCTTGGAGTTGCAACTCCCATTCCGTCTTCGGTTCCCTTTTTACCCCGCTCCGTCACCATTACGTCTACGGCATCAAATGTTCCATATTAAATAACAAATAACGTAGTTAGCGACGAGGTCTTTTCGCAATGCACGAGTAACGCCCGCCTCGCATAGCTTATTATTCAATAGTTTATAAGATTTCCCAAACAATACAGTCGCAAATGGCAACTTCAATTTAATATATAAGGACAATAATAATGGAAACCTCACCCGGGCAAACAAGTCGACAACTTCTAAATTGTAACATTTAGTCAAACAAAGGCGCCCCTCGAGTGGTATTGTGCGTGTTCTGTTCCATGGCATATACAGACCAGATCGTTCCACTACGGTTACACACCGTCGAAAAGACGAAGAGCAGTACGAGAAAGACGATGGAATATAGACGAGGAAGGAGGTATATGGATGGATGAAGGTTTGTTTGGCGGTAGCGAGACGCTAGTTCGCGTCCAACTCAAGAAACGGCGCTGGAGAGGGCGCAAGGAAGAGGGAAAGATAACGGAAACTTATATGACAGGGTTAAGGGTGATGAAAATGATAGCGGCAGCCAGTCAAGTTTAGTTTTCTGCCGTGGCCAACTACTGTAATAGAGTAATCGAGATATACACTGGAGCGTCATTCGATTTTTATTCTCCTTGGAAGTGGATAGATGATTTATTGTCCTTTTTTAATATATTGTCTACATTCTTCCTTTGTTATTTTCTCCGGTTGATTTTATTCATTTTGGATGTTGTGTTAGGAAATTTGCAAGGTTGAAGTTGAGCATCTTTTTATCTTACAAGAGTAACAGAATGAGCAACGATTTCGATGCTCCAAATGAAAATTATCTTCCATAATACATACAGAGTTTGTTGAAATGAAAATTTGAGCGTAACTTTGATCTTTGAACTTTTTGCCTTCTGATGTGATACAAGGTCATATGTATCAACAAAACAATTTCATGACATTTCTTTGCACAAATTGAATGGCAAAATTTATACACTGTGGTTCAAGTTTCAGTTGTGATTTAACCAAGACATGTGTTAAGCAAAACTTTAGTGTTATTTCTTAGCTTTAGAACTAACAAAAAGTTTTGAAATATATTTTTTTTTCATAAATCCTTAATACAAAAGCTTTTCTTCTTGTGATACTTATCCAGTAACAAAGATTATGTTCGAGTTAATAATTTTAAGTAGAAGTGGGTGATCAGTTCGTAGAAAATTCAATGTCTTTTGGAGGCACTTTGAAGGTCTAGGTACAAATACTTAACCTCTTGTTTACTTCTTTTACTATCATACGCAAATTTACCATTTTGTGAATAATTAGCGTATTATTATAAATTCCCATTATTTATTGTTTTCATGTGTTATTAGCATTTGCAAGACCGCATACCAGCTAAACATATTTACGGTAATACGCCACTGTATTCCCATCTACGCTTTATGCGAACGTATGTTTGTTGAAATGGCATAAATAATTGCGAAACGTTCATAAATACGGGCGTCCAAAGCGCCCTGGCCAGCCAACGTCAAATAATAACTTGTGGAGTTTTATTATTCCCAATTATCGGTACGGCCCGGCGGGCCGCGCCTGGGCGACTACTAAATATTTATTTATAATAACCCTGGCAAACGTATACATCACGCTAATCGCCCAATTAATTATTGTTAATTTGAAATGCAAATACCGCGTTACAACAAATCCAATTTGATCGCTAATGAGTTTAAAGCAAACACACTCGGTGTATTCGGTACGCTAGGCGACTCGGTGCTCGGCCTCCGGTTTGCCTTCAATTATGCGTACCCCGAACGGGAAAAATCTCTTAATTGTATGCAATCAATTCATGTTCAAACATACGTACATACGTGTGTATGGTTGATCAGGGCCGTACACGATCGATTTCGTACGCACAACCGGGTAAATTCAAACGGCTCATAATCTCTGAAAATTCTGCGAGATCAGTAGTAGATAGTCTAGAAATAGAAAATTTACTAGATCTTGAATGAATCAAATTGCTCGAAGGACAATTGCTTCAAACATCTCAAAACACTTTTTGAATACTCACTTGAAATAAGAAAAAATTACTAGCATTTTTTCCATAATTTATGATTTTTTTTATTAAAAATATTTGGGCTAAAGATTTTTAACGGATGATTAGTCCAAACGGTTACACCGACCCTGCATAAAATTGTCCTCCCCGCTTTTGCCGAATCTCATGGCTAAGCGTTGTGCACTGCCCGCTACACAGCAGTGGCGAAGCTCATGACGTCAAATCTATCCGATCCATCAATCAATTGAATTTCGTTGTACGTATCTGATAAAAACGTTCCGCCGATCCGCCGTTACCCTTTCCCTCGTCCATAATGGGTTAGAACGGGATGGGTTTGCGAACCAAGCGTAAAGACTGCGTCGCTCTCGCAACGTCCATGTGACGGCATAAATTCGCAGAAGCGGTTCCGGAGATCGGCTCCAGAATATGACCAATTGTTTATGACATAATTCTAATTGGACTGACTGGCTGCCGTCGCACCGTACCTACTTGTGTGACGCGTTCATTTTATATCATCTGTCTTTATCGGTGATGCGGTAATCTGATATTACGCGAACGGGTAATTACGCCGACGAGACAAGACAGATGTGCTTGTTTTGGGCGGTTTTGCCGACCCCGAGTACGTGTTCGTAATTAATGAAAGGGGCTTCATATGTCTGTGTTTTATGATAATTTCTGTTCGACAGTACTGCTACAAACATACGTATACAGATATTAGGAAAAATTTCCCTATTTTCAACAAAATTCTTATAAAAGCAAGTTATTTATTATTATTATTAAATTAAAAAAATTTAAAAAAAAATTATTAAAATAATTTAAAAGTTGAAGCAAGATAAAGATGCATTAGACTGCTGAAAATTAACAGATCGGCAAAGAACAAGTAAAAAACTTCTTTTTACTTTGATATTTCCAAAAAATACTGGTTTATTTTCTAATTTACCTAAATTGATTAATAACAAATATGATACAAAAATGGAATCCGAGAATTCTTTAATTTTTCTAAAATTATTTCTAACAAAGAAGAGGTCTATAACCACAAAAAAGATTATAGTTAAAATAAGCTATTAGCGTAAGGATCGCGTTTATTCCACCCACCGATAATATCAGTTATGGTTTTACAACACGTCGAGTAGACGACGCTATTTAAAGTAGAAGACGCTTCCACTCATCTCTGAAAGCTAAAGCTCCGATAAAAAGACGAAACGAAAAAGTCGTTCAAAAGAACGAATGGCGTCGAAGTAAAATGCTTCTGCTCTTTACTTGTATATCGTGCGACGGCTGTATGTATACAAGCCGCAGAAAGCACCGACATCAAGAGTAATCTTTATCTGTTGTGATGTCTCCATCAGCGCTTGCCGTATCTCTCGTCGATATTTTAGCGCTTTCTATGGTTTCGGTTAGTTTTATCGTTTATAGTTTCCGATCCGTCCTTTGTCCGCGATGATGCGATCTTTATGCCGGTCCGGAGAAGTTCGAAAGCCGACTGCCGTCTCCCCTCGGTTTTCCGCGAGGAGTAATACGAGTACGTTTCAGGATTCGACACAAAAACACATTGAAAATATTATGAGCTTCTTGTTATATACGCTTCCGTGTATCTGGTATATTTTATTTATATTTCAATCTGGAAGGGGCGATTTAGTTATTCTGGACACATCTTTCGAACGAAAGAATAATGCTTAGATTTCTTGAAAGATGCGCATATGTAAGTCTATGCAAGAAATGTTGAATATTTTGTGTTTTAGTGTTAGTATAGATTTATCATAGATCTCAGTATAGGCTACTTGATTAAATACGTATTAAGTTGTTAGTTCAAGTGCAAAATTGGCAGCAATATTAAACAAAAGCGGACGTCGCCTAGGATCAACTGGTTAAAGTCATTTAAACACGGAAAATTCCAAACCCCGCTGTATAGTACCAAATTATTCAAAACTGCACATGTTCAAAGTCGCGCATTGTAATATTTTTGTCGAGTTTTTACTTCGGTATATGGGCAATACACCATACAGAATTGTAACGCTGGTACACGAAATGAAATCTCTCGGTTTTTAGGGAGTGGCGAACGAATGAAGCATTAAGGCCAACGAGGAAAAAACCTTCAAATGATAATTTAGTATTTCCTCGTGTTAAGGTTCTTCGTATGTATCCAAAATTGTATTCTTTTTATTTACATGCCACTAAATCCGGACATCTCTATCTTAGTGTTCAGACAAAACCAGACAAGTCCAAGAAGTTCAAGCAAAATGAGACATATCATTGCAGACTACTTTGTGCCAAAAACACGGATTCAGAAAAATTGTGGTCAAGTTGCAAGTGTCTTATGTTTCTTTCAAAATAAGTTTAATTGGACTTATCCGGTCCTGAAAAATATCCTCCTCACGTACACTTCAGCATTAGTTTGAAAATCTTACGTTTATCATTCAATTTCTATTCTGGTAGGTAATTTCAATACGTCAATATCCCATTTTTACTAAAAATAATTTTAATACAGAAGTTTTTATGTTTATTCAGCGCATATAGTAGTACCGTTGCGTTGAATCTAGCCACCTACTTTTTATCGTAATATAGGTTGCTATTCTTTTCGAACGCGCTGCAGGAAAACGAACATTTCCCGGTACGTATCTTTCCCGAAAGTAACGACCGCCTAACGCATAGCTCGCAGCACCGCGATAGAATTAGGGTCAACCGAGGTGTCAGAACGAACATTTTCAACACCAGATAGCACCACATTGTCTATTTATGGCCCTGTTTGTCTCGTTTTGGCGTTTTTCCAGCGTCCGGAATAATATCGCCCAAAAATAGCGACCGCACACAAAAAGTGCAAAAGAGAGGAATGGGAAAAGGGAACTAACTATGCCATCAATGGCGAAGCGAACACAACTAGACGCAATAAATTTTACACCGAGTTTTAACCTGAATCATGGATGCTTGGTAGATGAAAGTGTATCTAATGCAAATCTGTACGCTATTATCGGTTGGTAGTAAAATTTGGGGAAATTTCGGATTTGGAAAATGGGGGGCACAAGGCACAAAAGTAATAATATAATGATAACAATATTATTTCGCCACGTTTCAACCTGTTAAAAACATGTAAGGTTACAACTGTTCATGAGCAATGATTTTTTTTCATCTTTGATGATGAAATGAATCATTAAGAAACTCTCGCAACACTAATAGTTAAAATATTTAAATATTTTTTTTATTAAATTTAAATAGGCAGCCCCCCATTAATAAAATATTTTGACAACCACAATTTTTAGACACCCAAACTATGCTTTTATTTCATGTCAGACACAAACTAAATTTAGGTAGACTTAACGAGAAAACCACTTTTATTTAAAACTGACACCTTTTAAGGTTGTTACATAATGTAAAAGAAGACAAAAGATGTTATAGATGGTACTACCCAGTTAGAAATCAGTGCTTTAAAGAATAATATTAAAGCACATAATATACTAAAGCTTATAAAAGTGCTTTGAACGCCTGCAGGTGTTATAAAATGCCAATATTTTAGTTCAATCAAATTTCCACGCATCCATTTTCAGAACTACACATATAGCAGAACACTAAATTTTCCTTTTAAGACGCTGCTACCTATCCGCTATGGATGTGTGTTCGGGTCCTAAATCATCCAACGGTGCGCTGCCGTGTGTAAATTACAGCTTTATGACCCTTTTCGCAACATTAAAAAAGATATGTGTTCGTTTCATCGACTATCACAAGACATAATATTGTTACGGATTGCCCTAGAACACGTGTAATATAAATATAATACCCAATCTGTCCACATTTACGGAAATCCCTTCTGTCTACCGGAGAAAATAAACTTTTTTCCGGGTTGTTTATCTTGATTTTCGTTTACAGGAAAGACGTCCGAGCTTAAGGCGCAAATATACTTGTTTTTATCTTGTTGATTATATTTTGGCGTTAAAAAGAATATATTCGTGTTTAAACGTATAACGTTTATATGAGCATAATCGTCACTATTGTCTTTTACAATTATCGCAGCAATTCCAAAGAAAAGCGATACCAATAAATTTCCTGCTTTTTTTCTCTTCTGCAGGGGTGGAGCTCCAAAGTGTTAGTAACGCTGACCGAGTTGTAATCATGCCATTAAAGGCAGATCCATGCATGAATCAAGTCCCTAACATGTCCCACCGGACTGTGGCCACGGCCCTTTTTGCCAGGTATCATCTAGGGTGTAGTTAGCGTAACTCAGTTGTAAATCTATGCTGTCCACCTTCGTTGCTTCTGAAGTTTCGAATGCTAAAGCGGAAACTTTGTTCTAGTATCACTGTCGGCTCTGTCGGAAAAAGTTTTCGAAAAGAAAAAAGCCTTATCAAGAAATATCGCAATAACAAGTGTTTTTTTGAAGAGATATGCTATAAATATGTAAAAACGAATTAATTCTTTTGGTAATGATACATTGATTTATCAGCAATATTGTCTCTGCTCTGTACAGGCTTCATTTTTTTTTCATTTCTAGATTAAAACAGGCTACAAAAAGGGTACTAAACAAACTAATATACAGGGTGAAATAACACCACCCCTTCTCAGAGAGTCGCCCTATATATCATAATATCACATCAATACTGGCGAAATCAGGTCAAGAATCCGTTAGCATTGTGGTAGATGATCTTCTCTTGGAGCTCTCTGGTCCTTTTCTTCTTCTGCTCATTTTAAATGCTTTTTGGAAAATTTGTGATTTTATTGACGCTAATAACCCGATTTACATATTTTCCGTTGATATATCTAATATAAGGTCCAGAGTTGGTAGTGTACTCTGGACGCAAGATACGATTTAATGCAGGCCATATTTAAAATAACATACCCTCTTTGAGTAAGAGTTTTTTTTAGCTTCCTGCTATCCCATATGATGTAATTATTATTATTGTTATGTAGTTGAACCTATAATTATCCCCGGCACTGTATTATCGCATCTTTTATCAGCCGAATTCATACCACTACGTCTCTGGACGTTGATTAAAGTTCAACAATTTCAAATGATAAAAGTGCAACAAACGACGTGCAGAATCATCCGTACGGAGCTGAAATATATGACGCAGATGCTCTAACCAAGGACCGGTGACCGTAATAAGCCCTTATAAAACAAAGGGGTGTCGTTATACGGGTTGAAGTTAACGCGGAATAATGAATAGCCCACATTAGTCCGGGTAAGTCCGGGCTCGGAGCGGTTAAGTCCGGATTAGCGGCTACTAATCGGCCGGTTAATCGATGTCGTCTCGGAGAGAAATAGGACTTGACTGCCGGCGATAAACTTGCTTCTCTTCTCTCTCTCTCCCTCCATGTTTCCATATGGCACCCTTTCTCACTTTGCGGTGATGCCGTACGTGGAGAATCGTAGGTACTATATGTACAGAGCGAAATGGTTCTCTATAAATCGAAACGGCCTTTGCTTGAGCTGATTTAGACGTCATGTTGATCTGTATAGGTATAGGATTTATTGGATGTAATTCTTATTGGTATTAGACTATGGAGTCCATGTAATGGCATGAATCATTACGGACAACACAAAATGGCCTCGATTATCTTCTTGATTAATAGATTAGTGATGCTTCTTTCAATAGAAAGACATATAACGAGGAATTGTGTCATCAGCATCGATAGAGGCGTTTTTGAGAAATTATTCGATCTTAAACTGGGAAGAAATAAATGTAAATCCTTCTCACGATCAGTATCTCCAGTTCTCTTAGCGCGTTTAAGAAGATTAAGTTATCTCCAGTTAACGAGTCAACAGCAAAGCAATTCTTTTTTAATTTTTTTTTAAATCAAAAATGTTTGTAAATTAAATATTTTTCGTCAAGTTCGTTAGGAATACTTCATTCTTAAAGGTTGTTCGTGATATCAAAGAGCCAGTCTTTCAGTTGCGTCCTCGCCTGGCATGCATCATGCTATTTTTAGAATAGGGAATATTCTGGTAGGATTTGCCACTTAGCGTCACTGCGAAGTGTCCGCGGGGTGTATCTGTAACCCCGAAATGTGCAGGATTACAGAGGGAGGAGCCGCTGCAACGTCTAGGACGGTAGAGCGTTGCGTTACGTGAACGTTCGTGGCTGAATAGCGTAATTTCAACAATCGCAAAATCACTCGTAATAAAATTATGAAGCATTATTATTATTATTACAAGACGAGTTGAAAGTAATTCACAATATTATCAAGAAGATAATCTAAATTTTTCAACAAAATTGCAATGCTGTTTTTCTCAATAAATATAAATTTTCTCTAGTTTAAATTCACTGTTGTTTTTATTTCTAACTACATTTAGAGTAAAGTAAGGCGTGCTCTATTTGTAAGATTTCATAAATAATAGTTAAAAGGGCTATGTTTCCATACGTCGAAAATTAAACAAAATAACAAACAATACGCTTAAAATCATCGGATATTCTTAATTATCCTCGTGCAAAAGGTAATACGCGAGAGGATTCAATCCGTCCTGCTAATATCTATCTAAATGAAAATCAAATATTGAAACCGTAATGATTAATTAAATTAATTTACCTCCGAGGCAATAAAACTGGGCCCAACGTTAAATTGATTCCGCCAGCGAGCTCGGTAAGTATATTGAAGTGTAGATTATTGATAAAGCAATTAATTAGGTTTAACTATCGACTACAAAATCGATGGGGATTTAATTAAACTGTTCCAATTAAACAAGAACTATAACAATCCCTAAACACGGTTAATGAAATAACCAAATATCAAATCAGGATGGCAGTCGACCTCTAATTGTTCGTAGCGCGCGTATATAAACCATAGACGTTCGGATCGGTTCCAATAATGACGGACGCATTTATCTGTTTATTCCATTAGAATTGCACGAACTCCGACTACAATGCCTAATAATGAAAAGGGGGCATGCACTTGCGTGAAGTTGATTGCTTTTAACGTGAGGATTTCTCGATTTTATAGTGACATGTATAAAATTTTTAAACGTCAGTTGCAATTAGTTGAAGAATCAAATGAATGAGTGGTATTATATGTTGGAATGTTAAAAAATTTCATTAGTGCCGTTCAACAATAGTAGCAACATCTTCCAGAATGATTTTTACAGCGGCTAATATAGCCACGACTCCTCTTCTGGTTCTCCTCTCGTTATCTCTGGGGTTTCGTTCAATATATGTATATGTCTCTAGTCGCTGGTAATATCTGGGAAAACAACAATATTTCTCTTCGATCTGAATTTTTGCGGCTATTAGTTCTTTTGTTTAATGTAACTTCTTTCTACACACATAGATGATACAATGATAGTTTCTCTAATTAAAAATGACTTTTTGATAAGTCATCAAGTTCTTAGGACTTCCGGTACTTGCTATACATGTCAGTGCGTTAGACGGTAGATCACGAACTCTAATAGCAAATTACAGCCTATAAGATGATGTCGTTTCAAGAAAAGAATTTATGTGAAATACATTCTAATTGTAAAAATATTAAATATTGTCAATATGAAATATATACCGCAATTGGCCCTGATGATGATTGATAATGAACAAAAGCTATCTGTAACAGACGAGAGGAGAGACACCAAGATACTGGAGGCTCAGTTATTGTTAATAATGCAAACATTAATCATTGTAAATAACGAATATTACCGGTAACAGATGAGCAAAGAGACGCCAAGACAATCGAGGTTCTTTGACTCCAGAGAAGAAGTGTAACGTCTTGTAGTTACCATTGTTTAGAAAGGCGAAATTTAATTTCAGTTTGAAGTGTTTAAATTGAGTTCAGTGTGGCTTTTACTATTTTCCTTCATAAACGTTATTCTTTTAAACTGCCGAAATACACTAATTTGGAAACATATTAAATAGAATTTTCCTCTCTTTGGGGCAGAAGGAAAAGACGGAATGACTTCACCTTGTTACTATTAAATGGCTGTTCACCATCCTGATTGGTGATCAATAATCATATGCTTGTGATAAATGCGTCCGTATATGTACATATATGACAAATTAGGCATACGCGATATGTGGCTGCTATAACAGGATGTTCCTGTCGTCCTAATTGTTTGAATTTTAGTCGGATTATGTAAAAAAGCATTTGTTAATTTCTATGCAATGGTTGTGAAACATTTTAAAAACGTCGGTGTTGCACTAGAGTCCGCAGAGGAACCTATCGAACATTTCGAACAATGTACTTCAGCGCTACGCAGCATTCTGCGCGCTCGCATTATGCCTATGATACTACATCACCAACCTAGGATCGAAAGTTAATTATTGGTAATTAAATCCGATTAAAGTAAGCGACGCTACTGGTATGCGAACGCATACACACTCAGAAACGAGTAATATTACACACGGTATGTAAATTGACTGGTGGAATGGGCTACGGCCACCGGAATCCGCATCCCCCGGAATCAGCCTTTCGGTCGGTTGAGATCCGGAGCGTTTGCGAGGTAAAGGGAGTGCTCGTCGGGGATCGAGAGTTATTGGAAACACGATTAAACGACCCTTTGATCAGCGCTCTGTTTGACAACCGATACGCCTGAGCTGTGTATTATTGTTATTGTTATTACACTTTATTAGTGAACAATTCCGACCATGAGAGCAGCAGTAACGTTATACTAATATTAAAGCGCGTGCTGTGACGTCAGCTCCACCATTATTATGCAATACACAGGTATCATGTACGTACAGCTCGAATACACGTAAATGGACGTACATATGTACGTAAATGTAGCTTTCGTGCACGCTATTATGGCTATTACGTGTGTCATGATTACGAGCTATGTATCGGCCTGTAATTCAATGAGTATATTTGATCATATACAAGAATTATAGTATTACTAATGGAGAAATGAATTTTGATTGAATAATTCATTTCTCCATACTTCACATGCACGTTAACTAACGATGATCTCCATATCCTACACATATCATATTTTCTTCGACGCTTTAACTGTAGGTAACCTATTGTTCGTCAGCTCTAAACCTGTTCATCATCGGATAAATTTAATTTGGATGCTCTCGTACCTATCCGAGTTAACTTACGTATAATATGACTCCGGGGCGTTTCAGTATTTCAGACGGTAGTTGGGAGATAACTTTGTTAGTTTTGACCAGGGAAGCAACCGAAATTTCATGTACTTAGACAGGTGTGTAGGTAAATTAATTTACTTAATAAGATAATGTGTATTTTGGCGAGAGGGACGTGTAAGTTGATTGTGTTTGTTAGTAAATTGGTCCCGAAATAGGCAATAGGCAAAGCAACGAGGTCTGAACCGCAAATAAACAACCATAGGCGCAGAGCAAATAGGCACTTATTCGTAATGAACACGTTGTACGCTGGTAAAAAAACTGACAATCTTGTGCTTCCTTTTTGAGTCTTCTATTATCCTATTCAGTAACCATCGAAATAAAAAATTCCGATGCTAAATGTCCTCGTTTCATTCTTCAAACTGAAGCATGAATTTTTAAAGATCGTGTCATATATCGCAAAAGGAAAAAAAAACAAATTTTTAACGTTCATTTCTTTTCCAACGAAAAAATGGGGTTGTAAACAAGATTAAGTCAACGTACGCTGCATTATTCATTAGTAACGCATGCGCCACGTATTAGTCACGAGCTTAGCATGTATCTAAATATAAAACACCCAATTTAAGTAAATCCCCGCAATAATAAAAAGCGGAACAAACACAAATCAGTGTGAATAAATGACCATCGCCGTGGCCTCTCTGATCCCCAGGATTTAAATCTGAATAAACGGTACGCTTCCAAAAAGCTCGTTAGTTACTATAATTACTGTTGCTAATTACTGATTTTTATCAGAGCACGTGCTATATAAAGCGGGGCCCCGGCCGGGCTTCGCTGCTCGTTCGGCGATGTTGGCGTATTTTTGCCCCCCGGCCTAACGGCTCCGTCCCCCTTTTACCCGTCCCCCTACGGTAATTATGAATCAGCATTGCATGTTTTAACCCTTTTATTGACTCTCGTATATCACACGACGCATGTATGTGTGCGGGATCACAGTCGGTTTGGACGGTTGCGCCCTTTCCAGGTTATTTCCTACGCTCCGTTGATGTCGTCCGTATTAAAATTTTAATTATTTTAAGCCCATCAATGGAAAGCTTTCCTCATTTCCCCCATTTAATAAGAATGTATTTCCCGACGGTAAATTATCGCTTCTAATATTTACATTAATATTCATGCAATGTGGCGTTGCGTGCCCACCAACCGGCGAGCAAGCAAGCAACCCTTTCGGTCGCCTTTTCGAGTCTTCACCGTGGTCTTCACTTCGTACCGGTAAAATGTTCCCCGTTTCGAGCTGGAAGGAAATTACCGGCCGGAAGATCGCAGGCTTTAAATACGGGTGTATTTTAATAGTTCACTAGACCTTTCAATTATGACGATTTACCATTTCTACAACTATACATCTTTGAGCACTCGTGTTGATTAAAGAATATTTTTTTTATTGTCGTTACACCGCATAGAAAAAGAAAGTAGGTGCAAAATAATTGGCCACGCTCTGACTTGACTGTGTCGTCTTATGTATTGCCAAAAAACGGTATTCTCTGTACGTAGATTTTACATATTCTGTTTGTTGAAAAGCTTCAGCATTCACTGTGTTATTCGACAGTGTTAGCTTTAACGAAAAGCAGATATTTCCCCGTCATAATAAATATGCGGGGATCCTACCGGTTTTTCGCGTCTTTTTTTAATCGGACAAATCCGAAACGAAAATAAATTTAATCCCTTGACACGTACGGCGCGTTTTATTCACGCACACGCACATACAGACGTTCGCTGCTTACCTACCTTGCGTACATTCGTACAACACTAACGTTCATTCTACATTTCCACTTTCACGTACACTCACTCTCATATCAGTCATATGTTGAGTGACAGGCCAATTACAGCAGATTGTTTACAGCAGGACCTAAATTACCCCCAGCGGCGAGGCAATACGGGTTGCCTTTTCAAGGGAGGCGGCGGAATACGGCGAGGACGAGCG